>NC_069448.1:5327360-5453547 GCF_026875155.1 Cherax quadricarinatus
TATATTTTATATATATATATATGTAAAATATATAAATATATAAATATATAATAAAAACTATATATATTATATATATATAAAATATATAAAATATATATTAGGTAAAAGTTGGAGACAGCAGCCGCCCAGGGAGGTATTTACCGTCCTGACAAGTGAGTGAAAAAACAAAAGTTGTAATTTTTTTAAACATGATGGTGGGAATTGCGGTTTCCTTTTTTTCGGGCTCAAAAAAAGAAGGTTTCAGGTAGTCTTGCTACTTAAACTTACACTTGGGTCCCCCTACACTACATGTACAACAAAACATATAATACACACCCCTCTGGGTTTTCTATTTTCTTACAAATTTCTTTTTCTTGTTTATTTCCTTCTTCCTCCATGAGGAAGGGGAACAGAATTCTTGCTAATGTTTTAACACGGGAAACCCTGGGTCCTCAGAAAATTTTTTTTAGTAGACAAAAAAACTTCTTTTAAACACCCCCGGGAAAACTAAAAGCCATTCTCTTTGGCACGAAAATAAAACTGGGGAAGGGTAAAAAATTTTAAATGTTAAATTTAAATGGGGAGCCCATCCCCTTTGGGTTTCATCAGTAAAATATTTGGGGGAAACCCCCTTTTGCCCCTTGCATGCCCAGGGGAATTGAAAAGGGAAAACAGGTATAAAGAAAGGAATGCCAGCCCTGAAGTTCCTGTTAGACAACACAGTGTCTCCCTACTGGGCTCCAGGACCCTATTGTCTAGCCCTTATACAATGCCTAGGGAAATTACGCTTGCCCCTTCATGGTACTCGCCTTGACAAAAAGAAAAAGGGATAACTGCAAATCCCCCAGAACAAAATGGGAAGAGTCACTGGGGGGGCCCAAGAAAACTTGTGGGGCCGGTAAATTTTTAACATTTTTTAAATTATTATTATAATAAAAAAGAAGCCTAAGCCACAAGGGCTATCAGGTGCGGGGTTGGGAAAGGAAGAAAGGGAATTGGATGGCGGGAAGGGGGGGGGGGTGATACGGGTTTAAACAAAAAACAGGGGGCAGGGGATAGTAGGGGGGGTAGAGGGTACAAAAAGATACAAGTAAAAAGGGTTTGAAAGAACCCAAAAATTTGTGGAGTAAGTCTTTTTTTTTCCCAAAAAGCCCAAGAAAAGGGGCCGGATAAAAGGTGGGCCCCATAAAGGGGAGAAGGGAAGGTAAAGAGAGAGCGCGGGGCGAAGACGACGACAAGGAAAATTCTCGTGCTCTTTTTAATAAAGTGGGCAGCCCAAACAAAAATTTTGGCCTGACTGAAAATGGAGTTGGGCAATTTCCAAAGAGGGGGCCAAGACCCCTCCCCATGAGAAACCTTTAGAAAAGACGGGTTATGGCCAATGCAAAGAGGGGAGAGAGAGTCCCCCAACCTCGCCGGGTGATAAGAAGGGGGCCATTTAACCCAAACCGGTTTAATAACGAAGTTTGTTGCCGAGATAGTAGCCCAACGTTGTTGCCAAGGGTGTAAAGGTGGGAAGATTTTACAAAAAAATAGCCGTACAGGGAAATACCCTATAAGAAACTGGTAGGTCATTTACTGTTTGACCGCGAGCTGTCCCCTGTTAAATTGCCCGGGAACGTCAACTAAACCGGGGACCCAACCAAAAAAATTTTTTTTATGCTTAGAAAAGATGCGGCGTGCCAAAGTTGGATACGGGGGGGACTAAGGGGGAGGTGTTTTCAATTTTTGTATAGCCTGAAAAGCACTAAGGGAGTCTGGGGACAACCAAAAATTTGATGACACGGGCATAGAGCAAAAACGGAAAATTGCTGTAAGGAGGGCTTTAAAATTTTCGGGCAGAAAAAATTTCAGCTGAAGATAGTAAATGCCCTTTTTCGCCGCTGTCCGGAAACACTGCTGCGAATCCAACGCCTCAAAAGACTTAGGGCCATCTGTTTTACACAGCAATGGAAAGAAAATTTGAATGAAATGGTCAAAAAAAAGGGAGAGGGGGAAAGCGCCCGGAAAACATTGGGGTTTTCGCGCAAGGGGGGGGAAAAGAACAGACTCGAACAGCGGGCCCCCTTCCCGGGGGTTTAGGGAAAAGTGTGATGCTAAAGTCATAAAAGGGTGGAAAGTTGAAAAAGAAGACAAAGCAAAATAAAGGCGAAGAGGAAGGGCAAAGTAAGCAGGGGGCAAAACAAAAAAAGAATTTACTAATATCAGTGACCATTCTAAAAAGGGAAGGATTGCGGAGATCATGAGAGCGTACTAGTAGCCGGAAAAGGGGGCATCACGGCGTTTGGGAAAAGGGAAAGGGAAAAAAATTTTTTTTCGCTTCTGCATAGAGGTTTTTCCGACAGGGAAAGGGGAAAAGCCCCAAGGCATAAAGTAATCCTTGGTGTAAAGGGGGGGGTTTTGGGCTAGAGAGAGTAGCGGGGAAAACCCCGCTGAAAAAGATCTGGTCACCTAATCAATTTTCGATAAAGAAAGGGGGGAAATTTGGTTTGAAGGAGGTTCGACGATCAGCTCCCCACGAAAGATGAGAAAGGGTTTTTTAAAGAAGGTTCGGGCCGGGCTGTGAAAAGTTCCCCTTCAGGAGGAAAAGGTGAGGTTTCCGGGAAAACCCTACGATAAAAGAGGGGGCCCCAGAAATTTGACTGTATCACGTTCAGGGATACGTGACCCCTAGAGGTAAAAAGGATGACCCCAGAGATGACAACCCGTCAAGTGAAAGTGATTTGGTGGGTTTTAGTCCCGGGGAAAAATTTAAAAACCCCAAAGTGTGGTGGCCCAATTGGAAAAAAACCGGTCAAACTGTGCGGAAGAAACTGAAAGGGAGGTGACAGTCACGCCTGAAACCAGGCAAAAACGAAGTCATAACCCATAGAGTATGACCAAAAATTTGATGGAAGAAGGGCCCAAAATCTTAATAGAAAGGGAAAAAAGTGTTGGGGCCCCAAAAACACATCCCGGGGGGGACCCCTTAAATTTTGGAAAAAAGCCCGGGGGGAGAGCACATTATTAACCCAAAACACGGAAATCCTGCAAAAAAAAATTTTTTGGGAAGGATGGAAATTTGCCTCGAAGGCCTAAGGATGGGCTTGGGCTAAAATTTAAAACCTCCAATTGTGCCCATTCCCTTCTCAAGATCAAAAAATTTTGGCAAAAACCTGAGGGGGTTAATTCGCAAAGGCTTTACGAACAACTTTATCCAAGCGCGAAAGGGGTCTATGGTAAACGTCCTTACAAAAGCCATATTGACGATGGAAAACCCCGGGGGTTTTTTTGGTTTTTCTCTAAATCCCACACAAAAAACTTCTATTTACAAAACGCCCCTTACTTTGAAAAACTGCACTGGTAAGAGAAATGGGACGATAGGGGGGGTTTTCCCTGCCCCTATTTGCCGGGTTTTGCGGAAAGGGAGAACAATGGCGGATTTCCCAGCTGGGGAAAGGGAACTCCTTGTGACCAAATAAGATTGTAAAGGCTTTAATAGGACTGAAAAGGGCTGCCTGATTAAATTTTTGGGGCATCGAAAAAAGAATTCGTCGGGCCCAGCTCCGTTTGATCGACAAGTGAGAGTGTTGCCTCCATTCTTAAAGGGTGTAAAAGGCACATTTATACTGTTTTTCTCTGAGAGAAAAAAAGTCCAAGGGTGTTAACTTCTGGCAATTTTGGGGAAAGAAAGGGGGGGGCATGGGATAGTCCCTGAGAAATAGGACCAATGATTGCCAATTTCAGGGGCAAATCTAGTGGGTTTGTTTTTATCAACACCGGCAACCCCAGAACAGGACCCCGGTTTCAGGAGAATTTTCCCACCCAGTTTTCGTATTTTTTTTTCCAAAAAACGCCCCCCGTGAGGAAGCAGAGGTGATGGTGGAGACAAAATCTCGCCAGCAAGTGCGTTTAGCGCCACGGAGACACGGCGAGCGATCGCACGCTTCGTTTAAATAAAGGGAAAAGCCCGCTCTGTGGTTTTTTGGTCCCGGTACCTCCCCCAGGGCAGCCGTTTCAAACGTACGGCCCCGAGCACAAGAAAGGGAACCCCCAAAGGGCACGAAATTCTGGAATGCCTCCCTCGAATTTTGGGGTATAGAATGAGAAGCTGCGGAAAAAAACGGGGGATGAGAAGAGGTTAAAACCCAAATCGAGGGAAAGGACGAAAAAGGGAAACCCTTTTTAAAAACAGTCGGGTTGTGAAAAAGGTTTTCCAATTTCCCCAAATTAAATTGCCAGCGGGGGGTGCAAAGAGGGGGCAAATTATAAAGGGGGAAGTAAGAATGTTTGGGGGAAATAAATCACTGTCATGTAAGTCTGGGAGAACAGCCCAAAGTAAAGTCAATGGGGCGGAGGAAGACAAACTGAGAGATCGATGCAAGAGGAGTAGGGCCCGGGTCAAAAGGGTGTGAGTACCTGTATTTAAAACCCAGGGGGGGGGTGGGTCAAAAAAACCCTCTAATGAATTCCACGGGAATCACAGGGGAAAACCCCCCCAAAGGGGAAAATGGGGGTTTTTAAAAATCACCAAGTAACAGAATTGGTGGGGTAATGACGAAAAAAAGGAAAGGGAAAATCCGGAATAGATAATGCCCAGAAGGGAGGGGGATAAAAAAAAACCCAGGGTAACCCCCTATGTAAGTTATAGGGGCCCTGCTGTGTAATGCAGCGAATTATAAACAAATAGTGATGGTAGGGAAATATCGGGGGGAAAAAGAAGGGCATTTTTCATTAAAGGCCCCATCGGGAAAAAGGGGTCTGAAAAATAAAATTTAAATTTTTATACCCCGAGATGTGAAAAATAACAGCAGAGTGAAATTTTGGGGTTCCTGTAACAAACCCCAACGGGGGAAAACCCTGGGAGAGTAACATTTTAAGCCCCCCCAAATTCCCCCGGGGGCCACGTATTTTTCCCACTGAAAAAAGGGCCTGATTGGAAATTGAAAAAGATATTTAAAACCCGAAGGTAAGGGTTCCTAGGGACTAGGGGGGTTAAAAAGTCCCCATGCGGGGGCCCAGGGGAAAATGTTCAAGCAGCGAAGGAACGGTGCGCTGTGAAAAAAGGGAGTTGCGCCAGATGGGCAGAGGAGAGAAAAAAAGGAGGGGAAGGTGGATCACCTGGAGTTTCCCTGGAGAGATTTCGGGGGTAAATGCCCCCCCCCCCCGGGTCTTGCCCCGGCCCCCTGGTGGACGGGCGCCTGATCAACCAGGTGTTGCTGCGGGCTGCACGCAAACCAACGTACGAGCCACACCCGGGGTGATCAGGAACCCTGCCCTTTAAAGGGTGCTTGTCCGGCCCAGCTTAAAAGGACTCCCAGGGGCCCGGTTGGGGTAATCCCCCTTATGTGTGCTGGGAGGCTTGAACGGGCCCCCCCCCCCCCCCCCCCCCCCCCCCCCGGGCCCCGGGCCTTTTATTGATGGCTCTTAACTTTCCTAGTGACACCCTGCTTTTAAATTGGGGGGATGGTGCATCGTTCCCAAAGTTTTTTTCCCTTTCGTAGTGATGATTTTCGTTTTGGAAAGTTCGGTACTAGTCCCCCTAGGATTTTCCCCAGGTGTATAAAATTCATGTATCTCCCCCCTCCTGCGTTCCGGGGAATACATTTTAGAAACCTCAACCCCCCCCAAAATTGAGGTTTTTAATCCCCTTTTGGCGCGCCGTGAAATTTCTCTTTTATTTTCTAGGTCGGGAAATTTCACCTCCCTTGAAAAGGTTTGCTGTTAGGTGCAGAAATTTTTCCACCCTGGGAAGAAAAAAGTGACCTGAAGGTGCCCTTTCATGGGCTGGCCTCCATTTTTTGAAGGTTCCCCTTTATCCACCCTTTGTCTTTTTCTAGAAAGATGCGATTGATAAAAATTTTATGGTCCTTTAAGGTGGATCCCCCGACATAACACTCCCAGGTTTTTAAACTTTGGTTTTTTCGCTCTTTTTTGTGGCCAAAATTTTTGTTTTGTACCCCGATGAAGTTTTAATTTCCTAAAGTTTCCCCTATCTGAGAATTAAAATTTCCATGTTGAATTAAATTTTGTTTTCTGCACCCCACTGAAAGATTTGGTTGATTCCCCTGACCTTGCATTTTGTTCAAGGGGAAGACACTTCATCAGATTCGGGTTTTCATCTGAAAAAGGGGAAGACACGGTGCTGTGGCGACACCCCTTGTCTTGTCGGATATGAGGATGAGGAACAAGATGGGAGCTAGTACGTGCCTTGGGGAAAACAGAGCTTTTACCGTAGCTGCCTGGGACTTTATTTCTTTTGGGACGACTACTCTCTGTTTTTCTGTTAGTAAGGAAATTTTTGATCCATCGCCGATTTTCCCCCCTTTTTTTTTTTTTTTTTTTCCCGTTAGCGCGCTTTTTGTGCGCTTTTACCCCAAAGGTCACACTTGCGGGGCCCTTTTGCAAAGCTTATATTTTTACATCCATTCTTTTTTGGTCTTCTAGTGCATTTAGGACCTTGCGTTGACCCATTGGTTGGGGATAGATTTTTAAACCCTAGCAATCAACCAAATAACCATTTTATTTAAAAAAATTATTTTTTGCATTTTGAGGTCGTTTTAATCCGTGGGGAATCAGGGTAGGAGAAATGAGAGGCACTACTTTCTAACCAAAAAATTAGGGGGGGTCACTCCAATTCCCTGGATCCACAGCCTTTCCTCCCGTCCCTGGGTTTTGTGGGGGAAATGGGTCTTCCTTATTTTTCCCCTTTTCTGAGATACTCTAAAGAAATCACCAACCCCCTTTCCAAGGCTGAGGGAAAAGATCACCCCAAACTACTCCCATTTCTTTGCTTTTTTTATTCTACTGAAAAAGTCCGTTGTGAAGGGGCCCGAATATCGGGAAAAAATATACCCAAAGGGCCCGTACATGTCCCCTTCACCATCCCCCACCACAAAATGTACCCGGGCTCGGAGAGAGTTTCGGGGGTCCAAAAGCCCCGCGGGGCCCCGGGCTGTGACCCGGGCCCCCTGGTGGAAACACGCCTGCAACCAGGCTGTTTCTGCTGGGGTCAAAGCAAACCAACGACGAGCCACAGCCCGGTGATCAGGAAAGACTTTAGGTGCTTGTCCTGTTTCCCGCTTTAAGACTGCCCGGGGTCTGTTTGGGAAACCCCCTTATGTGTGCTGGGAGGCCCGTTTTAACAGAAACTCGGTCCCCCGACACTTATTGTATGGTTCCCCTTTAAGTGGGTAGTGACACCCCCCGCTTTTCATTGGGGGGATGGGCATGGGTTTCCAAAATTTTTTTGCTTTTTTTGTGAGTGATTTTCGTGGGGGCAAGTTCCCGGGACTAGTCCCCCCTTTGGATTTTCCAGGTGTATTTAATCATGTATCTCTCCCTCCTGGTTCCGGGAAAAAAAGGGTTTAAAAAACCCCAAAACCTCCCAGTAATTGAGGTGTTTTACTCCGTTAAAGCGCGCCGTGAAAGTTTCTTGTAAAATTTTTTAGGGCGGCAATTTTTACCCCCCCTTGAAAGGTTCTGTTAGAGTGCAGCAATATTCCAGCCTAGAAAAAACCAAAGGGCCTGAAGAGTTCATCATGGGGGTTGGCCTCCCTAGTTTTGGGAAGGGTTTTCATTATCCATCCTGTATTTTTCTAGCAAAATGCGATTTTATTTCAATGTTATGGTCCTTTTAAAGGGGAGATCCTCCGGGCATAATCACTCCCAGGTCCCTTTTACGTTGGGGGGTTTCGCTCTATTTTGTGGCCAGAATTTGTTTTGTACTCTGATGAAGATTTTAAATTTTCCCCATTTTTCCCCTATCTGAGTAATTGAAATTTTCATCGTTTAAAATTCATATTGTTTTCTGCAGCCCCTGAAAGATTTGGGTTATGTCCGCCTGGGCCTTTCAGTTTTCTCAATGGGAAAAAACACTGTCATGCAGGGTTCCCGGGGGGTCAACTGCCAAAGGGGAAAACACGGGCTGTGGCTGACATCCCCTTTTCTATTTCGGATATGAGGTGAGGAACAAGATGGGAGTAGTACTGTGCCCCTTTTTGGAACAGGCTTTCACCGTAGCTGCCCCGGAAATTTACTTTTGTGTCCATTGATGGGTTTTGGGCTCTGCAATATATTCAGAGATTCTTCAAGTGTTTTTTGAATTCAGGATGTCGGATGGGAGAAATATTGGGAATGGTAGGGGGGGGAAAGAGTAAAGATTGGGGAAATGTATTGGGGCGGGACCAAGGGAGGGGGGGGGGGAAAAAGGGTTTGGGGGGAAAGGAGAAACGTGGCAGGGGGCAGAAGAGACCGGAAAACCCGGGAGGTGGCAGAAGAGGAAGAAACTTGGGAGGGAAAAAGGGGGGGAAGGTACATTACAGGAGGAGGGGAACCCCCTGCACTTGTAACTGAGCCAGTGAGAGGGGAAGAACTAGGGGCAGAGCCAGGGGGGGTAAAATAGGATGGAAAATGGGTTTGGAGGTGTTACCGGGACCTTTTTTTGAAATTTTGAAAGTAGGGGACGATTTGGGGAAGGGGTGTGTACGAGGTCTCGTCGATACTGAGGGTTTTAAGAGAGAACTCGGAAAAAAGCGAGATTAGCTGAGGGTTGGGAAATAGGGACGTCTGAGCCCAGGACAGCAAAAAAGGGTTGATACAGGAGCGATTATGGGGGAGGTAACCACAGAGGGGGTGTAGAAGATGGGGTACCAGAAGTGGGGGGGCGTTTTTAAAAAACGGGAAAAGAAACACGTGGGGGTCTCCCTTGGGGGGCGGAGATGGGGAAAAAAACCATGGGATAAGGGAGACCTTCTGTTCTTTGAGGTAACGATTTTCCCGCTCGTTTTAAAAAGGCCTGCAACGGCGAGGTACGAAGGGTGAGGGCCCCATGACAGTTAAGGCAAAAGGGAGATCGATTGCAAGACGTATTAGGGTTGGCATCGGCACCCCAGGGCTGGGCTTCGGGGATAGATCTGCAAATTTTGCTGGATGGGGCCAAAACCCCCAGCAATTTCTCCCCCTGGGTTTTGGGGTAGGGATCACCTTTCAACTTGTAAACCCATGTCCCGCATTAAACCCGAGGATGGGGTTCTCGGGTGCAAAAGTTAAAAAAGGCCCCCATTGTAGGGTATTTGTCTCCCCCCCCCCGGGGAGGAAGGGAAAAGTAAGTGTCTAAACCTTTAGGATTGGGGGATCTTGGGGGTTCCCCTGTTCAGAATGTCGGTCCACTTCCCGGAAAATTTTTTTGAACTATGGTTGGGGGAGAATTTAAAGGTACCACTACAAGAATTGAGGGGAAAAAAAGTTTTTTCAAGGTGACCCGGAAAGTATCTATATGGGAAAGACGAGAGAGCCACGGCCTGGGTAGCATTCTGTTAAAAGGTTTTTTTATGCCGTTAAACCCCTCTTAAGGCAAGAAAAGAAATATCTTAAACCCAAAATGGCGTAGGAGTGCCCCTTTCCAAAACTATGGTCAGAAAAAATAGGCAGTTGAGGAAGTTTTGGGCTAAAGTGAAGAATTTGTCCCCCTGTTCGGGCTGAAACTGAGCGTGGAAAGGTTTGTGAAAAAGGGGCGTGTCGATCTTTTTTTGAGAAGAACGGAAAAGGGGAAGGGGGAGAAGTATCATCAGCAGGGAATTTGTGTTGACGTTTTGGGGGGGGTGGGACCAGAGTTGGTCCCACGTGGAACGGGTCGGGGATTTTTAAAATTGCCGGAAACCCTAGAGGGGGGAGGCCGGAAGCATATCAGAGGGGAAGCAGGCCCGATAAATCGAAGGGGTCAGTCGAGGGCCCCGTACCTGAAACAGGTGGGAAACCCCCCGGGAAAAGGTACAGGGGGAAAGAGGAATTCGAAAGTTTGGGCCAAAGACGAAGGGGGGGTCCCGAACGGGGTGCGGTTTCAAAAGGGGGGCCCCCCGGGGGGAAAAAGGTTCATGGACTAGGGGTGCCATGGTTTGGTTCTTTTTTTCTTTTGTTTTTTAAAAAAAAAAAGAAAGAAAAAGGGAAAAAAAAAAATAAAAAAAAGAAAAAAAAGGGGGGCCGGGGGAGGGATAGTTCCTAGGGGAATGAAAGGGCCAGAAACTCCCCCCCGGGCCAAAAAGGACTCGACACCGCTTTGTTGCGCGTTTCAGGCATGGAACCCGTGCCATACCCTACCCTTCATTCCGTAAACCCGCAATTGGGGTAGCAACCCCACATCTGCCCAGCTACCTCGGGGGACCAAAAAAAGAGGGCGGCCGGGAAACCGCCACAAAGCATACCTCCTTCACCACCCCCCCAGGAAAACCGAAAGGGGGTTCCCGAGATACACCCGCGCCCAAAAGACA
Source organism: Cherax quadricarinatus (assembly GCF_026875155.1). NCBI lineage: Eukaryota > Metazoa > Arthropoda > Malacostraca > Decapoda > Parastacidae > Cherax > Cherax quadricarinatus. The sequence continues at coordinate 5,337,587 of NC_069448.1, forward strand.
CCCAAAGCTAAATCCGGGATACCGGAGAGGGACGGGACATCCCAGGCAATCCAGATTCCACGGCCAAAAATACGCCACCCCCCAAAAAAACCCCAACGGAATGGGATCGTCCCCCCCGTCCTTTCCCCTTTCCTAGGAAATTAGCGTGCCTGTGGGGGGAAATCCCAAAGGACAAAAAGAGGAAGGGCAAAAGGGGGGAGTGGGGAGGAGGAAAAGGAAAGGGAAAAAGGGGGGGATTGGGAAAGGTTTTGGGGTAGGGGAGGGGGGGATTGGGGGTAAAAAAGGTTCGGTTTATGAAGAAGAACCCTAGGTCTAATTCCCCAAACCAAAAGCCTCTTCCCCCACGCCCAAAGGGGCCCCCCTTGAAGAGGGAGGTGAATTTCGGGAGTTTGGGAAAGCTGAATGTTGAAGACAGAGTAAAAAAAACTGAACTAAATTTATGTTTTTTAAAAAATTTCTCACAGGCCAGAATATCTTGCTGTCAATTTTGTCAAGGTTGGGGAAACCCAAAACAATCACAGTTTAGGGGGGGAGAGCAAACTTTTTTAGTACCCAACCCAAATCATTGGGCCCGGCTTCAAAAAACCTTTTATTGTACAGCAATAAAGGAATGGGAAAGACGGCCCCCACATTCAAAGCCAGTCATAGCTGAACCAGTTTAAGAAGGTGCCAAAAAAGGGGTTGAGAAGGGAAACTAAGAAAGGGGGGGAATGATTTTCTATTTTTTTTTTAAAAATACGTGTAAATTTTTAAACCCTTTTTCCAGTAATGACCCTGTATTGAGATAGTCCTTTAAAGACCTTGGGGTAGTAGATAGTCTTTTTAGTATGATAAAAAGATGTTTCTTCCTTGTAAAAAAAAAAAATATTAAAAACCTTTTTATTATTTAAAAATAAGGTAAAAAAGGGCCCCAATTTGGGAAAAAATCACTCTGTCTGAAATTTTTGGGGGTTTTCCTAGGGTTTTCTACACATATGCTGCTAAAGTATGATAATTCCTTTTTAACTGTATTTGTGTATACTTTAATAAACTTACTTACTTACTTACTCCGTAAGTCATGCGTGTTGTAAGAGGCGACTTAAGTACCGGGAGCAAGGGGCTAGTAACCCTTTCTCCTGTATAAATTACTAAATTTTAAAAGAGAAACTTTCGTTTTTCTTTTTGGGCCAACCTGCCTTGGTGGGATATAGCCGGTTTGTTGTATATATATATATATATATATATATATATATATATATATATATATATTATATAATATAAAATATATATAATATATATAAATATATATTATATTATATATATATATACCTGGAGTTTACCTGGAGAGTTCCGGGGGTCAACGCTCTCCCGCCCCGGTCTGTGACCAGGCCTTCTGGTGGATCAGAGCCTGATCAACCAGGCTGTTACTGCTGGCTGCACGCAAACCCAAAGTACGATCCACAGCCCGGCTGGTCAGGAACCGACTTTAGGTGCTTGTCCAGTGCCAGCTTATTATATATAATATATATAATATATATATATATAATATATAATACATAACATATAATATATACATAATATATATATATATATATATATATATATATATATATATATATATATATATATATATATATATATAATATATATTATATATATTGTATAATGTATATATATATATATATATATATATATATATTAAAATATATATATATATATATATTATGTTACCTGGAGAGAGTTCCGGGGTCACGCCCCCGCGGCCCGGTCTGTGACCAGGCCTCCTGGTGGATCAGAGCTGATCAACCAGGCTGTTGCTGCTGGCTTCACGCAAACCAACGTACGAGCCACAGCCGGCTGATCAGGAACCGACTTTAGGTGCTTGTCCAGTGCCAGCTTGAAGACTGCCAGGGGTCTGTTGGTAATCCCCCTTATGTATGCTGGAGGCAGTTGAACAGTCTCGGGCCCCTGACACTTATTGCATGGTCTCTTAACGTGCTAGTGACGCCCCTGCTTTTCATACACACACTATATATATATATATATATATATATATATATATATATATATATATATATATATATAATAATAAAGGGGGTTAAAAGTTTCTTTAAAACTTATGTCCCCCCCGGGGCAAACGGGGATATGAAATTAAAAATTTTTTCTTTTTATCCTTTAAATTATAAAAATAATAATAAATATAAAAAATAAATAATTTATATATATAATTATATTATATATATTATATAAAATATATATATTTTAAAATTTATTAATTTATAAAATTTAAATTTATTTATTATATATAAATTTTATTTTTAAAATATCCTTAAAAAATAAAAAAAAAAAATTTTTTAATATTATATATTTTAAAAATTTTAAAAAATTTTTAAATAAAATTAAATATTATATATATTATTTATATATATATATATATAAATATATATATTTATTATATATATTATAATATAAAAATATTATATAGTTGTGTATGAAAAGCAGGGGCGTCCTAGCACTTTAAGAGCCCATGCAATAAGTGTCGGGGCCCCCGGACGTTCAACTGCCTCCCAAACAAAGGGGTTTCCCAACGACCCCTGGCAGTCTTCAAGCGGGCACGGGACAGCACCAAAATCGGTTCCCTGATCAGCCGGGCGTGGCTCGTACGTTGGTTTGCGTGCAGCCAGCACAACAGGGGTTTGATAGGCCTGATCCCCCAGGAGGCCTGGTCACGACCGGCCGCGGGGGCGTTCCCCCCGGAACTCTCCCCCGGGTAAAATAATATATATAATAATTTAATATATATTATATATATAAAATATATATATATATATATAAATATATATATATTTTATGTGCACACCCCCAACACACACACACAAAAACCACACCACACACACACACACACACACGCTAGTTAGGGTTTTAATTTCTAAGGTTAGAATCATGATGTTTTCTGCTTATCTTACATCACTTTGGTTTTTTTTTTTTTTTTTTTTTGGAGGGGGAGGAGGTTTCCAGGTAATTTACACATTTACTATCTATAAAATTTGTTTTATATGTACTTGTACCTAATAAATTTACTTAATTTACAAAACTTTGTAATTTTTCAGCTACACAACTTCGGGGCCCAGTCCCTGGCCCCATTATGTCCCTTTGAAAATCTTTCGACTCCCGCCCACGGATTTTTTGGGGGCAAAATAAATATATTAAACTAAAAAACAAACTTACATCAGCCTCCCACTTCTCCTCTAAAGGGGGCACCCCTCCACCTCCGCTTGGTAACACGATGCCGGGGAGATTGTCTCAACCTATTGTTAAATGTTTTATTTTATTACCAAATTAATTTTTTTATTATTATTAGTATTATTTCAGGGGGGCAGGCCCCCGCCCCTTTTACGTGACATCACCCTGCAGTGGAGGTTTGATCCTTTAAGCGGAGTATAGCTCCAATTCTTTGGGTCAAGAACCATCACGAATATAAAAATACCCCCCTAAAGGGAAATATTAGTTTTTTATTTAATAAAACAATTATTAAATGCAATAATAAAAAATAATGTTAAAAACAGGCACGAAGTAAAACAGGGCAATTAAAAGTAAAACACGGGGAAAAATGTTTGACTTCTATCACCCATGTCTTGCCCAACTATTTGGGTGCAGGAACAGTTCTTAGTTCTGGCCCTTTGGCTCAACTTGATCATTTGTAAAATTCCAGCTATCCTCAGTAATGTTTCGCCTCTTTGCAGTTTATATCCCCCTACCCCCCCAGTTCTCCTGTGCATTTTTGTATGTTTAAATTCTCTTTCCCCCTAACACTGGCATGTCAGTTCCTTAGCTCTCCTTTAAGTTAATACCCCTTAACTCTGGGCTAGTCCCCTTTCTACCTTGCACTTTTTTCAGTTTTTAAATCTTTTTTAGGTGGGGTTTCCTGCGGGGCTGCATTCTCCGAAAAGAACCTATATATTTGCACAAAGGGTCAGGAATGATGTTGAGATTTCCTGAAGGCTACCTTTAATTTTCCGACAAGATTGGCTCGAGGTTATTCGGTTATGTGCTTTTTTTATTGTGGAAACGTTTCGCCCCCCAGTGGTTTTGTGGGAAAATTACATTACTTGGTTATCATTTTATACACAATAGTAAAAAACAAGTAATTATTATTTATCAGTTTAAAAAATAGGAATTTGGGGCACCTAGGGCGCAAAAAATTTCCCCCTTCGTACCCACCACTGTCATATCCCCAAAAATTTCTCTGGCCTATTAAAAAAATGAAATATCACACCAGGAATGCGGGAAATATTAAATTTGTGGGCTGTAAAATTTAAAATTAAAAAAGGTTTTATATATACAACATTTTTAAACAACGGGGAATTAAACTTAATCATACACTCACCAATTTGACTGGAGATTAATTGTATCATACTCAGAAAACCTCACTGTTATACAGAAAATAACAACGGCCAAGTTATAACAAAAAGACTTACTGAGGTTCCTGGGGCTGTCTTATCCCCTTGCCTATATCTCAAGTTACAGGGTGCACATCCAAAATTTGCCTCCTATTTGAGAGGGTCAACCAATTTTAACCCAGGCACGAAAAATTTTTCACATTATTAAAATCTTACTTATTCAAAAAAAAATGGCGACTGTCCCCCCGCCAGGCCCTTTTGGGGAAAAAAAACTTCTTTTAAAAATAAAATATAGGCATTACCTTAAAATTTCCAATTATTTTCAGTATTTTTCCCCCAGTTTCCTCAATATACACAGGAAACCAAGTCGTCGTGCCGCGCCGTGGACAAAAAACGTCTTCGTTCCCGTCTGAGCACTGTCCTCGTTTTTCTTGGGGTTTTCCTGAGTAATTCTCGATCAGTACTGAGAGGGAAACTGCTTGCGTCACTTGGACCCCATCCTTCAAGAGGGTAAGGGGGTGACTTTCTTTCTTGTTCACCCCTCTCTTCCCCATCCCCCCATCCTTCCCCATCCTCCCCTCACCCAAACGTCTACACTGGCCCACACACTAACACTGCTTACATTGCTATGCTTCTGACTTTCCCATCTTCTTTTTCGGCAACTTCGCCTTTGGCGAGTTAATACAAGGCATTTTGACCATCCGGTAGCCCGTGTGGTTTTTAAAAGTCCGGCCGATCTTTGCCTTGGGCCCTTTTCCCCTCACTCCTCGAGGGTAGGGTATCTTAGGGGCTGATCTCCAAAAGTCAGCTGACATGGGATGTTTAGGGCTACCACCAAGGAAAGACCTTTTTGTTATAGTAACTTCTGTGTCAGACGTACCTTCCTGGACATCATGGCACGAATACGAGTACAAATACATGTCGATGACGTCAAAAGTCTAAGAAGGAAATTCTTGAATGTATTTGCTCAAATTCAACTATTGCTCTAGTGGATGTTTTTCAACATTGCAAATTTTAATCAGGAGAATTCTGAATTTAAGGTTGTCCAAGCATATAAATTCTCTAAACCTACCAGCAACCAGGTAGCATTAAAGTTAATACTCGAGACACCTGAAGCAGCCAAACTCGTATTTCAAAATGGTTTCAAATGTTTTGGCACCAGATGTACACTTGACCAAATCTCTCTTGAACGGTTTGTCAGTGTTACACAATGTTTCAAATGTTATGCATTTGGCCATACCACCAACAAATGCAGTAGCCAATCACCGATTTGCAGCATATGCTCTGGTGAGCATTCTTTTCGAGACTGCCATAACAAAACTAAGCCCAAGTGTGTCCTTTGCAATGGAAAACATCATGATGTTTCCCCTATCTGTCCTGAGAGGAAAAAGGTAATACAGGAAATTCTAGAAGCCAAGAAATTATCCAATTCTTCGAAGACCCCCTCCTCAAGCACCTCCAACAATGTCCCAGGATTCCTTCCTCACTCTGCCTGGATCTATGGGACTTTCTCAGGCCCTCTTCCAAACCGGTTCCAATATTTGACTTCTGCCCCTCTTGGAGTGCCCAATCAACCTCACCTACAACAAACACAGCCACAAGGTTCTTCCTCACTGGCCCCATGTCCTCAGGGGTCCCAGCCCGGGGATATGACGAGAGCTCAACCAATGTACATGTTGGCCAAGGACATAGCAGGTTTTGATATTCAACTCTGCTCTCAATGTTTACAAATGATTTGTTAAGGGCTAATGGGATTCAGTCCCATTACCATCTGTAGTGATACTGCTCCTGTGGGAGCAGCAGCAGGATAAATAATGCACCACCTCTCTGGGCCCTTACAACAACAAACGTTTTGGTGGTGTCATGGCGCCAACACATGGTGTGTGATTCTCTTCTCTTCTATAATATAGCTCCCCTATTAAGTGATGCAGAATACATGGTGAAGTTAAATATGTGGCCTCTTGTAATAAACTTTTCTCTTGACATATGCAAGACATTCAACCATCGCCCTGTAGAAGCCGTTATAGATGTACTAATCATTAAGTTTTTGTTGTTGCAGAAGTACTATGAAGATTCTATGTTCATAAAGCCTAGAGAATAAGGCCTGTGTTTTCATCACACATTTTATTGAACATAGAAACCTTGGCTAACCTGGAGGATTGGTCCTGCTCTAGACACATCACAACATGGATCGTTTTAATGAAACCTGAGAGCAAGACGTGACCCCAGCTTATCAAAACGGCTGCTCAGGAATGGAAGCACTGGTTTAAGACTTCGAAAACATTCTTGGGAGCCCTTCTTAAAGAAGATTCTAGATAAACTAAGTCTGCTCATCAATTTTGTTCACCTAAGATATATGAGGCTATTTCTGAGTGTAATACCTACGAAGATGCTATCAAAACCCTCAAGTCTCAGTATATTAAACCTACAAATGAAATCTTGTGCATCGCTATCGCCTTCAACTCGCCGCCAGCTATTGATGAATCCTTAGAGAATACCTCTCAATCAGCAGAAAAATTTTAGGTAATGACTGGTCCACTTCCAAGCAGCGGACAGCTGCTCAGTTATTGTGGAAGAGTCCATCAGGGATGCTTATCAGTGGCCTGCAATCGACCAATAATAAGAGGCAGCGATTATTGGAGAATAAACTCTCGACTTAGCCGCTGGCCTTTTGACCCAGCCCAAATGAAGAGCTCTAGATTCAGGCCAGAATAATTCTGAAGTAAACGTACCACTCAGCTTCTCGAGTTGAAGTGCTGCAATTCCTGACCAAGACTCTTGGCAATGAAAGTTACTGGGAGAACCTGGCTCAGTGACAGCAGCAGCAGGTACGGTGTGTTTCCCTTTTGTGGATTTTTCAAGACATCCACGTCCAAAGTGGTCCTGCTCGTGAAGCAATGTGCCATAAAATGCCACAAGAAAAGGTCACTTTGCTAAAGTATGTCGTACTAATGCATCAACAATAGTTTAGTTAAATTCTATTGCCTTGTCCACACATTCCAGTGATCATGTACTCTAGCAACAGTGACTTCTGCGCTACTCCAAATTCACTGTCAAAGGCAGTTGTGAAAGTTTCATCAAAGAGACAAAGTAGATGGTCTTATGATAGTGGTCAGCTCAGAGAGTTCCATCAACCTTTGACTTAGTTAAACCCACTTCCTTGACTGTAAATCACTCATCAGGGTTACCGTTTCCATGGCATCAACATCTCTCACTATTCAGTACCTTGAGGGGGTTTTGTAAGGTAAATCTCAGATTAATGGAAAGGATTATCAAGAATGTACATTAGCTATTCTCACAACTGTGCTGATGTTATCCTGGGTCAGGTCTTTCAGAAGCTGCATGGTAGTGCCACCTTAAACATTGGAGGTGAACTGCCTCCTCATGTTTGTCTGTGGACTTATCACTATAAATGGAAGCCCCACCAAAGCTGATGCAAATCTTCCAGCGGATTGCCATCCTATATCAGCTAAGTCACGCCGCTATTCTTATGAGGATCAGATGTTCATTGAGAAAGAACTCCAAGGCTGCTGAAGGAGGGTATTATAGAACCGAGTAATTTCCCTTGCGTGCCTAGGTTTGTTGTTGTTAAGATGATTATAGTAAACAGAGACTGGCTATCGAATACTCTGAGACAATCAACAAATTTACACTTCTTGAAGTTACCACTCTAATACCATCGACTTGATGAGACAGTGAACAAAATTGTCTCAGTACAATGTGTATAGCATCAATTGATCTACAGAGTGCCTATCAGCAAGTCCCTAAAAGGAATGAATATAAACCATAACACAGCGTTTCAGGCATAGTGATGGCCTGTATTCAAGTTTACCAGAGTCCCTTTATTGGAGTCACCAATGGGGAAGCCCTGCTTTCCAACGAATTATGGATTCACTCATTCAGGAAGAGCAACCAATGGGAAAACGTACGCGTAATTTTGATGTTGTTACCATTTGTGCAAGACCCAGGAGGAACATGGAAGCAAAACCTTGATAAGTTTTTGGATAGGCTGCCAAGAAGAAAAATATCAGTACAATGAGGAAACTGCAACTTTTCAACTACAAAAGGCTTAGCATTCCTGGTTAAGTAGTGGAAGGAGAATTCAAATATTCCCCAAACCTGAAACAGACTAGTAAACGACCTCTACGGTGAAACTTCCAATGCCTCAAGACAAAAAGCACTTGCTTATTACTCACAATGGATCTACAACTATTCAAGTAAAGTCCGCCCTATTGAGATTCTACCACATTTCCTGTGCAAAGGAAGCAGACGCCGCTTATCCATGCTCTCAAAACAGAACCATTGAAACTCAGATAGTTCAAGCCATTGATGAGTCCCCACCATTCGAAGTGAAAAACGGACGGATGCAATTCTGACATTGCCATTGCAGCAGTCTTATCTCAGGCAGGACGACCAGTAGCCTTCTTTTCGAGAACTTTTTCAAGGATCAGAGGAAATGTTTACGCTGCTGTAGAAAAGAAAGCCCAGGACATCATAGAAAGAAGTCAGTTTCGCCACTGGGATGCATTATTTAACTGGTTAGACATTTCCCCATAAGGGACTGACCAATCGGTCCTTGATGTCAATATGTTTCGACAAGAACAACAAAAGAGGATAAAGAATGACAAGATATTACGCTGGGAGGATGGAACTATCGTGTGTAAGGCTTTGAATATTCTGTACTCAACCGTGTCAAGAGAACATCTCCACTCTGATGAATTCACTAGGAACCCTACAACATCATGTGAGCAGCATGTCATAATTTGCAATCACTCTCAAGCGCTCCACAGGCTTGTGTCACCCAGGATTTACAAAACCTGTACCATTGTCCAATCAAAGAACATGCCCTACTCCAGTGGAAGATGTGCGACAAAATATCAGAGCATGCCAGAGTAGGTGAAGAGTGCAAGCCAAACTTTCGTCCACCAGAGAAGACTCAAATCTCATAAAATCCACCCCAGCCTTTCGAGAACTGAACAAGATTTCAAAGGACCCTCTACCAAGCACAAATCCAGAAAAGGTATTTCCATAAACATAGATAGAATGAAAATTCAAGGTATCCCTTTGTAATTCCCCATGCAAATTATGCCGCTTCAAACTGCAATTAGTTTCCTTTTCACAGTTCTCCTATTTTTGGTATGCCAGCTTATATCCAATTCAGAACAGGGGCTCCTCGTTCATGAGTAACGAACTTCAGGAGTATTTGCTATCAAAGGTTATTCCTGCAGCAATCCCGGTGGCTGGTGGCTAAAGCTCCCGCTTCACGACACACGAAGGGCCCGGTTCGAGTCCCGGCGTGGAAATTCCGACACGTTTACCTTACACCTACTGGTCCTTTTCACGCTAAGCAGCAAATAGGTACTTGGTTGGTTAGTCGACTGGTGTGGGTCGCTATCCCTGGGGACAAGATTAAGGACCCCAATGTAAAAAGTTAGACAGTCCTCGATGACGCACTGACTATCTTGGGTTTATCCTGGTTGGCTAACCCTCGCGGGGTTACAACAATCCGAACGAAATCTTATCTTATCGTATCTAACAACAAGCTACAACCCCTCAAGGCAATGGTCAAGTGGAGCGGTTCATGGTACTATATGGAAGGCAGATACAATGACATTGAAGTAGCGCAATTACCTGTTCAACACTGCAAACTTTCTGACCTGGATGCTCCTTCACTCTATTAGATCATTGCTGTGCACCGCTACTACTAAGTGCAAACCGCTCATGAAGACTCCTCAACTATTCACTCCGATTCCTTCTAGTCTTTTATATTTTGTTGTTGCAGAGTACATGAAGATCCTATGTCAATAAAGCCTATCGATAAGGCCTGTGTTTCTATCCAACACAAGTGCTCAGATAATGTTAAGTTTATATGGCCAGCCCCCCTCAAGACAGGAATATGTTGCCCTACTCTACCTCTACAAATGCGCCTAATTCATCTCTTTGTTCAGGGACACTCTGTCCCTCGTACATACCCAGGTTGTCAACTCCCCTCAGCCGATGGTTAAATACCTGACGCCTCAACTCATGCCCCAGAGATTGGAGCTACTCTTCCGCAATTGCAGGCTGATCCTGTTGAACAATACAGTAACTTTCCCAGGGTCTTCACCTGGCCTAATCCAAATTTTCCCTCGGAGCCTCCACGGTCTTCCTTTGACACTCGTGTGCCTTCTTGCTTCCTGTACCTGGTGAGTATTCCACACCTCAGTTCTCTGATGATGACAAATGCTTCCTGTTGACAATACCAACTCTAGTGAGGATGGTGATCATTTTAGTACGCAAGCAACTACTCGAATTTCCCATCCTCCCCCCTTGACGAGTCTAGTAGGGAGAGTGTGGCATACCAATTGTGATGTGTACTTGCAGACGTTCAGACGCGCAGTAAATGCGGAAGTGCAGAAATAAATGGGGATTACAATTCTCCAACTTAATGTTCAACATTTCTTTAATAACCGTTACCTCCTTGTCGAATTGAACTACATAATTACAACCCTGATTTATCCTCCTGAATGAGACAGCTGCGGGAGTTGATCAACATATTAAATTACTGGTTACTCTACTGGGAGAAAGAAATCGGGAGGCACCCCATAGTGGAGGTGCCATCTTAGTTAAATATTCAAATGAGTTTCGAAATAATTCACGTTGAAGAAGATAACATTCTTCAAAAGAACTAATGACGTCCGAACCAACTGTTGATAGGAACTGGATATTTTCCTCCTAGACAACCATTTATAGAGCCATTCCCCTACATAAGATATTAAGGCAGAAATAAACCGACAATTCTAGGCGGGAGATTTTAACGCTCATCACCTGTGCCCACTTTAAAACTGTGTATTTGGTAATCACTGGGCGACTTAAAGGAAAACAACTATTTAATACATGACCGCCAGAAAAACTGTCCAATTCAAGGCGCCTTCTTTAAATCGTATGATTTGGTCCTCATCCGGTTTTGACTGATTATAGTCTGACTAACAGAGAGCAGACATCTTCCATTGTCGAGTCTCTCCTGGTGGGAACGTAGGATCTGACCATAACTCCCTGATATAATACAGCTACAAAGCTTCTCCATTTAGAATACCACCTTTACTCCTAACCCAATCTTAACACCCTAGGATTTTGACCCCCTTCAGGGCTATCTTGGTGAAGAAGAATTGTCTAGTTGGAAAATTTACCTTCCACTGGTAATGACGACGCAACTCAGCTCCCTTTACAACCGAATACTTGATGCAACTGATGCAACTTGCCAATTAGCTTCCCACCAAATAAACTTACTAGGGAAATTAGAGGACGGAATGAAAATTATCAAACAAAGTCGAAGACAAAACAAACGCAACCGCACCACCAGAGTGGTCTACATTGTATATATTGAGGGCAGGAATTAATAATCATGATTAGTCATCACAAACGTGACTTAAGAAATTATCTAGTTCTCCAAGCTAACCAGTATATACTCAACCTGCAAAATTTTGGAGTCAAATTCGGCAAATTGGATAAATTAGGACACAATGAGCAACACGTGGGTATCTTTATTAAGAAACGTTTTTCGCCACACAGTGGCTCATCAGTCCCATACACAGGAGAGCTTGAGAAGAACAGATGAAATGAGGTAAGCAGACCTCAACAACCTTGGGGGGGTCGATGTGGTCAAGAGTCCATCATCTTGAAATATAATACGGCATAGAGCGTAGAAGGAGCTTAAACTTACCACATTTACTCAAGGTTTGAGGGACTGATTACCTATTCTCCTCCTTTCTGATCAAGTGCTTCTCTTCTATGATGGTCTTATATATAAACTTACTGATCTCCTGACCATAACTGACCTTTCTCATATTTAAAAATAACTTCTTAACTCAAAGAGAAAAATCATTCCTACCTTCGACGCAGATCGACAGAGCCTTTTATACCGACGAGCTGGTAACTCCACAAGATCATGTCATAGTCCAATTCATTCCAATATATATGTGAATAAATCTTCCCTCCTCAACCGGAGTTAATGATAACTATTTTAGGCGCAATGTAGCAGATTATGTTTTATCAGAGCGTCTCGTCAACCCCTGTAACAGAAAATTTAAGTACGAGAGGTCATATAAAATTTTGAACTTCGTCGAACATCTAATTGGGAAAAGAAATGGAAATTACGACCAACCCCCTGACAAAGTCCTTGTTTAGTACGATAGGATGTTTTGCATCAACCACGAATACCAGGTGTACTCCATTAGAGGTACACCTGTAGCAATTATAAATTCTAACAAGACTTGGGATATGAAATAGACAGGCTTGCTCCACTCAACATCTCACGTCAGTAAAAAAAGATCAACATAGCCCAAAGCCTGTCTTAGCAGTCCCTCTATAATTTAATGAAAGCCCCTTCCCACGTCAAAAAACAACTGTATAAAATTATAAAAACCTAAAGCCGAAATACCCATGTGACCCACAGTCGATAATATCAAGACCAACATGCTACGGTTACAACGTGTCCAAAATAGGAGCTCTCCACTTTATTAACGGTACCAGGAGAGAGAATCAAAATCGCATTTTTACACGTAAAACAGGATATTACTCTGGCGCTTAAAATGTACGCCTTGATATGTTGAAAAAGAGGCAACTATATGCAAATGCAAAACTCTACATACCAGATAGAGAACATCCTCCCCACTTTGAAAATACTACCGATATATTATTAAACAAACTCTTCCCCACAGGACCCAAAGAATGACTCTCCCACAGAGGGTGTGCGCTTCAATCATAAAAACGATTACATCGACCAATGATCTTTGAGCAACCTCCTGCATATGAAGAAGATTGGTTAACAACCATAACCCTCCTATGTCTACTAAGAATATTATCGCCCCTAATTATGGAGATACATATCTTTTCTACTTTCACATCTATTACAAATTCGCTATATTTACTATGGCGGGACACCACCTTGAAAGAATCCAACGTGCCCGATTTATATTTCATAAATTGGTCTATATAATCATCGCCTTGCCTTGTTGTTGAAATCTTTGTTATGCAATCGCAAAAAAAACCGCAATTGCAACTATTATAATCTATTACCGATTCAGAGTCATGAATCTATGTATTCGTTATATGTGTACTCTGAGGTAAAGTGTTACACCTCTTCCCAATAGTTTTCGTTATATAAAACACACACACACAACACCTTTTAAATTGCAGCGAAGTGGTTGAGTCACTTTCCGTTTTAAATCCTACCTCGTTCCCCCTCCCATCCTTTTCCCAGATTTCTATCCATACCAGTCCTTCTACCTAACCCATCCTTCTTCCTTACCCATCCTTTCTTCCTTACCCGGCCTTTCTTCCTTACCCTTCTTAACCAAAGCCAGGTCGAAAGTTAAGGTTTCCTCAGTCCAATACAGAGATAATGGTGGACGAGAGGAGTTTGAGATAAGATATGATTTTGTTCGGATTTGTTTAACCCTGGAGGGTTAAGCCACCCAGGATAACCCAATGTCGTGCGTCATCACGGACTGTCTTATTTCCATTGGGGTCCCTTTCATTCTTGCTCCCCAGTGGGAAATAAGACAGTCCGTGATGACGCACTGACTTTGGGTTATCTTTGGAGGCTAACCCTCCGGGGTTAAAAAATCCGAACAAAATCTTATCTTATCTCAAACCCTCCTCGTCCACCATTCATCTCTGTATTGTGACTGAGAAAACCTTTAACTTACGACCAGAGGCGTTGGTAAGAAAAGAGGTTAAAGGAAGAATGATGGTAAGAAGAAGGATGGGTAAGGAATAAGGATTGGGTGGCAGAAGGAGGAGGGATGATTATTAGGTTACAGAAAACAGCAGGGCAGAGGGATAGTAACGTGGGTAGAGGGCAGCAAGAGATTGAGGTATAAAGGGCTGAAGGTATCAGAATTGTGAAGTCATTCAGTTGTTACCTGGATTTTACCTGGAGAGAGTTTCGGGAGTCACCGCCTCCCCTCGGCCCCGGTCTTGGTGACCAGGCCTCCTGGTGGATCAGCCCCTGAACAACCAGCTGTTGCTGGCAGCTGCACGCAAACCAACGACGGACACCACAGCCCGTCGATCAGGAACTGAACTTTAGGTGCTTGTCCAGTGCCAGCTTGAAGACTGCCCAGGGTCTGTTGGTAATCCCCCTTAAGTGGCTGGAGGCAGTTGAACAGACTCGGCCCTGACACTTATTGTAGGGTCTCTTAAAACGTGGCTAGTGACGACCCCTGCTTTTCATTGGGGGGATGGTGTCATCGGCTGCCAAGTCTTTTTGCTTTCGTAGTGATGATTTTTCGTGTGTGCAAGTTCGGAACTGAGTTTCCCTCTACTAGTCAATGAGAGAGTCTCAGATGAAAGGGGTCCATCACGAGAAGGGAAGGTAGAGAGAGAGCAGCGGAGCGAAGACGACGACGGAGGAAAAATTCTCATGCTCGTTGAAAATTGGGCAGATCCCAACAGAATGTGGCTGACTGATAATGGAGCCTGACAATTCCACAGAGAGGAGCAGGGCGCCTCTCCATGAGATAATCCATGAATCAAGACGAGTATGGCAATGCGAAGACGGGAGGAGTAGTCTCCCAACCTCGAGCATTGGTAGGGGATAAGAAGAACGGCCAGTAAACCTATACTCGGTTTAAATAAGATTGAATGTTATGTTACCGAGCATAAGTAGACCAAACGTTGTTGCCAACGGGTGTGAAGGTGGGACAAGATTATTACAGCAAAATAGTCCGAAATTGGAATACCACTATATGAAACTGGTAGTCATGTACAGCTGACGCGCGGCATCAGTGTCTGCCTGTTCATTGGCCCAGTACGACAACAAGACCAAGGACCCAACAACAAAGCAATATCTTAAGCTTGGTAAAGATGCGGTGTAGCCAACAGTTGGATACGAGGACTAAGGGGTGAGGTTATCAAATATCTTTAAGCTCCTGTAAAGCACTAAGGAGTCTGAGACACAACCACAAATGATGACAAGCATAGATTCAATACGGATAAGTGCTCAAAGATGGCATACAATTCCACAGTAAAAATACTAGCCGAAGATAGTAAATGGCCCTCTGTATAAATGCTGGTCCAAAAACATGCTGTGAATCCTACCGCCATCAGAAGAGACTTAGAGCTCAACTGTGTACGACAGCCAATTTGCATGAGAAAGAAGAGTGGTAACTTGGTCAAGAAAAGAGACCGTGAAGCGACCAAGACAGTTGGGCCTTTCGAGCAAGGAGAGAGAAAGAAAAGACTCGAACAAGCAGGAACTTCACAGGGGGGTTAGGAAAAGTGAGATGCTACATGAACATAGAAAGGTGTAATTTGTAAAGAAAGACAAGCGCGAATGAAGGCAAAGAATTTGGGCAGAGTAAACAGTGGCGTGTGAACAAATAAAGTATGTCTACTAAATTATCAGTGACCATTCTATAAATGGAAGGATTGTGAGATCATGGAAGCGTACATAGAGCAAAGCAATGGGCAACAACGGTGATCGGATAAGGATGGAACGTTCTGCTTACTGAATAGAGGCACTCAACAGGGAAGAGCGAAAAGCACCAAGCATAAATGTAATCCTTGGTGATGAATGGGGTTAAGGCTAGAGAGAGTAGCATGAGATGCCGCAGAATAGATCTGGTCGACCATAATCAAGTTTTGATAAAATGAGGTGGAAGTCGGCGAAGAGGCTCGACGATCATCTCCCCATGAAAGGTGAGCAAGGGTTTTAAGAAGGTTCGAGATCCGGCTGAGACAAGTTGCCTTCAAGAGAGGTAATGTGATGTTTCCAGGATAACCTACGGTCAAAGAGGAGGCCCAGAAACTTGACTGTTCATGTTCGGGTACGGGAGCCATAGAGGTACAAAGGATGATTGGAAATGACAGAGGTTTGTAAAAGAAATTTTGGGGGGTTTTAGTGCTGGAAAATTTTAAAAACCCATGTGTGGTCCCAATTGGAAAAATGGTCCCGCATGGGAGAGAAACGTAATGGGTGAAAATCAGCGCCTCCAGGAATAGCAAAGTCAAACATAGATGATGACCAAATTTTGAGGAAGCTAGGGGCCCAAAATCTTTAATAGCAAGAAGAAAAAGTTTTGTGCTCAAAAACACCCCGGGGGGGACACCTTCACTTGGATAAAGCCCCGGGGGAGAGCACATTTTTAAACCCGAACAGGGAAAATGTCTATCATTTAAAAAAGTTTTTAAGGAAGGTGGTAGTTGCCTCGGAGGGCCCAAGGGGGTGGGCTTGGGCCAAAAATTTACCTTCAATTGTGTCATAAGCCTTTCAAGGTCAAAAAATATGGCAATAACTGAGTGGTTATTCGCAAAGGGATTATGAACATATTTTTCCAGTGTAGTAAGGGGGTTTTGGTAGAACGTCCTCGAAAGCCATATTGACAGTGGAGAGACTGTTGTGTTCCTAAAAACCCCTAAACGCCATTTAAGGGGTTCCTACTTTTCAAAAAGCACTGGTAAAGCAAGGGTGTAGTGGGGGGTTCAGTCCCCAGTCCCGGGTTTTTGGGAAAAGGGGGAACAATGGCAGATTTCCACAGTTTTGAAGAATCCTTGTGACCAAAATAAATTGAAAAGGGGTAATAGGGGCTGCAAGGGTGATGAGTAAATGTTTTGTAGCATACGAAAAAGAAAGTTGGGGCCCAGCGCCCTGATCGGCAAGCGAGAGTGTTTTTCCCCCCAGTTCTTTAAGTGTAAAAGGGACATTTTACTGTTTTTTCTCTGAGAGAAAAAAAGTCCAGGTGCTAACTTCGGCAGATTTGAGGAAAGAAACGAGGGCATAGATGGAGGGCCCCGAGAAATACGGACCGAGATTGCCAATTTCATTGGCAACATCTAGTGGGTTTGTATATAACACCCGGGAACCCGCAGAACAGGAGCCCGGGTCAGGAGAATATTTTTCCACTCGTTTTCGTACTTTTTTCCAGACTGCACTATAGAGGAAGCAGAGGTTTTGGTGGGACAAAAATCGCCGCAAATGCGTTTTCGTCAATAGACATGGCAAGGACGCCATTCTGCTTAAAATCAAGAAGTCTCTCCGTGGTTCTATTGTACGATACCTGCCCATGCAGTGCTTTTAAAACGTACTGCCGACACAAGCGGGGAGACCCCCCAAGGCACCTTTTCTGAGAATGCCTCCCCAAAGTTTGGAGTATAGAATAAAAAACTTTTGGTTGAAACAGAGGACGAGAAAGGTGAAAAAGCCATCAATGGAGGCGAAAAAGGAACCTCATAAAAAACAGTTAGTTGTGAAAAAGGGTTCCAATTTGCCTGATCAAATTGCCAGTGGGGGATACGAAGAGGTGGTGAATATGAAGGGGAAGTAAGATGATTGGGAAATGTTGCTGTCATGTAAATCCCGGGAACAGCCCGGGTAAAGTCTAATGCGGCGGGGGAAGGGAAAACTGGGATCAATGAAAGAAGAGTGTGAGTCCGGGGTAAAAATGGGTGGAGTACCGTTTTTAAAAATGGGGGGGGTGGGTGGAAAGAAAAGCCTCTAACTAAATGCCAGGGGGAATACAGTGAGACCCCCCCAGGGGAAATGTTTTGGGCTTTAAAAATCGCCAAGTAACAGAATCGGTGGTGGTAATGACAAAACAAGAAAGGAAAATATCCGGAATAGAAAATGCCCAAAAAGGGAAAGGGAGATTTTAAGGGGGAAGCGTATACACCTATGCAATGGAACGGGGCTGTGTAATCCGCAAAGTAAAAAAAATAGCCGATGGTACAGAATATCAGTGCTAGAAAGGGCACTTTTTTTAAAGGGGCCCCATCGGGAAAAAGGATCGAAGAATACAAAAAATTAAGCCTGAGATGGAGAGATAACAGCAAGTGAATTTTGGTTTCTGAAAGAAAACCAACGGGGAAAACGGGGAGAGAAACATCTAAGTCACCCTGTTACCCCTGAGGCCACGTATATTCCCTGTAAATAGGCCAGGATTAGCAATGTAAAGATATTGAAATCTGCAGGTAGGGTTCCTACGGACTAAGAGGTTAGAAAACCACAGCAGAGGCGCGGGAAACATTCAAGCAGCAAAGGAATGGTGCGCTGTGAAAAAAAAGTTGCGCGATGGAGGAGGGAGAGGGAAGGAACAGAGGGGGGATAGTTCCTTGATGGTTGGTCTCGGGAATATATTAGAGATTGCTCAGTGTTTGGGGAATTCAAGACGTCGTAGGGGGGGACAATTTAGAGAGGTAGGGGGGGATGGAAAATTTTGGAACGTAAGGGACAGACCAAGGTAGGGGGGCAAAGGGTGGGGGAAGGGAAAAGAAAACAGGGAAAAGGGGACAAAAGGAGAAATGGGAGGTGGCGAAAAGGAAGAAACTTGGGGGGGAAAACAGGGGAGGTAGGTATAGTAGAGAGGGGGGTGAACCTTACACTTGTAACAGGCCAGTGAGGGGGGGAAAAACCGGTACGAGACGGGAAGGTAAAATAAAGAGGGAAAAAAGGGGAGGAGGGTTAAAAAATTTTTTTAGGATTCTGAGAAGTAGGGGATGATTGGAAGGAGGTGTCGTACGAGGTCTTGTAAATACTGGGGCTTGTGGGGGAGAACACAAAGAAAAAAGAACAGACTGGGGCGCTGAAGGGGAATTGAGCCTAGGACAGCAAAAAAAATTTAGTTACAGGGTGACTAGGGGAGAGGTAACCACAGGGAGGCTGCAGAAGATGGGCCCCCAGAAGGGGGGGGAACTTTTTGAAACAGGGAATAAAAAACACGAGGTAGTTCCCTTGGAGATGATGAAACTGCCATGGCTAAGGGAGACCCTCCTGCCTCTTTGAGGAAGGATTTCCGCTATTTAAGTAGACTTGGCAGGGCGAGAGTAGAAGGTGACCCTCCTGACAATTAAGGCAAGAGGGGGTGATTGAAAAGACGTATTAAAAATGGTCATCGGCACCCCGACTGGGCATTCGACATGGATTTGCAATTTTCACTGGAGGGGCCAAATCCCCCAGAAATTTTTTACATGTTGGGGTGTAGGGATACCTTTCGAAATTTGAAACCCGATGTCCTGCTACATAAAGAGGATGGGAGTTCGGGCTGTCAAAGTTAAATGACCAATTGCTGGGGTATCGCCCTCTCCCTTGGGCAGGAAGAACTAAGTGTCTCCCTTGGGGGTTGGGAGATCTTAATTTCCCGCTGTTAAAGAATGTATTCCCACTGTCGGGAAAAATTTTGTTTGAATTATGGAGGGGGCAAATGACAGTCCACTACAAGAATTGAGGGAATGATGTTTTTCAGTAGTAAAAGGAACGTATCTATTGGGAAAGAAGAGAAAGATCAGAGTTGGGGTACATTCTGTACAGTGATGGCATACCGCCTTAAAGCATGAAAAAAAATATCTTTTCCAGCATGGTAGGAGTGCCTTGCAATACTGTGGTCGGAAAAAAATAGGCGGAGAGGAAGTTTTTCGTAAAAATGAAGAATTTAGTCCATTGGCAGTCTGAAAAAAGACTTGGAAAGGGGAAATGCGGACGTGCGATCTTTCTGAGAAGAACGAGAAAGGGGGAGAAGATCATCAGAGGGGAATTGTCATCGGGGTTTAAGGGGGGGGGACCAGAGTTTGGGCCGACGTGGAAGGGCCGCGATTCGAAAAATGCCACACCATAGAGGGAGAGGCTGGAAAAACATAGTCAAAGGGGAGCGGAGGGCGATAAATAAAGGAGTCAGTTGGACCCCAGTACCGAAGTGGGTGAGGAAAAAGCACCGGCAAAGGTACAAAGGGATGAGGAGTGTCCCCAAGAGTGGTCCCCAAACGAGGGGGGGTCAGAATGGGGTGCGGGATCAAAAAAGGGGCCGGGGGGGGGGCAGGTTTTATGGACTGGTTCTCCCGGGGTTTGGGTTTTTCTTTCTTTTTGTTTTTAGAAAAAAAGAAAGAAAAAAAAATAAAAAAAAAAATAAAAAAAAGGGGGGGGTGGGGGGTAGTTCCTAGAGGTGAAAGGGCCCAAAAATCTCCCCCACACCCAAAAGGATCACACTGCAATAGGTAGATGCACATGCAAAAACCCTGCCATCCCACCTTCTGCCGTAAACCCGCAAAACCCGGGGTAGCAACCTCACATTGCCGAGCTACCTTGGTGGACAAAAGAAGGGCGGCCCGGATATCCACCACAAAGCATACCTCTTCAGCCACCACCCCGAACCCGAAAGGGGGGTTTCCAGAGATACCCCCATGCCTGAAAGCACCCAAAGCCTCCCCGGGGGATATGGAGAGGGATCGGACACCCCCAGGTGATCCAGATTCCCGGCAAATACCCCCCCAAAAACCTAAAAGGAATGGGAGGGGACCTGGTCCCCTTTCCCCTACCTACAACTAGCGCGCCCGTGGGAAAAATCCCAAAGGCCAAAAAGAGGAAGGCAAAAGGGGGGGGGGGAGGGGGAGGAAAGGGAAAAGGGGGGGATGGGGAGGATGGGGAAGGGAAGGGGGGGGTTGGGGGGGAATTAGGTTCGGTTTGGGGAAGGAGACCGACAGATTAATTCCTCAGACAAGAGCCCCTTCCCACGCAAGGGCCCCCCTTGAAAAGGGGATGGTCGGTAGATCAGCAAGTTTATATTAAGGGCCATTATGCATTAAACTATCAAAAGCTTTTTTGAAAATTGGGTGGCAATTAGGGCAAGATTGCCCTGATGTTTCAGGCTTGCTCAGCATCGAAAATAGTATTTTTGCAGTGGGTACCTCTGGTCCTAAACCGAATGTTATTTTGTAAAGGGGTGGTTAACTCCAATAATGTTCAGTCTATTGGAAATATCTTCTCAAGAACTTGCCGGTGATTCAAGTAAGGATATAGGTCTATAGTTTCCGGTTGGGTTTATTCTTTTTTTGGGTTACGCAAAAAAGTCATCCACAGTTTAAAAACCCCGGGAAAAAGTCGGAGGCCAAAAGCATTAAAGATTTTACCAAAAAATTTTACAAATTTGGGTAGGAATTTTATTTGTTTCATTGTTTTCCAGAGAGCCAGGGGGTCTATTTTGCATTCTTCCAATAATTGACTCATTAAGTAGTGTAATAGGTCTATAAGTGGGGGGCATCTTCAAGAGTTGATAATCGGGGAAAAGGTGGGTTGGAGATAGCTAAGTTTCATTCTCCATCATTGCCATTGATTTTGTTTATTTTTAAATCGCGATTTTATTGTGGGAGAAAATTTTTCCCCCCTCATCACCCATAAAATAGCCTGGCCCTGGGATCATAAATTTAAAATTAAACCCTCCTCCCTCATCACATAAGGGTATGAATTAGGTAGTGGGGCTTGTTCTTTCCCCAAAAAAATTGCCAAATCTTGTCCAAAATTTTGCGGGTTCGTTTATAGGTTAGCTTGGAGAAAAAAAATTTTCCGTAAGTCACGTTTGTGTGACTAATATGATAACTAATTCCTCCCTCAATTAAAATGTACCTTGGTGGTTGTTGGTTTGAATTTGTCTTCGACATTGTTGATAATTTCTATACCGTCGCTATAAACCCATAGGGAAATTATTTTTGGTAGATCTTTGTGGAAACAATTGGCAATTGCATTAGTAGCATAAGTTTTGTTGTGAAGGGGGCTGATTGCGTCGTCAATTTTCAGTGGAAAAGGAAATTTTTCCAACGAGCAATTTCATCTTCACCAAGAAAGCCCCGAAGGGGTCAATCCCAGGGTGTTGAATTGGGTTGGAGGTACAGGTATTTAAAGGGAACTTGTAGCTGTATTAAACAGGGATATGGTCAATCTACGTTCCCACCCGGGAGACTCGCAATGGAAGTGTCACAGCTCCCTTTTCAGGATATATCTGTGTACCGGTGAGGACCCTTATTGATTTAAAGGAATGCGCCCTTAAATGGACAGATTTTTGGTGTCATGTGTTAAAAAGTTTTTTCCTTTCAAGTCCCCCATGGATTACCAACTAACAGTTAAAGAGGCAGGGGATGAGCGTTAAAATTCCCCCAAAAATTTTTGGAATATTTGCTTAATATCCTATGTGGGGGAATGGACTCTATTAGGGTTGTCTAGGAGAAAAAATCCTTTTTATCAATAGTTGGCCATGAGACGTTTTTAGTTTTTTGCAAAAAGGGTTATCTTCGTCAACGTGATATTTCGAAACCTTTGATAATTTAACTAAGTGGCCACTCCCAATGGGGTCCCCCCTTTTTCTTTCCCCAAATAGAGTAACCACTAATTTAATTGTTGACCAGCCCCCGCAGCTGTCCACGGAGGATAACTTCAGGGGTTTAATTTTGTGTTTACTTCAAGGGTATAAAGGTTATTAAAGAAAAAGTTGAGCTTAAGTTGGAAAATTTTAATCCCCATTATTTCTTGCACTTCGCGCATTTACTGCAGTCTGAACGTCTGCAAATAACATCACAAATTTGGAAAAAGAAAACTTCCCTCCCAATCGTCAAGGGGAGGGGGGAAAATTTTGAATGTTTCTTTTCGTATAACAATGTCACCATCCTCACTGAGTTGGTAATTCAACAGAAGCATTAGTCTCAGAGAACTGAGGGGTGATATTCCATTACAGGGGAAACAGAGGGCCCCGGGTCAAAAGGGAAACCTTTGGGGGCCCAAAGGAAAAATTTGGTAGGCCAGGGAAGTACCCTGGGAAAGTTTGTTCTTGTTCAACAGGATCAGTGCAATCGGAAGAGTAAGCACCAATCTCTGGGGGATGGTTTGGGTCAGGGATGACTCATCGGGGTTGGTGGGGTTGACAACCGGGTATGCGAGGTAGGTGAGCCCGGCAAAGGGAAAAAATTGGTGCTTTTTGAGGTAGAGTGGGCACTACTTCCTGTCTTGAGGGGGGTGGACCCAAAAAAACATAAAAATTTTTCAGGGATTTTAATGGGACTGACCCATAGCCCTTAACAAATCGTTGAAAAAATTGAGCAGAGTTAATATCACCCAGCTTTGTCCGGTCAACAGTACATTAGTTGACTCTCGTCATATCCCCCGGGGTGGGACCCCTGAGAAAGGGGAGTGAGGAAGAAAAATTTTGGTGTGTTTTTTGTAGGCGGGGGGTTAATTTGGGGGGACCCAAAGGGGGCAGAAAATCCAAAAAATTTGGAACCAGTGGAAGAGGGCCCGAGAAGTCCCTAATCAGGGAGAATGGGGAAAGGGTCCCGGGAATTGTTGGAGGTGCTTGGTGAGGGGGGCTTCGAAGAATTGGATAGTTCTTGGCTTCTTAGATTTTACTGGTTTACCTATTTTCCTCTCAGGACAGATAGGGAAACATCATGATGTTTTCCATTGCAAAGGTACACACTTGGGATTAGTTTTTTTTATGGCAGTCTCGAAAAAGAATGCGCAACCTGAAAATATGCCTGCAAATCGGTGATTGGCTACTGCATTGTTGGTGGTATGGCCATATGCATAAATTTGATATCATTGTGTAACACTAACAACCGTTCAAGAGAGATTTGGTCCAGGTGTACATCGGTGCCAAAAACATTTGAAACCATTTTGACATTCGAGTTTGGCTGCTTCAGGGTGTCTCGAGTATTAACTTTAATGTTACGTGGTTTGATGGTATGTTTAGCGAATTTATTAGATTGGAACAACCTTAAATTCAGAATTACTCCTGATTTAAATTTGCAATAAGTTCCTCATGAGTTTTTTCTCGTGAAACTGTTAATTCTGGCCTCCAAACACGTTCGTTTTGGGTGCTTGATAGCTTTACAGGTGAAATTGGTATGATACCAAAAGTTCTTCCTTCAATTTATCAAGAACATACTGCTTAATAACTGAAGTAACTCTTCTTCATAAAAGGAGAAGTACTGCCCCAGGTTGGCGTTTGAAAAAAAATCCACTAGAGCAATAGTGAATTTGAGCAAATACATTAAAGAAAGAATTTCCTTCTTAGACTTTTGATTGTCATAGACACGTATTCGTACTCGTATTCGTGCCATGATGTCCAGGGAGGTACGTCTGACTCTGACAACAGAAATTACTATAAAAAAAGGTCTTCCTTGGTGGTAGCCCTAAAACATCCATGTCAGCTGACTTGTGGAGATTCAGCCCTAAGAAAGCCTACCCCTCGGGAGTGAGGCGGGGAAAAAAGGCCCAAGGCAAAGATCGCCGGATTTTAAAAAACCCCCCCCCCCCAACAGGGCTACCGGATGGTCAAAATGCCTTGTATAACCCGCCAAAGGCGAAGAGTTGCGAAAAAAGAAGATGGGAAAGTCAGAAGGATAGCAATGTAAGGCAGTGATAGTGGTGTGTGGCCAGTGTAGATGTTTGGGGTGAAGGGTGAGGATGGCAGGGCCAGATTAAGAAGGTCTCCGGGCCCTAGGCTATTTCAGATTTTTTTTTTTTGGGCGGGGCCCTTTGAGTTACGTTGGGGTTTAAGCGAAAGCAACCCGTTTCCAGCTTGGGGGAAGGGGGTCGGTGTGTTCTTGACCCTGTTTAAGGTCTAATTAAAAAACATTCTGGCTATTTCGATTAATTTAATAGGGGAAAGTACATCAAGACAACCAAAACTTACCAACAGCCATTATAACTATCTTGTTAAATCATGCATTTTAAAGAGAATAAACTCAAGACAGCGTAGTATTACTATTATTATTATTATTATAATCAAAAAGAAGCGCTAAGCCCAAGGGCTATACAGGCTGCAGGGTAGGGAAGGAAGCAAGGGGAAATTGGATGGCAGAAGGGAGGGGGGATGATCAGCAGGTTACAGAAAACAGCGGGGCAGGGGGATAGTACAGGCGGGTAGAGGGTAGTAGGCAAGAGATACAAGTAGAAAGGGCTGCCTGAAAGTATTGCAGGAATTTGTGAAGTAAGTCAGTCGTTGTCCCCCCCCCCCCCCAAAAAAGTCAATGAGAGAGTCCGGATGAAAGGGGGGTCCATCAGCGAGAAGGTAAGGTAAGAGAGAGCCGTGGGGCGAAGACGACGAAAGAAGGTAAATTCTGCGTGTGTTGATAAAGTTGGGCAGTCCAAACAGAATGTGGCTGACTGATAATGGAGCTGGCAATCTCACAGAGAGGAGCAAGACGCCTCTCCATGAGATAATCCATGAGTTAGACGAGTTTTATGGCCAATGCGAAGACGGGAGAGAGTAGTCTCCCAACATCGACACGGTGATAAGAGACGGCCAGTAACCCTATACTCGGTTTTTAATAGACTGAAGTTTGTTTGCCGAGCATAGTAGACCAACGTTGTTGCCAACGATGTGTGAAGGTGGGAGAAGATATTTACAGCAAAATAGTCCGTGACATGGAATACCTCCTATAAGAAACTGGTAGGTCATGTACTGCTGACCGCGCTCAGCAGTGTCTGTCCTGTTCATTGCCTGTACGTGTCAACATGACCAGGGACCCAACAAAAACATCTTTATGCTTAGTAAAGGTGCGGCGTAGCCAAAGTAGGATACGGAGGACTATGGGGTGTGTGAGGTGTTTCAAATTTTTGTATAGCCTGTATAGCACTAAGGGAGTCTGGAGACAAAACCACAAATGATGACACAGATAGATGCAATACGGATAGTGTGTAAGGATGGCATATAATTTCAGCAGTAAAAATACTAGCTGAGATTTAGGTAAATGCCCTTGTACGACGCTGTCCGGAAACACTGCTGCCGAATCCTACGCCGTCAGAGTAATTAGGCCATCTGTTTACACTAGCAATGGCATGAGAATGAGAGTGAATAAGTGGTCAAGATAAAGAGAGCGGGAATCGACCGTAGACAGTTGGGCTTTCGAGCAAGGGAGGGGAGAAAGAACAGACTCCGAACAGCTGGAACTTCCCAGGGGGGGTAGGGAAAAGTGAGGGAATGCTTACATGGTACAATAGAAAGGTGGTAGTTGAAGAGAGTCAAGAGCGAATGAAGGCGAAGAGAGAAGGGCGGGGTAAGCAGGGGCGGCGAACAAATAAAGAATGTCTCTAATATCAGAGTGACCAATTCTTATAATGGAAGGATAGCGGAGATCATGTGAGAGAGTACATAGTAGCGCAGGCAATGGCCATCACGGGACTCGGATAAAGGATGAACGTTTCGCTTCTGCATAGAGGCTTTCGACAGGGGAAGAGCCGAAGAAAAAAGCACCAAGGCATAAACGTAATCCTTGGGGATGAATGGGGTTAAGGCCTAGAGAGAGTAGCAGGAGATGCCCGCTCCTGAAATAGATCTGGTCACCATAAACAAGTTTCGAATAAATTAAGGGTTGGAATGTAGGTGAAGGAGGGGTTCGACGATCAGCTCCCAGGAAAGATGAGCAAGGGTTTTAAGAAGGTTCAGCCGGCTGTGACAAGTTGCCTTCAGAGAGGGGGTCACTTGTGATGGTTTCCAGGAATAACCTACGATCAAAGGAGGAGGCCTAAACTTGACTGTATCACGTTCAGGGATACGTGAGCCATAGAGGTACAAGGATGATCAGAGATGACAGAGCGTCTTAGCTGAAATTGATTTGGTGGGTTTTTAGGCTGGAAAATTTAATACCCATGTTGTGGTGGCCCAATTGGAAACACGGTCGACTGCTCATGCTGGACGAGAAACTGTAAGGAGGTGACAGTCAGAGCCTGCACAGGCAATAGCGAGATCATCAAAATAGAGTATGATGACCTAATATTTGATGGAAAGACATAGAGGCCAAATCTTATAGCAAAGAGAAGAAGAAAAAAGTGTTGTGCTCTGAAACACATTCCCTGGGGGGACACCTTCAGCTTGGACAACGTCCGGGGGAGCACATTATTAACCCGACACGGAAATGCTGTCAGTTAAAATGTTCTTATGGAAGGATGGTAGATTGCTCGAAGGCCTAAGGGAGTGGGCTTGGGCTCTAAAAAATATTTAACCTCCAAGTTGTTCATAATGCTTATCAAGGTCAAACACATTTGGCAATTAACTTGAGTGGTTATTGCAAAGGCATTACGATACATACGTATCCAAGCGCAGTCAGTAAGGGGTCTATGGTAGGAACGTCCCTTACGAAAAGCCATTATTGACGAGTGGAGAGGACTGTTGTGTGTCTCTAAATACCACCACTAAAACGTCTATTTACTAGGACGTTCCACCTTACTTTTGCAAACTGCCCACTGGTAAGTGCAATGGGTCGATAGTGGGAGGTTTCATGTCCCGTAGTGCTGGTTTGCGGGAAATGGGAGAAACTATGGCGGCATTTTCCACAGCTGTGGAAGAATCCTTGTGACATATAAGATTGTAAAGTCGTAATAGGATGGCAAGGGCTGACTGATGTAAATGTTGTAGCATTACGGATATGAATGTCGGTCGGGCCCAGCTGCCGATGATCGACAAGCTGAGAGAGTTGCCTCCAGTTCTTGAAGTGTAAAAGGCACATTATACTGTTCTTCTCTGAAGAGAGA
The DNA here is from genome assembly GCF_026875155.1 of Cherax quadricarinatus. NCBI lineage: Eukaryota > Metazoa > Arthropoda > Malacostraca > Decapoda > Parastacidae > Cherax > Cherax quadricarinatus. The sequence continues at coordinate 5,365,235 of NC_069448.1, forward strand.
AAAAGTCCAAGGGTGCTAACTCTCTGGCAGACTTTGAGGGGGGGGGTGAAAGAAATGTGGGCATAGATGGAGTCCCTGGAGAAATTCGGACCAGATGGATTGCCAATTTCATTGCAACAATCTTGTGGGTTTGCTATATCAACACCGGCAAACCCGTATAGAACAGGAGCCGGGGGTAAGGAGAAAGAATATTTACCAACTCTGTTATTCGTTACTTTTTTCTAGACTGCACTCATAGAGGAAGCAAGAGGTGATGGTGGAGACATAATCTCGCCAGGCAAGTGCGTTTAGCGTCTCCCGGTGGACACGGCGAGAGATCGCACGCTTCTGTTAAATCAAGGAGTCGCTCTGTGGTTCTATTTGTACCGGTACTGCCCCATGCTGTGCGTTTCAAACGTACTGCAGAAGCACAAGCAGGAGACTCCAAGGCTAGCATTTCTGAGAATGGCCTGCCCGAAGTTTTGGGGGTATTAGGGTATTAGAAATGAGAAGCTGCGGTGGCAAAACGGAGGACGAGAAGAGGGTTGTAAAAGTCATCGATGGAGGACGAAGAAGGAACTCTTTAAAAACAGTCAGGTGTGAGTAAAAGGTTCCAATTTGCCCTGATTTAATTGCCAGCGTGTGGGTGCGAAGAATGTGGGTGGCGGAGAATATGAAGGGAAGTAAGATATGATTGGGAAATGATCTCTGTCATGTAAGGTCCGGAGAGAACAGACCAAGTAAAGTCTAAGACGGCGGAGGAAGAGCAAACTGAGTGATCACGATTGCAAGAGGAGAGTATGAGTCGAGGATCAAAAATGGGTGTGAGTACTGTATTTAAAACATGGAGGGGGTGGGTTGGCAAAGAAAAGCCCTAACTGGATTCCACGGGAATCACTCAGTGAGACCCTCCCCAGAGGAATGGTCGGGCATTAAAAATCACCAAGTAGTAACAGAATCGGTGGAGGAATGACGAACAAGGAAGGCATAAAATCCGGAATAGAGGATTGACCGAGAAGAGAGAGATATAAAGATACAGAGCGTATACCACTATGTATGTGGTACGGGGCTGCTTTTGGTGTAATGCAGCGAAGTATGGAATAAATAGCTGGTGGTATCGGAATATCAGTGCGGAGAAGAAGGGCAATTTCATTAAAGGTCCCATCAGGAAAAGGATCTGAAGAATACAATAAATTAAGCCTGGAGATGTGAGAAAATAACAGCTGAGTGTAATTTTGGTTCTGTAAAGCAAACACCAAACAGGGGCAAACAAAACTGGGAGAGTAACATCTGAAGCTCACCCGATTACCCCTGAGGCCGCGTATATTCCAATGTTAAAAAGGCCATGATTGGCATTGATAAGTTACTTGAAAATCCGCAGGTAAGGGTTCCTACGGGACTAGAAGGGTTAGAAAAGTCCACATGGGCGGAGGCAGTGGAAAATGTTCAAGCAGCGAAAGGAACGGCTGCTCTGTGAGAAAGGAGTGCGCAGATGGGGCAGAGGAGAGAGAAAGAAGCGGAAACGGTGGACTGTTCCATGGCATGGTTTGGTTCTGGCAATATATTCTGAGATGCTTCAAGTTGTTTCGGAATTCAGAGATGTTGTATGGGAGGACAATATTGGGAATGGTATTGGGGGAGGTGAGTAAAGATTGGAACTGTTATTGGACTGACTACCAGGTAGGGGGGTGGGGGGCCGAAAGGGTGGAGGGGGGAACTGGAGAAGCGTGGCTGGGGACAGGAAGAGGACAGGAACCTGGGAGGTGGCAGAAGAGGAAGAAAACCTTGGGAGGGAACAGGGGAGGAAGGTACATTACGAGGAGGAGGGTGGAACCTCTGCACTTGTAACTGGGAGCCAGTGAGAGGGGAAGACCTAGGGAACGGAGAAGGGAGGGTAAATGAGGATGACGAAAGATGGGTAGGAGGTGTTACGGGACCTTTTTTTGACTTTTGAGAAGTAGAGGACGATTGGGCTAGGAAGACAGGTGTCGTACGAGGTCTCGTCGATATGAGGCTTGTAAGAGAGAACTCGAAGATGCGGGAGATTTGACTGAGGCGTTGAAGTAGGGACGTCTGAGCCGGGGACAGAAAAGGATTGAATCCAGGAGTGATTATGGAGAGAGCGAGAGGTACCGCAGGAGGTGGGTGTGTAGAAGGATGGGATACCAAAGTGGGGGGGACGTTGTGAAACACGGGATAAAGAAACACGTGGGAGTCTTCCCTTGGTATAAGGCGGAGATGAGAAACTTTGCCATGGCATCAATAAGGGAGACCTTCTGTCTCTTTGAGGTAACGGATTTTCCCGCTCGGTTTAAATAGACCCTGACAACGGCGGAGGAGTCGAAGGGTGAGCCTCATGACAGTTTAAAGGCAAGAGGGGGAGATAGATTGCAGACGATTAGAATGGTATTCGGACACAGTCTGGGCATTCGGCGATAGATCTGCAATTATTTCGCTGGATGGCCAAATCGCCAGCAAATTTTACACTGTTGTGGTGTAGGGATCACCTTTCGAACTTGTAACGATGTCCTGCTATATAAACGGAGGATGGGAGTTCTCGGCTGTCAAATGTTTAAAACGAGCCACATTGTAGGGTATACGTCTCGGCCACGGGCAGGTAAGAACGTAAAGTGTTACCTTGGGATTGGGAGATCTTGGAGTTCCAGCTGTTCTAGAATGTCGGGTTGCCACATGTCTGGAATTTTGTTGAACTATGGTAGTGGGGGCAGAATAACGGTTACCACTACAAGAAATTGGAGGGAATGATGTTTTCAAGGGTGACAGGAACCAGTATCTATATGGGAAAGGCGAGAGAGTCACGAGCCTGGGTAGCATGCTGTACGGTAATGATGCGCGTACCGCTTTAAGAGCATGAAAAGAAATATCTTTACCAACATGGCGTAGGAGTGCCTTGCCAATTACTATGGTCAGAGAGATAGGCAGTAGAGGAAGTTGGTCGTAAAGTGAAGAATTTTAGTCCACTGTTCAGTCTGAATAAACTGGAGCGTGGAAAGGTTAGTGAAGGACGTGTCGATCGTTTCTGAGATAGGAACGAGAAGGTGAAGGTGGAGAAGTATTCATCTGTAGGTAATTGTCTTGACGTTTAGGCGTGGGACCAGAGTTGGTCCCCGACGTGGTTGGTACGGTCGGCGCTTTTGAAATTTGTGCGCAAAGTAGAGGGAGAGGCCCGGAAGCATAGTCAGAGGAGATCGAAGTCTGATAAATCGGAAGGTTGGTCTGTCGACGAGGCTCAGTACCTGAAGCGGGTGAGGGAAACAGCACCGGCGCAAATAGGTACAGAGGCATGAGGAATGTTGAAGGTGGTCAAAGGACGAGGGCGGGGGTTCAGAACGGGGTTGCGGTATCAAGAAGGGGACGGGAATCGGGTTCCAGGTTCATGGACTTGGGTGCCATGGGTTAGGTTACTTCTTTCTTTTTGTTTTTAAGAAAAAAAAGAAGAAGAAAAGAAAAATAAAAATAAAAAAAGAAAAAAAAAAGGGGGGACGGGGAGGGATAGTTCCTAGGAGGATGAAAGGGGCCAGAAAATCTCCCTCGTGCCAAGAGGACTCGAACCGCTTAGAGTAGCGCAGATTCAGCATGGAAACCCGTGCCATACCCTTTCCCTTCATGCCAGTTACCAGCAATCTGGATAGCAACCTCGATCTGCCGAGCTACTCGGTGGGACAAAAGGTGTAGGGCGGCCGGATATCCGCCACAAAGCATACTCTCCTTAGCCAACACCCCCGGAATCCGAAAAAGGTGGATTCCAGAGAGATAAAAACACCCGTCGCCCAAAAGGACACCCAAAGCTACTCCGGGTTACCGAAGAGGGAGATGGATCGGGACATCCTAGGCAATCAGATTTTTTTCCTCGGCAAACTACGCACCGCAAGAGGAAACCACAACGGAATGGGATGGACCGGTGTCCTTTCCCTACCTAGGATCTAGCGGCCTGTGGGAGAAATCTCCGAAGGCTAAAAAGAGAAGGGCAAAGTTAGGGTGAGGGGGGGAGGAGGAGGGAGGAATGGATAAAAAAGGGGAGATGGGGAGGATGGGATGGGGAGGGGAGAATGGGGGGCGGAGGGTAATTAGGTTCGGTCCTGAGGAAGAGAAAGACAGGGCCTAATTCCTCAGACAAGATCCTATTCACCACGCCCAAGGAAGGCCCCCCTTGAAGACGTTAGTAGTATTACTAGAGTAGGCTATATAAGTTGTGAAATCATTGTACCTATTATATTCAGCATAACCACTACAGCACTAATTATTCCTTTATAAATCACTGGGACCATTTTAATTGTTATCATTGCATCATGCATAAGACTATCAAATACATATAAATCTCAAGAAAATAATGAATTGTTTAATTCACAGGTCACTTTTAATAAACTTTTTTCAGGATTTCATATTGGCAAAATTCATCATTATATTCTGATAAGCAATTTTCTGTTAGATCAGACTCAATGGTCACTAGGGCTAGGTTTACACACTTTGTCTTGTTCATTGTTGAACGGAGCTGGTCTTTTCATCTTTTCAAAAACATGGTAAATGAACGTTCTCCTTCACATTGTTAGTAGGCTGAAAGTGTTAGGTAAAGGCGATACGATACACTATGTCAACATTTGGAAGGTTTCTGAGATACCTGCATTTCTTAAATGTTTCAAAAGCAGAGCTGGGGCGCACATTTTTCAGGTGGAGCTTTAATCTGATTCACTATACCCCAAAAAATTAACTATTTCTTCAACAAATTGTGTCCCTGAACATCTGCTGAATGTGTTGTTGCATACTTTAATGCAGCTTTCTCTCATCTGCATCTGGCATATGCATAGTAGTAATTTTAACAGAATCCAAAATTGTCATTTGAGATTCTGGTAGATTTCTTTTCTTTTCACCAATTCTGTAATCAGTGAATCCAGTATGACGAAGTATGTAGTGTCTCATACCTTTCTGCCTTGGTTAGCAACACAGTTTCATTGTTGGCTCTTCAAAATTGCGGTTTCCTCTTCCTTGACCATGTGATCAGCCGGTAACTGTAGTCTTTCACCAACAGTTTAGCTTTCTCTTCAACATTTCAAAGCTTCATCATTGCGAAGTGAGCTTACAAATTCCACTAAGCCTGCAAGAGTTAGCACAAGTAGCCATTTTCAATTTCATTTTTCCAGTTTACTGTCCCAAGTTCCAGTATACAGTCACAAAGCACACGGAGTAAGGCCAATTCAAAATCTTCCAATTTTTGATGCTATGGCTGGCTGCTTCGCTTCTTGTAGTTGCTGTCTGGTCTTCTCCTCTGTCTATTTGGATCAATGCAGAGCGTATTATTTCAGCAAAGCTGTCTTTCAAAGCACGTGTTGCATCATGCTGCGGACCCCTTGTTGTTGATAATGATTTGATGACATCTCCATGAATGGTTGACTTGAGTATAACTCCACTGATGCGTTGAAGCAGAGAAAAATTAAAGAGTGCTTTTATATTAAATAGTCCAACAAAAATGAGAAACTGCAGCGACACAACACTCCGCAGCTGACCCAAAACAAGGTATTAAGGAGAATGTGCTGAGAGCAGGGCACATATTCAGCAAGATGGGTGATTTGATTGATACGGGCTTGCAATCCATATATTTACCGGACCTTGTTACTTGCTTTGTCGTAGCTTATGGCCACGGCAATCCTTTATAGAGAATCATGTTCAAGCAGAGTATCCAGTATTACATTTTATAAAATCATTGTTTCTCCATCATGGCCTGAAAGAGGTATGAATTTTATAAAACGCTCTACAGGCTTACCACTGGAGTCGACAAAGCGAACAATGGAATTCAATTGTATGTGAAATATCTGGTGTGAATCTACACTTTATTGCAAAGTATTTTGCGGTTTTCACTGCTGCTAATGATGTTATTGAGGGACCTTATTAGTCACAGTTCCAATAAATTTCATTGCATATAGATGACATGTAAGATACAGTGCCCTCTTCCTGCATCCCAAGGGTGGACACATAAATTTGCTAAGAATGATCGAATTGTTCTAACCGTTCCTATGTTCCTGGAAATTTTGCTATTGTTTTCCGCTACTAAAAAACCTCATTTTCTCACGGAGGAAAGCAAGTTCTCTCTTGAGCTAAGAATTTTACAACCAGCCAACTACTCTTTCTAGAACTTTTTCATTTAGTGCCGCTCCTTTTTCAGTTTGGATTTCCATGTGAGAATCCATTAAGCCTTTTTTTATGTGCACGAAATACACTGGCTAAAATGCTGCTCCTGTGAGCTGGTGCTGTTTTCACGTTCCTCAAACGCTTGGAATTTTTCCAGTCATTGAAACCCCTGTGTGAGGTATTTTCTTTGGTAGAAAATAAAGCTTGCATGCTGGAAACATTACACTTTTCCTGAGCTTTCAGAGTATACCATCCATGATCTTTTCACAGTTTTCTGAATTTGCAAGCTTCCTATTAAAACATAGATGACTTGAACAACGACGACTTTCATCATCATAAATTCCTTGCTGATGTCCTAAAGTCAATGTTCAGGTTTGACTGAAGTTTTTCTGCAATGAAGCATTACGTAGAGAATCTGGGATTACATTTTGGCATGAGGCAGGATCTTTTTTAAGACAATTCCTGTGGATGAATTGTCCGTTGAGACTTTGAGAGGAGACACAAAAGTAGTAGATGCTGGCTGAGAAATAAATGGAGGGAGGGCCTTCCTGTATGATCTGACTGATTCTGCGATCAACGGTACTGGAAAAATTCAGTAATGTTTTCGTGGAGCATGTCTGTGAACTTTCTGCAAGCTTCCTACTTCTTTCTTTTCTGTCTTCTTCTTGAATTTTCTTCATTCTTTTCTGTTGACCCACTCGCATAAGAAAAATCGTCCAACATCACGTTCACGAGATGCCATAATGAGGATGTATCACTGTCTGTAATCATGCAAATACAATTTTTCAATAATCATTATTATTAATTTATTAAATTTTTTCTGTCAATTGGGGGGATATGGCCCTTGTAGCCCCCTTTCTCTGGTCCTGCGCACTCTAAAAATTCAAAAACGTTACCAGAAGGAGTCATGTACAGTAACTTTTACCTTAGATCTAGGTTAGTGTTTGGCTACGATATTTTACAATTCATCCTTACTTTGATCTCCAATTTACTTCTTAAACAGAAATCATGATCAAACTAAATGTAAATTATGTGATCAGGAAATATGGTCATTCTCTTGAACACTATGTGCTTAATTGTCCACTTATTGGGGAAATACAGAGACAGACAGTATAATAACCTATGTGACATGTCAAGATATCTTATTAATGAAAATAAGATACCAGATATACTAAAGCAAATTTCCTAAATTTTCTTGTAACAGATAAGTGAACTATAGATATGTAGATATAAATCCATATGTATTCCTGTTAACCCTTTGGGGCCTAGTTCCTAGGCCTTTTGTGTATCCATATGCTCTCGCGCTACCGTCCACAGGATGGATATGGGGTGCACAATATTATTATTATAATCAAGGGGGAAGCGCTAAACCCGGAGGATTATACAGCGCCTGGGGGGGGATGTGGAAGGCATTCAGGCTTAATTCGGGGAACTGGAGCACAGATCCAATTCCCTAAATCAAGAGCCCCTCACCAACATCAAGGAACCTTCCTTGAGGGGGGGGTGCACAATAAACTAGCCACTTCGGTGGCAAAATCTAAATCTAATCTATCAACAACACTTCAGTTAATTTGTCACAGTACAAGTCTAGATAACGTGTAATTACTACAGAAAATTGGAGAGGAATCTCCCATACTCACCCATTAGCGGGAAAACACAGCTGTTCTGATGTAAACAAAGGCGTGTTGAGTGTTGCCATCTATGGTTAGGTTTATTTATTTTTATTTTATTTCATTATTTTTGTTTTGATTAATTTTTAAAAATCATTTTTACTCTCCAAACACTTGAACTTTTTAGGTAGGGACCCCTTTGCACTTGCACCATGTGCGCAGTCTTGGATGAGCCCCTGAACCCCTTGGACTGCGGGGCCCCCAAATGCGCGGGGCCCTAGGCAAATGCCTCGTTTGCCTATGCGGTAATCCGGCCCTGAGGATGGGGAAGGATGGAGGGATGGGGAAGAGAGGGGTGAACAAGCAAGCAAGTCACCGCCTTACCCTCTTGAACGGATGGGGCTCGAAGTGACTGCAAGCAAGTTTCCTCTCAGTACTGATCGAGAATTACTCAGGATAACCCAAGAAAAAACTCGAGGCACAGTGCTCAGAGCAGGAACGAAGACGTCTTTTGTCCACGGCGGCTGCACGACGACTCTGTGTTTCCTGTGTATATTGAGGAAACCACTGGTTGGCGAAATGTTTCCACAAAGAAAGGCACACAACCGAATAACCTCAGCAGCCAATCTTCGTCTGGCAAATCTAAGAGTAGCCTTCAGGAATCTCAACAGTCATTCCTGATGACCCTTTGTACAACATATATCAGGTTCATTTCGGAGAATGCAGCACCAGCAGGAAACCCACACCTGATAAAATATGTTTAAAAACTGAAGAAAGTGCAAAGGTATGCAAAGAGACTAGTCCCAGAGTTCAGGGGTATGACCTTACAGGAGAGCTAAAAGAACTGAACATGACAGTGTTAGTGAAAAGAGACATATTAACATACATACAAAATTCACAGGAGAACTGAAGGGGGTAGAGGGATATAAACTGCTAAGAGGCAAGAAACAGATACACGAGGGCATAGTTGGAAGTTAGATGAGTCAAGTTGAGACGCAAGGCCGTGGGAGACGGTCGTTGAGGCAGCATAAGTGTTGGTTATAGAAGTTACAGGGGCAGTTGCTTGGGCAGGAGACAGGTCTGCAGGTGCAGTAAAGTTCACAACGTTGGGAAAGATCTTGAAGATGTCGGCTGAAAGTGTGGAGTCCGGGAAAGTGAAGGCAGGCATGTTGCTCAGGCAGAATAGTTCGTTAATAATGTTGAAAGTGCCGGGGTTTCCTGCATTTGCAAGGTGTGCATACACCATGCGGTACAGCACCTTGGAGGGAGCACCGTCGGGGAGTGGAGAGAGGGAGTTGCTGGGCGAAGGTGTCTGTAGAGTGGCGTGTGGAATCTTGGTGATGTCGGCCTGTAGTTTCGTTATTGCTACGTATGTCGGTGAATTGTAGGTGTTCGTCCGATCTATAGTTTTCTTCGATATTTCTTTCCTGAGTGGGCACTTAGCTGCAAGGGTATGATGATTACCCTTATAGTTAAGACATATTGGAGCCGTAGTGATTGTGCAGGATCTGAATTCGTGTCCATCATTACCACATTTTGAACGAAACTTCTTATCCTTGATGAGGCAGTTCTTGGTGGTGTGATTATAGGAGTAGCAGGTCCAGTAGTGGGAGATGTGTGTGAAACGTTCTGGTTCTAAATGGCTTGGGTGAATGTGGTAATATGAGATGGCCAGACCGTCAGAGAGGATGTTCCAGAGATGGGACACAGCAACAAGTTGGAAGTTGAAGACACAGATGAATCACAGGGATGTTAGGAAGTACTTCTTCAGCCACAGAGTAGTCAGGAAGTGGAATAGTTTGGGAAGCGATGTAGTGGAGGCAGGATCCATACATAGCTTTAAGCAGAGGTATGATAAAGCTCACGGTTCAGGGAGAGTGACCTAGTAGCGACCAGTGAAGAGGCGGGGCCAGGAGCTTGGACTCGACCCCTGCAACCTCAACTAGGTGAGTACAGCTAGGTGAGTACACACACACACGAGGGAGCTACTCAGCGGAGCGGATTTTTTTTTTTTTACATTTTACAATACCTATAAGCACCTTGAAATATATATTGTATTATGAACAAAGGTATAGTAAGATCTGCGACCTGGTCGTAATGGGATTCAAGGTGGAGCTAACGAAACTCAACAATATTATATGACTTGTATTTTCCTTCGCCACATATAATTTGCCACATATTTAGATGTACAATATGTACACAGGTGGAATAGTAAGTGTACACCATAGTGACAAAAGATGGCAGAAGCAGAAGCCAGAGAGAGTGCACTGTACTCAACCAGCAGCTCAGACAAGTCTGTCAATTCACTTGGCATAAGTGAACCACACTGTTTCAGCTTTGGCAGGTTTGTCTGTGATTGGGTAATGAACCAAGGTACTGATGTAACGATGGGTACCCTATTGATCATTAAACCCTTAGCACCGGTTCACTGGTTGGGAGGCAGCCTATATGGGAGTGTGACATACACCGAATAAATGTAACATACGTACTCGTAACATGCCACACGTTGCTTGGGTAAATTGTTACTTTGGGAGATATTAGCGATAACAGTAGGTTAATTATGGCTACCAAGAACATCTGAGACAACCCAGGTTCGAGTCGTGTCAGGCGCAGGCCGTGTGTAAACAATGAGGCTTCAGGACCTGTGGTATAGTCGAGGTTAAAGTTACGCTAGGTTACGTTAGGTTAAGTTGCTTATAATTTGTACAACAGGCAGGAGTGAAGGAGGATCGGAGGAAAGGTGAGATAAAAGAGGTGGAATGGACAGAAAAGGGGGGGAAGAGAAGTGGAATGTACAGAAAGGGAAAGGAGAGGTGGAACAGCAGTGGAAAGGACAGGAGGGGGAGACGTGGAACGGTCAGGAAGCGAGGAGGAAATATGGAAAGGACAAGGATCGAAGAGGAGAATAGGTGGAACGATCAAGAAGGGAAGAAGAGAGATGGAACGGACAAGAAGGGAGGAGGAGAGGTGGAAATGACAAAGAGGGAGGAGGAAAGGTGAAATGAACAAGGAAGAAGAGAGATGGAATGGACAAGAAGGGAGGAGGAGAGGTGGAAAGGACAGAGAGGTAGAATGGACAAGAAGGGAAGAAGATAGATGGAACGGACAAGAAGGGAGGGAGGGAGCTGGGTTCAGAATTGTTTAAGGTATTAGTGTCAAAGCGAGAGATTAATAATTAACTGGGCAATGGTGGCGCTGGTCGTGTCAGACTGAGTCGTTCAGTCTTTGTAATCTCCACCTCAGACTTTTGCGTGTGTGTAGTCCAGAGCTCAAAGACTGACCACCACCACAGTGGAGTCAGTATTGAACCAAGACTACAGTAATCACAGCTGCTGCTGATCACACGCAGTACTTTGATTCCACTCTTATTTTGTTTATTTAACTAATTTTTGACATCTTATCTCCATAGATAATAAAGAAGAAACGTGATTATTCGTACGAATATTTGGAACGGATAGGCATCACAATGAACCCCAGAATTCATGTTTAGGCATGAATACTGGGGTTCATTGTGATGCTTTCGTTGAGTCTGTACGATTTTCTGTTACTAAGAAGGATAAAAATAAAGAAAAAGTAATTTTATGTGTAAGGTACAAACTGCCACACACAAACTTGCATGATTGCTCTTACACACCCACGCGAGCGAGTGAGCAGGCACGCACACGAGCCATGCACACACACACACACACACACACACACGCATATATACACACACATATACACACACACACACATATATACACACACACACATATACACACAACACACATGTATATATATATAAGTATATATATATATATAATGTATAATATATATATATATATATATATATATATATATATATATATATATATATATATATATATATATATATATATACATACATATACATACATACATACATGCCTGGCCCGATAAATCGCTCCTGGAGTTTAACCTCATCAAGTGCAAAATCCTGAAGGACAAGTAAGCCCGCAGACGGAGTACATGCTCGGGGGTCAAAGGAAAATGATCTTAGGGGAGTATCATTCCGTGCATATCCTCTGAGGCGCACATCAACTACATACCTAACTGCTGCAGCATATGCGTGACTGGCAAACCTAAGACTAGCATTTCGAAAAAGTAAGGAGTCATTCACGAAACTTTACACCGTGTACTTCAGGCCCATATTAGAGTACGCAGCACCAGTATGGAACCCACACCTGGTCAAGCGTTTCAAAAAATTAGAAGAAACGCAGAGGTTGGCAAGAAGACTAGTCCCGGCGGTAAGGGGCATGTCCTATGAGGAGAAATAGAGAGAACTCAGCTTGATGACACTGGAGGACAGGAGGGGTAGGACAGGAAGGTAAACTGCTTCACAGCCACATTAGGAGAAAAACAGTGGCAAAAGACCAGGTGATTTGACTAAAGGAAGGAGGAGAGCTTACGGAAAATGACAAAGAGGTCAGAGAAGTACTGAACAAACGATTTAAAGAGATCTTCTCAGTGGAAACATGGGCAGTGTCAGAAAACCCTGGGGAAAGAGTACAGCAGCAGGGACTGGACACCATACACACAACAGGGGTAGAGGTAAAAAAAAAAAAGTTTTTGATGGAGCTGGACACATGTATCTCAGAGTTTTTCTACTACCGAAGCCCGGTCATAGGCCAGGCTTGTCCTGTGCTTGCCTGGTCAACCAGGCTGTTGCTGCTGATGGCCCACTGCCCCACATATCCATCACAGGCTGGTTGATCTGGCAGTGGATTTTGAAAGGGAGTCACCATGGATTCTGTGAGAGGGAGCAGAAGAACTGTCTGAAGTGTTAGCTACGATCTACAACAAATCACTAAACACAGGACAGTCATCAGAGACCTGGAAGACGTCAAATGCAGTACCTATATTTAAGAAAGAAGATGGGCAGGAGGCCTTGAACTTCATGCCAGTTTTTCTGACGTGTATATCATGCAAGGTAATGGAGAAGATAGTCAGAAGGAGAGTGGTAGAGCACTTGGACAGAAGTGGTTGTATAAGCAACAACCAGCACAGGTTCAGTGATGGTAAGTCTTATCTTACCAACCTTTGCGATTAATTTTGAGAACGACGTCCTGGTAATATCACAGAAATATCAGATAACAAAATGTGGCATTATTTAATAAGTAATAATAATTTTTTATTATTATTATTATTATTATTAGTAGTAGTAGTAGTAGTATTAACATTATCCGTAAAGCTCTAAATTCTTGTGGGTCATCAAGCGCATGAAATATAAAGACTGTCTTCTGTCCACTAATGCAGATAGACTCACTATGGGTTAGCTGTAGTAGTAGTTGTAGTCGTGAAGGTGCTCTTCGCACCTACTCCAAGGTTGAGGGACTGATTACCTCATCTTCTGTACATAGTTCTACTGTCTTCAAGTTATGTCCTGGAATTTGTATTGATAAAGCCACTGGATGGTGAAACGTCTACAATAAAGATATCCAGATGTTGCACATGTGTCTTAATTTCATCTTGTCGGTATTGTATACCATTCTTGTACAACTTTCCTTCTTCGTGAAGAAACGTTTCACGGTCTTCTTACACAATGCTCTGAAATAAGAAAAGGGCACTTTTAAAAAGAACATTTGTAGATGAATGGTTCAGAGAACCGACATGTTGATAAATTAGACACATGTGCAACTCTTGGTATTCTATTCAAGATTGATGGACCGAACACATCGACTCAAGGTTGAGGGACTGATTACCTCATTCTCCTCCTGTTCTTCAAGTTTCTCCTACGTATGGACTGATGAAGCCACTGTGTGGCGAAACGTTTCCTCAATAAAGATACCCAAGAGTTACACATGTGTCTAATTTATAAAAAAGGACATTAAATTTCACAAATTTTTGCACAAAATTCTAGACTACCTCCCTAGTTTGAGCAGAAGGATTTTACTGCCAGTTGGCACTGAGCAGTGGTGCTGTGAGATGTGTGGTCATGTAGCTCCCAGCACTCTATTCTTACCTAATAATTTATGTAAGTAGTTTAGCAACCTAGCTATCTTAATGTTTCTCACCCATGGTAATCAAAGATCGTACATCTGAAGAATTTTTTTTTCATTATCCAAGGATGGCTTGTCTGACTTTAAGAGAGACAGGTAAGTGGCGACCCTTTTCAAGTGGTGCCCAGGGCACCTGCTATACCTTAGGTACGCCACTGTATAGTCTTGCTACACTACATTATACACTACACAGGGTGTTCTGTAACAATGTTGCTACACATTACACGCTACACCAGATGTTCTATAAGTGTTGCTTCACAACATCGTACACTACACGTGGTGCTCCAGGAGAGTTACTACTCTAAGTAGTGTCATGAACACACTTTTAGAAGTGGTCATGCACATTCATGCAAGAAGGTTAAACCACATGCAAATTACAGCCCTGCTTCAGGAATTTTAATCTCATCACGCCAACCTCTGGTGTTACACGAGTGCAAGATGGTTCGACCCCTGCTAACACAACTAGGTAAGTACAATGATTAAGAGGCTTAAGTTTGTGAAATGTTTTTTAAAACAATGTAAAGCTGAGAGGAAAAATTTATTCACTTTTAACAATGATACATTATTATTATTAAATCTATCAGGAAGCACTAAACCCGCAGTGGTCCTATAACGCATGAAAGACGGGAGGCAGTCAGGTTTGATCCATGAAAAGGGATATTAGTTTCATTTTACAGCATGAAGGAACCTTCTGTTTCGTGACTGAACTTCCCAAGACTTCACTGCTAAATAATGCTGAAGCAAACTAATGATTCGTTGAACTTGAACATGTTGCTGACCTTATGAAAGAAGTGAATTTAAAACACCGATCGAATGAACTAGATTTAAACCACCGATGGAACAAACTGAAGTCAAAACACCAACGGAATGAACCTTTCTGCCGAGGAATTCAAGACTAAATTATTTGACGCTATCAGAGAGTAAATTAGCATGTGTGTAACTTCAGAACTCTGTAGCGGACGACTGTCTGTGGTGGGAACAATAATTACTGGTTAACTACAGTTAAGAAATCAATATATTCAATTAGAGAGAGAAATAAAGAAAGGAATAAGAAAAGCAAAGAGGGATTATGAGGCTAAGGTCGCAAGGGATTCAAAGACAAGCCCAAAAGGGTTCTTTCAAGTATACAGAAGTAAGATTAGGGACAAGATTGGCCCACTTAAGAGTAACTCAGGTCAGATCACTGACAGTGATAAGGATATGTGTGAAATACTCAATACCTACTTCCTCTCAGTTTTCACCCAGGAAAATACTAGCGATATTCCTGAAATAATAGATTATGAAGAACAGGTTGATAATAAACTATGTACGATTGCGGTAACTAGTGACATGGTCCTCAGGCGAATCGAGAAATTAAAACCTAACAAATCCCCAGGTCCTGATGAACTGTTTGTAAGGGTGTTAAAGGAATGTAAAGAGGAACTTAGCATACCTTTCGCTAATCTTTTTAACGTATCACTACAAACTGGCATAGTGCCTGATAAGTGGAAAATGGCAAATGTAATACCTATTTACAAGGCAGGTGACAGGTCCTTGGCTTCGAACTATAGACCAATAAGCCTTACCTCCATAGTGGGAAAATTTATGGAATCAATAATTGCCGAAGCAATTCGTAGCCATCTTGATAGGCACAGATTAATTAATGAATCTCAACACGGTTTTACAAAGGGGCGTTCCTGTCTTAAACGAATTTACTAACTTTTTCACTAAGGTGTTTGAGGAGGCAGATCATGGTAATGAATATGATATTGTGTATATGGACTTCAATAAGGCTTTCGATAGATTTCCAACATCAGAGGCTATTGAGGGAAACTTAAGGCACAGGGAAAAGGGAGAAATTTTTTCCTGGGTAGAGGCATGGCTGACAAATAGGCAGCAGAGAGTTTGCATAAATGAGGAGAAATCAGAATGGGGGTACGTCACAAGCGGTGTTCCTCAGGGATCAGTGTTGGGCCCGTTGTTCACAATTTACATAAACGACATAGATGAGGGAATAAATAGCGACATAAGCAAATTTGCTGATGATACCAAAATAGGCCGTCCAATTCCCTTTCTAATGGGGACACTAGAGCACTCCAGGATGATTTGAATAAAACTGATGCAATGGTCGGAGAAGTGGCAGATGCAGTTTAATATAGACAAATGCAAAGTTCTAAATATTGGACAGGAAAATAACCATGCGACATATAAACTAAATAATGTAGATCTTAATACTAGTGATTGTGTCATCAATCCTATACGATACATCCCTCTAGCGCCGGGAAACCCAAATCTTGGGCGGAAAACATTATATACTGATAAAAAAAAGGAGAATTGTGTGCACTACCTAGCAGAGTTTACTGCCAGAGGGGAATCATAGGCCTGTCCCGTGTGGAAAAATAATAATATTGAACTTTGTGCCCAGGGGAAAGAAAGTCTCCCTGAAAGCATTGATATACATAGTGTATAGTGTATACTACATGGCCCCCTAGTATATTGATGATAAAGGCTAAAGTGTCATTTGAAAACAGGTGAATTTGTAAATGAAGTGATAAGCCTATAGAGGCAGGTGCCAGAAGTCGCCAAAACTTACCACAGGTCAGCTGTTTTTTAATAATCTTCCTGGCCTGCTATGTACTCGCATATAATCTAGTGATACCAGTGAATAGCAAATACAGGTTTTGTAGTAGCAACTAACCATATTATAATGGTACTTAGTGGAGTGGAGGGGACTTTCATTAGTTTCTTTTTCTTGAAATACCAGACGTTACTGTGAATTTCATATAACCTGTATTACCGGGCGGTCGCAATAACACAACGAGAAGCAATTATTACTACAGAAAAAGCGCCCTTCCTCCAAAATTTGCACCAGTCAACTATAGTGATAATATAGCATTTATTGTGGTGGAGACGGAAAAAAAAAAAAAAAAAAATAGAGAAGCTAGATACAGCGATTGATAAACAAAGGTGGGGGCCGACCGTTCGTCATTGAGGAGTGCCAGCAGTCACCGGCTCTTCAACACGCAAGTTATACTTTTGTATCAATCAAATCACATATTACTCGGGTAGATAATTTCCAGTAGATCCTTCATGTGTTAGCTCAAATCACCGACCAGTATGGTTTAAAATAATGACCCCTGATCAGATCAGATAGACTGGTCCGAACCCTTGACTGGGCCGAACCCTTGACTGGTCCCGAACCCTGGACTGGTTTTCAAACGGTTTCGTTGTGCACCACCTAGCAGGTTATTTAAAAGAATATTCAAGAGGTTTTCTAGTAGAATTGCAGTAAATCAACCATTCAAAACATTATGAAGCTGTGTGTAGTCTGTGGTCAGTCAAACAAACGGGCTTCCACATGCATAAATTTTTCATTTCTGTGGAAATTGGTGTCACGCCCCTTGTGCAGATATCCAAACTACTACAAGCAGTATTAAAACAGGGGAAATGTTTTTGGTATGCCCAAATGAGATAAATCTGTGGACTAAAATCACAAGGGTATTAAAAGAGGTCAACATCAAAGCTGCTTTCATAGAAAAAACCGGAAGCTTTTTTACAACAGATGGGAACATAAAAATCCGGGCTGAATGGTACTGCCCTTGATACTGGCCATGTAGTCAGAAACTGTAAGGCTGGAGATGATGTCCTGTAGTCAGTAAATGGGGGCTGATAGTGCTGTCCTGGGAGACAGTAATGGGGAAAACTGGAGGTGCTGTCCTGGGAGACAGTAATGGGGAAGCTGGAGATGCTGTCCTGGGAGACAGTAATGGGGAAGCTGGAGATGCTGTCCCTGGGAGACAGTAATGGTGAAGCTGGAGATTTTGTCCAGGAGTCGGGAATTAAAACGCAGGAAGGAATACATATGAATGACCTCATAGGGACGGAGCCATAGTAGGGGAAACAAGTGTAGTCAAAGATAAGATAAAACCAATATTGCAAACTAGAAATACCGCAGGAAATGCAAACAAGAGGACTCCACTAGCAATAGTGAGGATATATTACCAAAAACAATGGTGGGAGCTCCAAATTTTTGGTGCTAGGGGGGATAGAAGTAAGACAGGGAAACATGCACCAACAGGGAATACAGTCACAGAAACCCAAGGCAAACGGAACCAAGCCTGTGCACATACTAGCACTCGGTATCTGCTGGCATGGAAATCTGGAAAAACAGATGGGACGTGCAACTATGACCACCCTAGGAAATGCCATGCCAATATGACAACAGGAAAATGCAAACTCCCCTTTCCCGTAAGCTTTTCACCCTGAACTGTGTACCTCTTCAGTACAAAGAAAGACTGTGCTATAACTTAAATTGCCAGGCATACCATCTAAAGGGACAAAAAGATACAAAACATCCAGGGCCATGGGAAAACCTGGGTAGCCACAGCCACTCAAGAGGGGGAGGTTTTTTAGTGCCAGGAAGGAAAAAAAACTGGCAGGAAATGGCAGAAATCGTACACCAAATCCAGTCATTCCTGGAGTGGAACCACAGTCGATGGCCTCCACTCCAAACCAACAGATACAGATACTAATGGGCCGGGAAAAAAAATTCCCCCCCCCAGTACCAACAATACCACCAGTCCGATAACATTCTTCTTTGCAAATATACAGGGTCTAAAGCCAGCAACAAACAACAAAATACCTTTCATCCGTGGACTGCTTGCAGAGGCAAAGGCAATGTTCGCGGCTTTCACTGAACCCACATAAAGGATCACTTGGACAACGAAATATGGATCCCAGGTTACAACCTATACAGATGTGACAGAGTGAACAGGCAAAAGGGGGGGGTTGGCCTGTACATTGCAGAGTCACTTGTTTGCACAGAACTGCTAATGCCTCAAATGATGTAGTGGAAGTTTTAGCAGTAAAGGTCGAGAACCAAAACCTAGTCATTGTGATAGTCTAACAAGCCTCCGGATGCAACATCCCAGCAATTCCCCGGAACAGCTGTTAAAAATTGACCACTGTCTGGAAAACCTTCCAGCTCCTGCACCCAAAATCTTGCTCCTGGGGGGTTTCAACTTAAGGCACCTAAAATGGAGGAATATAGCAAATAATATTGTTGCAGTAATAACACCAGGAGGCAGCTCTGATGAAAACTCACACTCACGCGAGCTTTTTAAAACTCTGCACAAAATTCAATTAAACCAGCAAATAATAGAGCCTACTAGACTGGAGAATACACTAGACCTCATCTTTTACTAACAATGATGATCTGATAAGAAATATCACCATATCAAAAACAATATACTCAGATCACAACATAATGAGGTTCAGTCCATGTATGCGCGGAGCCCCAGACCGACATAATGAGATTATTCACGAAGCATTCACCAAATTCAACTTCAATAACAAAAACATAAAGTGGGACCAATAAACCAAATCCTAACCGATATAAGCTGGGAAATATACTAAGCAACACAGACCCCAACTTATGCCTAGAACAGATAACTCGGGAGCACTCGATGTATGCACAAGGCTTATTCCTCTAAAGAAAAAGGAGGAGTAGATGTAAAACAGAAAGAGACAGGCCTCCCTTTACAGGGGACGGAAAAGAATAACAAAGCGGCTAAAAGAGTCAATATATCTGAAATGCGTAGGGAGACACTGGTCAGAGAAATAAACAAGCATTTGAACTTAAGCTAAAAGAATCCTTAGGAGTCAGGAATCGCGGGAAGAACTAAAAGCCCCTAAATGAAATCGAAAGAAACCCAAAGTATTTCTTCTCCTATGCCAAATCAAAATCGAGAACAACGTCCAGTATTGGGCCCCACTTAAACAAGATGGGTCCTACACAGATGACAACAAGGAAATGAGTGAGCTACTCAAATCCCAATATGACCAGTTTTTAGCAAGCCGCTAACCAGACTGAGAGTCGAAGATCAAAATGAATTTTTTATGAGAGACCACAAAATTTGATTAACACAAGCCTATCCGATGTTATCCTGACGCCAAATGACTTCGAACAGGCGATAAATGACATGCCCCTGCACTCCCGCCCCAGGGCCAGACTCATGGAACTCTGTGTTCATCAAGAACTGCAAGAAGCCCCTACACGAGCCTTTTCCATCCTATGGAGAGGGAGCAGGACACGGGGTCGTCCCACAGTTACTAAAAAAAAACAGACATAGCCCCACTCCACAAAGGGGCAGTAAAGCAACAGCAAAGAACTACAGACCAATAGCACTAACATCCCATATCATAAAAATCTTTGAAAGGGTCCTAAGAAGCAAGATCACCACGCATCTAGAAACCCATCAGTTACACAACCCAGGGCAACATGGGTTTAGAACAGGTCGCTCCTGTCTGTCTCAACTATTGGACCACTACGACAAGGTCCCAAATGCACTAGAAGACAAAAAGAATGCAGATGTAATATATACAGACTTTGCAAAAGCCTTCGACAAGTGTGACCATGGCGTAATAGCGCACAAAATGCGTGCTAAAGGAATAACAGGAAAAGTCGTCGATGGATCTATAATTTCCTCACTAACAGAACACAGAGAGTAGTCGTCAACAGAGTAAAGTCCGAGGCAGCTACGGGAAAAGCTCTGTTCCACAAGGCACAGTACTCGCTCCCATCTTGTTCCTCATCCTTATATCCGACATAGACAAGGATGTCAGCCACAGCACGGTGTCTTCCTTTGCAGATGACACCCGAATCTGCATGACAGTGTCTTCCATTGCAGACACTGCAAAGCTCCAGGCAGACATCAACCAAATCTTTCAGTGGGCTGCAGAAAACAATATGAAGTTCAACGATGAGAAATTTCAATTACTCAATATGGTAAACATGAGGAAATTAAATCTTCATCAGAGTACAAAACAAATTCTGGCCACAAAATAGAGCGAAACACCAACGTCAAAGACCTGGAGTGATCATGTCGGAGGATCTCACCTTCAAGGACCATAACATTGTATCAATCGCATCTGCTAGAAAAATGACAGGATGGATAATGAGAACCTTTCCCAAACTAGGGAGGCCAAGCCCATGATGACACTCTTCAGGTCACTTGTTCTATCTAGGCTGGAATATTGCTGCACACTAACAGCACCTTTAAAGGGCAGGTGAAATTGCCGACCTAGAAAATGTACAGAGAACTTTCACGGCGTGCATAACGGAGATAAAACACCTCAATTATTGGTAGCGCATGAGTTCTAAATCCTGTATTTCCTGGAACGCAGGAGAGAGATACATTGATGATATACACCCAGGAAATCCTAGAGGTACTAGTAACCGAAACTTGCACACGAAAATCACCCACAACGAAAGCAAAAGACGTGGCAGACGATGCAACCCACCCCCCAAATGAAAACAGGGGTGTCCCACCCCACTAGCACGTTAAGAACCAACAATTAAGTTCAGGGGCCCGAGACTGTTCACTGCCCTCCCACTCACATAAGGGGAATACCCACAGACCCCTGCAAGTCTTCAAGGCTGCACTGACAAGCACTAAATCAGTTCCGGTTCAGCCGGCTGTGCCTCGTATGTTGTTTCGTGCACGACCAGCAGCAACAGCCTGTTGATCAGGCTCTGATCCCACCAGAGGCCGTCTCAGACCGGGCCTCGCGGGGCGTTGACCCCCGAACTCTCTCCAGGTTAACTCCAGGTAAGTGGAGAAAAGATTAGAGTTCTGTTAGCATAATCTAAAACCACGAACAACATGCATTAAGTGTTCGCAAAAAGCAACAAATTCTTGCTTCAAAATCAAGAAGTATAAACAATAGAAGTCTCAGGTTGTTCTGAACTCGATAAATCTTGGTAGGCCCTCATTTAGACTAAGCTGCTCCATTTTTGGTCACCGTATTTACAGAATGATATAAATGGCTCTGGAAAACGTACAGAGGAGGATGACAAAGATGATCCATGTAATCAGAAATCTTCCCTATGAGGATAGACTGAGGGCCCTGAATCTGCACTCTCTCGAAAGGCGTAGAATTAGGGGGGATATATCGAGTGTATAAATGTAAACAGGAATAAATAAAGGGATGGAAATAGCATGCTGAAAATTTCCAGCCAAACTGACTCGCAGTAATGTTCAAGTTGGAAAAATTCAATTCAGGAAGATATCGGAAAGCACTGGTTTGGTAATAGAGTGTATGAGTGGAAAAAACTCCCGAGTAACAGTTTTATTGAGGCTAAAACGTTGGTAGTTTTTAAAAAATAGTAGATAAATACATGAGTGTTGTGGGTGGGTGTGATTGGACCAATCTACTTGTGCGGCTGGGTCTGGTGCCGTGCCCCTTCCCCTTGAGTAGGTGACCAGATTGGTGGTCATTGCTAATCGGGGGGGGACATGGACCTGCTCCGCATGGATCATAGCCTGTGCAGTGTTCTTTCTTTATGTTCGATGAACCAGTAGGGAGTGAGGGAGATGTTGGGGGAGGTGGATTAGGAGGGGTTTGGGAGGGGATTGGGAGGTGTACTGCATATTACCACACGTGTGGGAAACATTCCATGAAGACAATTGAATTAAAGTTGACAAAAGGTAAAACAAAATTGCTGAAGGGAACTTTATTGGGGAACGTATCCCGCCGTGTGGGTTTCTTCAGTCGGAGGATTAAGGTGATAAGAATGTCCACAGGCGAAACGTCTCTATGAAAGCTTCACTGTACCAGGACGAACCCCACGAAACTGTGAACCAGGCGCAGGGAGAACGAGTCATGACACAATATTGGATCGAAGAATAATAATCAAGAGATAAATCTATCATGATGGGAATGTGTGACGAGCGGGGGTCCCACAACAATACTTACTGCCATTAATACTCATGATGTACTTATAACACGCCAAAGAAATCAAGAGGATAATGAAAGCCGAAAACGCATGATAGACTAGAGACGACCTTGGATGGACTAACCAGGAATAATCCGGTGCCATTTAAACCGATACCTCACACAAACATCCAAAATATCAGTGAGAAATAGAAGTCACTAATAACAACAATAAATGAAGAAGCACCACCTCTCTTAGCCTGGAGACTCAACATCAACCCTGGCATACTAGATGAATCAGCCTGGTAAGGATTTCATCATCATCCAACAATATGAACACACTTCTCATACCAACAATAAGCTAAACCAACTCAGGCCTTCACTGGACAATGCATACCATAATAGACCACATATGGACCAATATACTAGCCCCCTTAAATCAGGGAATAATCAATGATATCACTACAGACCACTACCTACCTTCTCCTGACACACTATAGTAAACCACCACTTGAATAAACAAAGTCCCTATTTAGACTCCATGACGAGTCTCAATAAGGAAGTTCACAGCTGACCAAGAGACTGTTGAGCCTACAGAATTCTCCAAGGCCAATGGTATTGATGACTGGACAGACCATTTTTTCTAACAAATTACTTAGACTGATACAACAAACATTGTCCTATAAAAACGAAACAGATTCAAAACAAACGCTGTTGCCCAATGGCTATACCAGCACCATTCTGAAATTCCATTGACAGAAACAACCAATAGAAAAAGCAATATAGACAGGGCTTAATACACAAAGATATTCGTAAACACTATTCATCAGTATCTCACCAAAGTAATAAAGAAAGCCAAACTCTATACGTAAAAAAACTCCAGTAGATTCACAGACACTAGAGATATAAAAAAAGACCCGGAAAACACTCAATTCAAGGGACCCACAACGGAAAAAAAAACAAGAATATTGTCCTAACTAAACCTAAATGAAAACACCACTACATCCCCACTTACACAGCTTAACAAGATAAACGGCTTCTTCTCAACCATAATCTAATCTCGCCAAAAAAATCCCACCTACCAATGCCCAAGGCCGGGGACTACCTAGATGGAATTTCCCCCAAATTCCTTCTACTTGCCCACCCACAGAGCCCACGGAAGTCACCGAGATTATAAAGTCACTTTAAAATAACTCAGGGAACTCTGTCTCATGACCCACACATTACTGTACAAGCGAGCGGCCCATGGCCTTTCACATGCTATTTCATACTTTTTAACAATCACTAGAAACAACAACTTCCCAAAGCTACTCAAGATGGCAAGGGTTACACCAATACATGTAGGTGTTGACCCTACAGGACGTAAACACTATAGTCCAATATCAAACTTAACCATTGCTATCCAAAATCGAGAAACTCGTGCACAGGAGACTATATTCATTTATAACGGCACAAAACATACTCAACCCCTGCCAATTTGGATCAGGAAAAATAAAATGCACTAATTGATGCCACATCATAAAAATAGCTAGATCTGCTTACACAGCATTGGAAAATAATGAAAATCCACTAAGGAATTTTTATTGACCTAAGAAAGCTTTTGACACAGTAGACCACGACTCCTACTCGCCCAACATGACCACTAATACGGTATAAGAGGCCATGCGCTGCTTATTTTCAAATCTTGCCTAATAGTATCAGTAATATCACCATTAAAGACACAGCTTCACAACACGGCCACTTGATACTTGATTCCGCAGGAATTGACCTTGTTCCCTGCTCTTCCTCATATACAATCAAGGATCGCCAAAACTTACCCAACTCCTGAAACCCAGTCTCTTTGCTGACGACAGACGTACTTATGTCATCTCTTACCCTAATCTTGGCCACCCTCAGCACAATTGTTACGAGGACTGATCAAATAACGATTGGATGACACCTTAAACTTACCATAACACAAACAAAACTTACTATATTATGTTTTGTAGCAGAGCAGGAGATCCACAAATTAACTTAAAATCGTCAAAGACACAAATTACCAACATAATGAGAGCAAATACCAGCCTATACCTGACAACAACCTATTTCCGCACCCCTACCAACACATAACCAAAGAAAGTATACAAAACGGTTGAGGGGGGTTGGGATCCTCTCCAAGATACGATACACTGCTGCTAAAATGCCCATTCTCACACTATTTTACCACTCACTTATTATCCTTAATACTCACCTTGCTATTTGTGCGTGGGGACAACTGGCAGTAACACACCTAAAGCCAATTAATAACCCAACAAAAGCTGCAGTAAAAATAATCACTAAATCCATCCCTGCAACAACAACACCCCCCCACCTCATAGATCTAAACGTACACTTCCCTGTTCAGTAAAATCCTCACTTACTACTGTGCAATCTACATCGACAGACCTTAAACTCCAATATCAACCTTAACCTAAAAACGCTATTCTTGATAGTTGTGACTGAACACACAGGCATAACACCAGACACAAACACTCTACGACATTCCCCGTTCCACTAAAAACCTTTACAATAATTCATATGTATGTCACAGCCCTAAAATCTGGAACACCCGACCGGAATGAAGTAAGACACAGAGAAAGTTAAGACAAGGTCAACATCTGGATACCTTTATTGTAGTAGACGTTTCGCCATCCAGAGCTTTATCAATACAGATTCTAGGACATAATAGGAAGACAGTAGAACTATAACAAAGATGAGATAATCAGTCCCTCGCCTTGGAGTTAGTGTTCACACAGCATCGTGGTGGAGGAGAAACACTAGAACAGAAGACACATCAGCACCTACAAAACTACCATTAGAAACATCTTATCCCCCTGATACACCCCGCAACTAACTACAACAATACCACCTGGTGGTTCACACTTACACTCTCTCACAACCATTTGACCATAAACAAAATAATTAATCTCAATCTTAAAATAATTAATCCCTGTGATGCTCCAATACTGAAAACTATGTACTGTGCCAAAACAAAAGGCATTCACTTGCTAAAACTCACAAACTAGTATTTAGTCACTTAGCCATAATACCAACTTACCTCATAATTTGTAATATTTTAAAATTTAGAATTAAACTAAGTCTGCCCGAAATGCCTAGCCATGCTAGGTGTTCTAGTGGTACACTCTGTAATCATTATTTTACATGTAAACCACACAATAACCAAATTCTGTAAACTCAGCATTGTAATCCTTATAGAGAATAAACTTTGAATTTGAATTGAACATCCACTCCAAACCAACAGATACAGATACTAATGCCGGAAAAAAAAAAAACCCCAGTACCAACAATACCACCAGTCTGATGACATTCTTCTTTGCAAATATACAGGGTCTAAAGCCAGCAACAAACAACAAAATACCTTTCATCCGTGGACTGCTTGCAGAGGCAAAGGCAATGTTCGCGGCTTTCACTGAGACCCACATGAAGGATCACTTGGACAACGAAATATGGATCCCAGGTTACAACCTATACAGATGTGACAGAGTGAAAGGCAAAAGGGGGGGGGGGGTTGGCCTGTACATTGCAGAGTCACTTGTTTGCACAGAACTGCTTAATGCCTCAAATGATGTAGTGGAAGTTTTTAGCAGTAAAGGTCGAGAACCAAACCTAGTCATTGTGGTAGTTTACAAGCCTCCGGATGCAACATCCCAGCAATTCCAGGAACAGCTGTTAAAAATAGACCACTGTCTGGAAAATCTTCCAGCTCCTGCACCCAAACATCTTGCTCCTGGGGATTTTAACTTAAGGCGCCTAAAATGGAGAAATAGCAAATAATATTGTTGCAGTATAACACCAGAGGCAGCTCTGATGAAACTCACACTCACACGAGCTTTTAAATCTCGGCACAAAATCAGTTTAAACCAGCAAATAATAGAGCCTACTAGACTGGAGAATACACTAGACCTCATCTTCACTAACAATGATGATCTGATAAGAAATGTCACCATATCAAAAACAATATACTCAGATCACAACATTATTGAGGTTCAGACATGTATGCGCGGAGCCCCAGACCGACATAATGAGATTAGTCACGAGGGAGCATTCACCAAATTCAACTTCAATAACAAAAACAAAGTGGGACCAAGTAAACCAAGTCCTAACCGATATAAGCTGGGAAGATATACTAAGCAACACAGACCCAACTTATGCCTAGAACAGATTAACTTGGTGGCACTCGATGTATGCACAAGGCTCATTCCTCTAAGAAAAAGGAGGAGTAGATGTAAAATAGAAAGAGACAGGCGCTCCCTTTACAGCGACGGAAAGAATAACAGAGCGGCTAAAAGAGGTCAATATATCTGAAATGCGTAGGGAGACACTGGTCAGAGAAATAGCAAGCATCGAACTTAAGCTAAAGGAATCTTATACGAGTCAGGAATCGCGGGAAGAACTAAAAGCCATAAACGAAATCGAAAGAAACCCCAAGTATTTCTTCTATGCCAAATCAAAGTCGAGAACAACGTCCAGTATTGGGCCCCTACTTAAACAAGATGAGTCCTACACAGATGACAGCAAGGAAATGAGTGAGCTACTCAAGTTCCAATATGACTCAGTTTTTAGCAAGCCGCTAACCAGACTGAGAGTCGAAGATCAAAATGAATTTTTTTATGAGAGAGCCACAGAATTTGGTTAACACAAGCCTATCCGATGTTATCCTGACGCCAAATGACTTCGAACAGGCGATAAATGACATGCCCATGCACTCTGCCCCAGAGCCAGACTCGTGGAACTCCGTGTTCATCAAGAACTGCAAGAAGCCCCTATCACGAGCCTTTACCATCCTATGGAGAGGGAGCATGGACACGGGGGTCGTCCCACAGTTACTAAAAACAACAGACATAGCCCCACTCCACAAATGGGGCAGTAAAGCAACAGCAAAGAACTACAGACCGATAGCACTAACATCCCATATCATAAAAATCTTTGAAAGGGTCCTAAGAAGCAAGATCACCACCCATCTAGAAACCCAATCAGTTACACAACCCAGGGCAACATGGGTTTAGAACAGATCGCTCCTGTCTGTCTCAACTATTGGATCACTACGACAAGGTCCTAGATGCACTAGAAGACAAAAAGAATGCAGATGTAATATATACAGACTTTGCAA
Organism: Cherax quadricarinatus; assembly: GCF_026875155.1. Taxonomy (NCBI): domain Eukaryota; kingdom Metazoa; phylum Arthropoda; class Malacostraca; order Decapoda; family Parastacidae; genus Cherax; species Cherax quadricarinatus. Next base: position 5,392,828 of record NC_069448.1, read on the forward strand.
AAGCCTTCGACAAGTGTGACCATGGCGTAATAGCGCACAAAATGAGTGCTAAAGGAATAACAGGAAAAGTCGGTTGATGGATCTATAATTTCCTCACTAACAGAACACAGAGTAGTAGTAGTCAACAGAGTGAAGTCCGAGGCAGCTACGGTGAAAAGCTCTGTTCCACAAGGCACAGTACTCGCTCCCATCTTGTTCCTCATCCTCATATCTGACATAGACAAGGATGTCAGCTACAGCACCGTGTCTTCCTTTGCAGATGACACCCGAATCTGCATGACAGTGTCTTCCATTGCAGACACTGCAAGGCTCCAGGCGGACATGAACCAAATCTTTCAGTGGGCTGCAGAAAACAATATGAAGTTTAACGATGAGAAATTTCAATTACTCAGATATGGTAAACACGAGGAAATTAAATCTTCATCAGAGTACAAAACAAATTCTGGCCACAAAATAGAGCGAAACACCAACGTCAAAGACCTGGGAGTGATCATGTCGGAGGATCTCACCTTCAATCGCAATTGTATCAATCGCATCTGCTAGAAAAATGACAGGATGGGTAATGAGAACCTTCAAAACTAGGGAGGCCAAGCCCATGATGACACTCTTCAGGTCACTTGTTCTATCTAGGCTGGAATATTGCTGCACCCTAAGAGCACCTTTCAAGGCAGGTGAAATTGCTGACCTAGAAAATGTACAGAGAACCTTCACGGCATGCATAACGGAGATAAAACACCTCAATTACTGGGAGCGCTTGAGGTTCCTAAACCTGTATTCCCTGGAACGCAGGCGGGAGAGATACATGATTATATACACCTGGAAAATCCTAGAGGGACTAGTACCGAACTTGCACACGAAAATCATTCACTACAAAAGCAAAAGACTTGGCAGACGATGCAACATCCCCCCAATGAAAAGCAGGGGTGTCACTAGCACGTTAAGAGACCATACAATAAGTGTCAGGGGCCCGAGACTGTTCAACTGGCTCCCAGCATACATAAGGGGGATTACCAACAGACCCCTGGCAGTCTTCAAGCTGGCACTGGACAAGCACCTAAAGTCGGTTCCTGACCAGCCGGGCTGTGGCTCGTACGTTGGTTTGCGTGCAGCCAGCAGTAACAGCCTTGTTGATTAGGCTCTAATCCACCAGGAGGCCTGGTCACAGACCGGGCCGCCGCGGGGGCGTTGACCCCCGGAACTCTCTCCAGGTAAACTCCAGGTAATGCTTCTGAATTCAATCCCAGAAAGTACCAATTGCGAAAATCAGTTTAAAAATAAAACCGGAAACTGAGTACAAACCATGACCATAAGAACATAAGAATGAAGGAACATTGCAGAAGGCCTACTGGCCCATACAAGGCAGGTCTTTATCAAAAAGTACAGTTTTCAGAATTTAAAAAGAGGAAGAAAATTGAGTTTAGTACCTAGCATATGGCCGATGTGCCTTATTAATTGAATATCTTAGCCAGTGTGGGCTTAGTAGCAGACCTTAAAGCATGTATTCAAAAACGTTAAGACAAAGTCTGAGCCTTTTATGACAGGTCAAGTGTGTGGTCGAGTACGCAGCACCAGCCTAGAGCACTGAAACTGGTTCACACACACTCACTCACCCATCGACTATAAACACAGAAATGCGAAGCTTAATCTTAAAATAATAAATCCTAACTAGTCATAAGCTTGCCTATGATACTCCAATATAGACACTATGTACTGTGCCAAAACAAAAACATTCACACTGCTAAACTTACAAACTATAATGTAGTCACTTAGCCTTAATACCATAATCTGTAATAATTTAATAAAGTTTAGAATTAATCTAAGTCTGCCCGAAATGCCTAGCCATGCTAGGTGTCCTAGTGGCCCCCTCTGTAATTAGTATTTTAAAACATGTAAACCACACTATATCCAAAATATGTAAACCCCGCATTGTAACCCTTATAGAGAATAAACTTGATTGATTGATTGATTGATGAGTTGAGTAACCCGACATATGACAAGGCATACAAAAAAAAAAAACGAACTTCTAACTGACGTTAGAATAACCATGGGAGACATGGTCCCTATATACAAGATACTGAGAGCAACTTTTAAAGGCAACCTATTAAAGGTATCCTCTCAGGGTTACTTGTATATAATTTTAATAATTATAATATTACAAGTAGTAATAACAATATTGCCAAGGTTATATACGTTGTAGAGACACACAGTGCTACCAAAGTTAGTATAAATAAATGATTAGGTCATCCATACAGGTGTCACTGAAGTTTATTGAGAGATGGAAAGTCTTCTCTTGCCTATATGTGGTTGCAGGGGTCGAGTCTCGGCTCCGGTTCCTTCCCCTTAACTTGCCACTTGCTAGATTTACTTCTTATAATTGTGGGGTCTGTCATACCTATTCTTAATACGAAAGACACCAAGGCATAAACGTAGACCCTGATGCTGAAGGGGATCTAACTTACAAAGAGTTGCAGAAGCCGCAGAATAATCTTGGTCGCCATAATGCAGCTTCGACAAAACTTGGGCAGAATGCAAACGGAGGAAAGTCCGGCGATCTGCTCCCCATGAACGATGTGCAAGAATTTTAAGGACGTTCAGCCGACCATGACAAACTGCCTTCAAAGAGGAAATGTGAGGTTTCCATGTCAACCGGCGGTCGAACAGAAGGCCAAGAAACTTGACCGTATCATATTCAGGATACGTGAGCAGTGCAAATACAATGGAATATCTGGGACAAGAGGGCGTCTAGTGAGGGTAATGAAATTGGTTTTCGTACTAGAAAATTTAAATACATGAGAAGTGGCCCAATGGGAAACACGGTCAATCGTATCCTGAAGGAAGGCCGCTGCCAGGCGACAGTCTGCGCCTGTGTAAGCTATAGCGAAGTCATCCACATAAAGAGACGACGAAATATGCGATGGAAGAACGGAAGGTAGGTTATTTATAGCCAAAGAGAAAAAGGGTAGTGCTAAGGACACAACCTTGTGAGATTCCCTCGGCCTGAGGAAAGTGAGGCGACAACATGGACACGAAAATGTCTTTCAGATAAAAAAGTAGCAAAGAAGGTCGGTAGATTACCGCGGAGGCCTAAGAAGTGGGCCTTTGTTAAGATGTTATACCTCCAAGTGGTGTCATATGCCTTCTCGAGATCAAAAGACTGCTAGGACGGAGTGTTTATTAGCAAAGGCATTTCGCACATACGTATCTAAGTGGAGCAAGGAGTCCAAAGCAGAGCGGCCCCTGTGAAAACTATATTGGCAAGGAGAAAGACTATCGTGGGTCTCCAAATACCTCATCAGACGTCTATTTATCAATCGTTCCCATCACCTTGCAGACTACACTGGCCAGAGGAATGGGACGATAGTGAGAAGTGTCAAGACCCCGAAGTGTCTGGCTTGTGAAACGGCAGTACACTGGCAGATTTCCATTGTCAAGGGAGAACTCCTTTAGTCTAAACAAGATTGAAAAGATACAAAAGGCCTGTAAAGGCTGTAGAATGCAGATGCTGTAGCATACGGATATAAATATCATTGGGCCCAGCTGCCGATAACCGGCAAGCAGAAAGCGGGACTCTAGCTCTAAGGCAGTAAAATGTACGTTATACGGCTCCATCCCATTAGAAGAGAAATCTAAGGACAATTGCTCCCCGGCAGACTTGGAAGCAAGAAACGAGGGACAGAGGTAAAACCCTTGGGAGATATGGACAAGATAGTTCCCGATTTCCATGGCAATTTCAGGAGGTTCCGCAAAACTAAAACCAGCAACCCGCAATACAGGAGATTGGTCCAGAGCGTACCTGCCACACAACTTCCGTACCTTATTCCAAACCGCAAACATAGGGAAAGTGAGGTAACAATAGAAACGTAGTTTTGCCAACAAGTGCGTTAGCATCACGTATGATGCGCGAGCGACTGCCCTTGCCCACTTAAAATCCAAAAGACAATTTGCGGTCAGATTTTTATCGATAATGGCCCCACGCAGCATGTTTCAAACGCACTGCACGGACACACGCAGGAGACCACCAAAGCACGCAAGTCTGAGAACGGCTGCCTGAGGTTTGAGGAATAGAACGTGGCACTGCAGTCAAAACTAAGGTCGAAAACTGGTGCACCAGCTCATCAACAGAGGACGAAGAAGGGTCCCCTCCCCACATTGGCAATTCGCTCATCCAAATTTCCAATGGGGGCTACTAGGCGGTCGGGAATACATAGTAGAAGTAAGAATAATAAGAAAGTGATCACTGCTGTGCAAATCCGGGAGAATAGACCAAGAGTAATCAAGGACAAATGACGAGGAACAGATAGAAAGGCCAATCCAAGAGACTGAGTGCGAGTGTCAAAATGGGTGGGAACACCCGTACATAAAACATGAAGAGGATGAGAAGTGAGAAGAGTCCAACTCATCACCACGAGTCACAGTGGGCCTTTACCCAAAGATGATGATGAGCCTTAAAATCGCCTAACAAGATGGGCGGCAGCAGAGATCAAGAACGTAACATTCGAGATACAGAATGCACAGGAAGGGGAGATATATAGATAGCAAACCTTATACCACCTGTGCAAATAAATATGGGCTGCAGTATAATGCAGCTGAGAACGAACAAAGACCTGTTAAAACGGTATACCAACGTGCACAAGAAGCGCACTTCATTAAAAGTTTCATCAGGAAAGGGATCAAAAGAATGCAACAGCACATAGCCCGAAATGGGACGGAATAACCGCTGAACGAACTTTAGGCTCTTGCAACCAGACACATATTGGGGAAAAACTGGAGAGCAGCACTTGGAGCTCCCCCTGATTACCTGAGGCCATGAATATTCCATTGTAAATAAGTCAATATTACAAGGATAGATATGCGACAATGAGAATCGATAAAAATCTACGGTCAGTAGGGTCTGAAGTCAATGTGAGGGGGCAACGAAAAGCGTGTAAGCAAGGAGGAATCAGAATGCTGTGAAGGAAAAAATTGCTGTGAGGGTTGTGAAAAATAAGAAGGGCATAAGGAGGTAAACCGGTGTCATGGAGGATTTCGTCCCACAATATAGTCGGAGATAGCGTCAGTGTTTAAATTTGGACAAGGAAGATGCCGATACATGACTTCAGAGACAGGCGAGGTAGAGCAAATAGAGATTGGGGAGTCTATGGGGGACTCCAAAGAGGTCTGAGCAGGGAGGGGAGTATGAACCGGAAAATATGCTGGCGGGGACAGAAGAATCCTGCGGTGGACAGGAGAGGAAGGAGGCTGGAAGGGAACTGGGGAAGGAGTCTGGGGGGGGGAAAGGAGAAAGGGGCAAAACACGTGGTGGGGGGTGAACCTCCCTTCTTTTTAGTTAGAAAGGGGGTGAGGAACTAGGCACCGAGGCTGAAAGGGAACTGCTGGGGAATTGTAAGCACAAGGGAATGCGACGAACTTGGACTTAGGTTCAGCTTCGCAAAGGGGACAGACGCGAAGAAGGTTTCAGGCGTGCGAGGCCTCGCAGACTAAGGGAAACTAGCGGGCGAGAAGTAGAGGTACTAAGAGGTAAGGAGGTGGGGGTTTCATAGGGTAAACCCGCAAAAGAATTAGAGATGGGGGTGGCCCCTGGAAGACATAGCACCGGAGGAGCTGGTAGGCGGGGGGACCACCAAGGTTGGAGGTTTCCTAGCTACTCGAGAATAAGGAACACGAGGAAGATTCCCCTGAAGGCACAGCCGAGAGACAGCCATAGCATAATTAAGGCCTTTGCTCTCCTTAAGACAATGGGTTTCACGTTCTTTAAGATAGACCTAACATTGGCGAGAAAATGAAGGTTGAGTTTCGTTGCAATTAAGATTGGTAGGGGAGGACTGCAAGATGTATTGACATCATTCGCTGCACCGCAGACAGAGCACTCTGCCGCAGACCTGCAGTATTTAGCTGGATGTCTGAAGTGTCTACAATTTCGACACTGTTGGGGTGTAGGGACCCACTTTATGGACCCATAGGCTATGTCCAAAGATATAAATGAAGGATGGGGGATTCACAAGAGCCTAAGGTTAAGTAGGCGATGTTACTGGAAAAGCACCTCCGCTCGTGAGCGGCAGAACATGTGTATCCACTTCAAGACTTGGAAGGTCCTGAAGGGCTAATTGCTCTAAATTATCACCGCAAGACAGAAAATCACACAATGGTATACGGTAAGTCCACCGTACCACTGCAAAAATTGAGAGTAGTGTGCTTGTGAACTGTGATAAGAACGTTATCAATCGAAATTAAATGGGAAAGATCATAATCTTGGTCTGCATTCTGAACTGTAATGATGAGGGAAGTAGTGGTGGTGGTGTTGCAGAGGGGAGTAGTGGTGGTGCTGCAGAAAGGAGTAGTGGTGGTGGTGGTGTTGCAGAGGGGAGTAGTGGTGGTGGTGATGCAGAGGGGAGTAGTGGTGGTGTGATGCAAGGGAGTAGTGGTGGTGTTGCAGAGGGGAGTAGTGGTGGTGGTGATGCAGAGGGGAGTAGTGGTGGTGGTGATGCAGAGGGGAGTAGTGGTGGTGGTGATGCAGAGGGGAGTAGTGGTGGTGGTGATGCAAGGGGAGTAGTGGTGTGTGTGATGCAGAGGGGAGTAGTGGTGGTGTTGCAGAGGGGAGTAGTGGTGGTGGTGATGCAGAGGGGAGTAGTGGTGGTGGTGATGCAGAGGGGAGTAGTGGTGGTGGTGATGCAGAGGGGAGTAGTGGTGGTGGTGATGCAGAGGGGAGTAGTGGTGGTGGTGATGACAGAGGGGAGTAGTGGTGTGGTGATGCAGAGGGGAGTAGTGGTGTGGTGATGCAGAGGGGAGTAGTGGTGGGTTGCAGAGGGGAGTAGTGGTGGTGTTGCAGAGGGGAGTAGTGGTGGTGGTGTTGCAGAGGGAGTAGTGGTGGTGGTGTTGCAGAGGGGAGTAGTGGTGGTGGTGTTGCAGAGGGGAGTAGTGGTGGTGGTGTTGTCAGGGGGAGTAGTGGTGATGCAGAGGGAGTAGTGGTGTGATGCAGAGGGGATTAGTGGTGGTGATGCAGAGGGGATTAGTGGTGGTGGTGATGCAGAGGGGATTAGTGGTGGTGGTGTTGCAGAGGGGAGCAGTGTGGTGGTGTTGCAGAGGGGAGCAGTGGTGGTGGTGTAGAGGGGAGTAGTGGTGGTGTAGAGGGAGTAGTAGCTGTGGTGCATGAGGGGAGTAGTAGTTGTGTGTGGTGGTGCAGAGGGAGTAGTGGTGGTGCAGAGGAGAGTAGTGGTGGTGATGCAGAGGAGAGTAGTGGTGGTGATACAGAGGAGAGTAGTGGTGGTAATGCAGAGGAGAGTAGTGGTGGTGATACAGAGGAGAGCAGTGGTGGTGATGCAGAGGAGAGTAGTGGTGGTGATGCAGAGGAGAGTAGTGGTGGTGATGCAGAAGAGAGTAGTGGTGGTGATGCAGAGGAGAGTAGCGGTGGTGGTGCAGAGGAGAGTAGCGGTGGTGGTGCAGAGGAGAGTAGCGGTGGTGGTGCAGAGGGGAGTAGTGGTGGTGGTGCAGAGGAGAGTAGTGGTGGTGGTGCAGAGGAGAGTAGTGGTGGTGGTGCAGAGGAGAGTAGTGGTGGTGGTGCAGAGGGGAGTAGAAGTGGTGGTGGTGGTGCAGAGGGGAGTAGTGGTGGTGCAGAGGAGAGTAGTGGTGGTGATGCAGAGGAGAGTAGTGGTGGTGATGCAGAGGAGAGTAGTGGTGGTGATGCAGAGGAGAGTAGCGGTGGTGATGCAGAGGAGAGTAGCGGTGGTGGTGCAGAGGAGAGTAGCGGTGGTGGTGCAGAGGGGAGTAGTGGTGGTGGTGCAGAGGGGAGTAGTGGTGGTGGTGCAGAGGGGAGTAGTGGTGGTGGTGCAGAGGGGAGTAGTGGTGGTGGTGCAGAGGGGAGTAGTGGTGGTGGTGCAGGGGGGGGTAGTGGTGGTGGTGCAGGGGGGGGTAGTGGTGGTGGTGTTGTAGTAGGTAGGTCAGTTTGTCACGGACATCGGTAGTGAGAGCCAGGTACACTTGGCGTGTGCGTGCGTGCGTGTGTGTGTGTGTGTGTGTGTGTGTGTGTGTGTGTGTGAGTGTGTGTGTGTGTGTGTGTGTGACCTGGGTGCTGAGGTACAGATGGAGCCACGGTGCGGAGGTCACAGTACAAGATTCAAGTATCAGAAGCCAAGTGTTCCTGTTTAGGATTATGAAGTTAAAATGTACAAGTCAAAATGCTAAGTCCGTTATACTAAGTGTTAGTGTGTAGAAGTCAAAGTGTAAAGTCCAGGATATTAAGTGTCAGCGTTGTAAGGTAGAGCTCAAGACGAAGTCAAGGTGCGTAATTCAAACTGTAGATGTCTAAGTAACACTGGTGTAACAGTGGTGGTGTTACTATGGCCTCAACACTGGTGTCACAGTTTTGCTACTATGGGCTCAACACTGATGTCACAATACTGGTGTTACTATGGACTCAACACTGGCGTCACAGTGAGGTGTTACTATGGAATCAACACTGGTGCCACAATAATGGTGTTACTATGGGCTCAACACTGGTGACACATTTGCAAATACATTTTTTTAACTATCATGATAGATTATAGCATGGACGACACACTGGTTCTGATTAACCTGACATAACACAGAAGATACATGGACGACACACTGGTTCTGATTAACCTGACATAACACAGAAGATACATGGACGACACACTGGTTCTGATTAACCTGACATAACACAGAAGATACATGGACGACACACTGGTTCTGATTAACATGACATAACACAGAAGATACATGGACGACACACTGGTTCTTGTTAACTAAAATTCTCAAGTTAATTCTTTGGTTACTTATACACTAATCAAAGGAATATTAAGTTCATGTGAGAAGAAAAAAAACTCATTCCCTACTAGTGTTGGATACATTAGTGGTCCAGGAACACATTGTACTCTGTAACTATGTGAAGTATAGTGAGTCCGTATATAATGCAACACAGTGTATCAAGACAATAAAGAAAACTTCTTTTAATGAATACCGGAGAGAAGGTTACTGGTTTAGGTTTGAATTGTTTTGTTCCCAAAAATCTAGACACTTAATAAGATTAAATCTTCAATTAAATGGTTTTTTCATATCTCGTCTGCTGTTAATACTGTCTGACCTTGCAGTGGCCCAGGAGCTGTGTCTGTAGTCATGTGGTCAGCAAATGTATCCTTAGTGTGTTAGAACTGTGTATGGAATATTCATTCTTAATGATGAATAGGTGTACTGTACAAAGTTGTTGGGCACCGGTGTCACCCGGGGACTAAATTATGTCAGTGTGGAGCCCAGGAACTATACGAGACCACTATATCGTTTGCAGCACTGTATTCGTCACTGCACAGTAATTCAGAAGAACTGAGGTTAATTACCATTCTCCGTCTTTCCGCTGTAACACAATGGAAATAAGTCACTTTGACCTCTTTGGAGGGTTATATTAGGTAAGTTATACATAGGTTGCTATGTTTAAAAATACCGCAGTGAAAATAGGAAATAATACCTGAGCGCTTTATACATATAAGCGATAAGGTTTTATTTCCTATTTTCACTGTGGTATTTTTATATATTTCTTCCATGTTATGTATAATAATTGCATGTATGTGTACGTGTACCTAAATAAATTTACTATATGCCCAGATCAGGTCCTAACAGCAGGACCTGATGTGTCTAATTTCTGATGACTACCACCCACAGGGTGGGAATGGGTTTATAATGTAGCTACTAAACTTACCTTAAAGTGAGTAACTTTCGTGATTACAGAACCAATGGAACCTACATTAGGTGAAATATGCGCCGCTTAGAAAAGCAACATTAATAGTACAGTAAAAAGGTGCATTTTTTTTATAGGCGTCAGTTTCACTGCTCTTCTTTCAGCTGCTCTACACGGCACTGGGGCGGCGTTCACTCGGCTGGGTGAAGGACTTGACCGGTGTTAGCGAGTCTTTAGTTAGGAATGATGGTGGAGGGAGGAAGAGAATTTGATGGGGGTTGTAGAGGAGACAGCAAGTTGCATACGCTGAATAGTCATCAAACAGTCGGTGAACCTCGCCTAGCTACCCCTGGCTAGCTGTCCGTGCAGGCTAGCCCACATGTACCTTACATTATAATTTTTAACACAACATGAATATAGTGATAATAGAAAAGACGACTCATAAATGTTCTAGAGGGCCAAATATTGTTGCATAACTAGTGCATGATTATTGGATAAGAAATTATTATTTTAGTTTTGTATATAATTGTGCACTTATCAGGGAATATAGAGTATAATAACACGTGTGATATGTCAAGGAACCTTAATAATGAAAATAAGATACCAGACATATTTAACAAATTTCCTAAAGTTGCTTGCAACAGAGGTCAATTATAGATATAAACCTAGATGTCCCCCAGATATCCTTTTCGAGCCTAGTTACTAGGCCTTTTGTGTATCCATATGTTCTTGCGCAGTTGTCCACAGGATGGATATGGGGTGCACAATAAGCGGCAAAATCTAATATTTTGGAGAGAGATTAGTAAGCAAAGAAAATATGGGATGCAAATGGGATTCCTGATAAAAATGAAGGATGGGAGCTGTGTGATGAGGCACTGGTGGAAAGATGGAAAGAATATGATGTGTAGATAAATGTTGATGACGATAGAAAAGCTGTGACAGGTCTCGGGCGGGGAGGAATATGTAGTAGGAATGAGGCAGAGCCAGAAGTCGATGTAGGTGCAGGAGGCAGTGGGTAGAATGAAAAAAAAGATACTTTTTTTTTAAGCAGCTGGGGCAGATGCGACTAAGATCTAGATGTTAAAAGCAGGTGGTTAATGTTTTTATTCAATAAATACTTGATACAAAGGAGAATACCTAAGGATTGGCAGAGAGCATATATAGCTCACTGTATAAAGAAAAAAGGGGACAATATAGAGTGTAAGAACTATAAGGGATAGACCTGTTGAGTATAACTGGTAAAGTATACGGTAGAATTATCATTGGAAGAACTGGGGTAAGATAAAGTTGGATTACAAAAGAACAAGGAGGGTTTAGGAAGGCTAAAGGAAGTATACACCAAATATTCACACTGAAGACTATAAGTGAGTAATACGGGTAAGAAATGAATGTCACATTTATAGTAAGAAAAGGCTTATGATAGGGTGGATAGGGGAGCAATTTGGCAGATGTTGCAACTATATGGACTGGCTTGTACGTTATTAAAAAAGTTAAAAATGTTTATGAAGAGCGTGATTCTCGGGTTAGGTTGTGCAGAAGAGAAAAGGCGACACAACCGGTAAAATGAAGCTTAAAACTAGGTAGTGATCTGTGATGTCATCATTGCTGTTAAAATTTTTTAAAATATGGTTGTAAAAGAAGTAAATATTACAGGTGTTTGGGAGAAGTGTGGGGTTAAAGGATAATGAATCTGATACGAAATGGGAGGCGTGATAATTGCTCTTCGTTGATGACATCTCTCTTAGGCGATTCAGAAGAGACGTTGCAATGGTTGGTGGATGTGGTCTGGAGGGAGCGAAAGAAGAAAATTAAGAATGAATGCAAAAACGAGGAAGTTAATGTAAGAAACTAAAAGTTTACTCAAATAAAAATTGGATATCAGATTAGAAGGAGGGAGTAAGAAGGAAGTGAATGTGTTTAGATATCTAAGAGTGAAGGTAATGGCAGGCGAATCTCTGAAGGACGATTATTATTATTATCAAAAGGAAGCGCTAAACCTACCAGGGTCATACAGAGCTGCAGGGTAAAAACTGATGCAGGATCTAAGGATAAATAAGAGTGGAGAGGACAATAGAGGTAAAGTTAGGAGGGGCTGTGAGGAGTACTAAAGGAAGGATTATCAAAGTTTGTGTAACATATCAGTTGCTGTCAAAAAGTCGAAGAGGGAGTCTGTATCAAAGGTGGGACCGTCAGCAATGAGGGAAAATAAAGTAAGGGAGTTAGAGCGGTGATGACGGAGGAGAATTCTGGGTGCTCACTGATAGACAGGACAGTCCAATAGAATATGGGAAACTGAAACAGGAACAAGACAATTCTCACAAAGTGGAATATGAACGACGAATTAGCTAGATAATGAATCGGTGGTTCCCATACATTTTAGACCCCGTATTCCCTTCCAAACTATGACCAAGTTCCCACACTCTCATCATCTTTGTCACTCACACTTAATACATTTACAACAGCACGAATCATAGCGCACATCAATTGCGTTTATTATTTAAAGGTCATGTGTTTGCAACTGCACTAAAGGATAATCGCGCGTATTCCAAACATTCCACGACAAGACATTTAGTGGACACGAATGTAAATACAAAATATAACATTAAGAAATAGGTCAATGAAAGATATTATCTTGATGCTTACTTATCAGTGTGAAGGATGGGACAGCTCTCAGCACTAAGATCAGTTAACTTGAGAGGGAAGGTATTACGAACACGACCTGGTCGTAATGGGCTTCAAAGTGGAGCAAACAAACTCAGCAATAGTATATAACTTGTATTTCCTTCACCAGATATAATTTGCCAGATATATACATGTACACTTATGTACAGAGGTTAAATAGTAAGTGTACCACATGGTGACAAAAGATGGCAAAAGCAGAAGCCAAAGAGTGCACCATACTCAACCAGCAACTCAGGCAAGTCTGTCAGTTTGCTTGCCAAAAGTGAACCACGTTGATTCAGCCAATGAACCAAGGTACTGATTTAACGACGGGTACCCTACTGATGTTAAACCCTTAGCACGTGGTTCACTAGCTGGGAGGCAGCATATATGGGAGTGTGACATACGCTGAATAAAATGTAACATACTCTTAGCATGCCACAGAAGGTGTACTTGAATACCTGGAAGGTGCTTCTTAGGGTCGGCGCCTCCGCGGTTCGGTCCCAGACTAGGCCTCCTGGTGAATCAAGACCTTATGAATTAGGCTGTTATTGCTGGCTGCACGAAGTATAGCATGTGAACCACAGCCCGGCTTGTCAGGAAATTATTTGAGGAACCTGTTCAATTCCTCCTTGAAGAGAGCCAAAGGTATATTGGTAATTTCCCCTACGCAAGGAGAAAGAGCATGGAAGAGTTCAAAACCCCTAACACTCAACGAGGTTCTCTCTTAGTGCACCTATCACGCCCGTGTTTTATGGAGGTATTTTACACTGTTTGGCATGTCTCTGATTCCAGTGTGCAAATTTGGGACCCTTCATTACAGAATTTTCCAATTACAAATTAAAATGCACCTTTCTCGCCTATGTTCTAAGGAATACAGTTGAAAATTTTTTCAGGCATTCACGGTAGTTCAGTTGTTTTGTCGAGTATATACAGGCAGTGAAAGTTCTCTGTTTTTTAGCTCAGTAATCTCGCCTGCCTTGAAGGGAGCCGTTAGTATACAGCAATATTTCAGTCTAGAGAGAACAAGTGTCTTGGAGAGTATCATTAGCTAATCATCCCTTGTCTTGAAAGCTCTAGTTATCCAACCTATCATTCTCCTTGTGGTAGCAACAGCTACCACAAGTTTATCACATGGAGGTTCTACTCTACTGAATGATTTGAGTTTGTCCTGAATTCAGTTTCTGTTTCCTCTATCTTCTATATCGGTGCAACTGAGACTTTCCTCAATGAACACCATATATTTTTCTGAGGCCCACTGGAAGACTTCATTTATATCCTCTTGAAGATTTGTTGTGTCTTCGATGGATGCCACTTTCATTTCATTGAGATTCTGGTCATTACCTAAGGATGTTACAGTGCTGTGACTGATGTCAATGTTAATATCAGAACAGAGTTTTTCACTGTGGCAGCCTTCGACTTCGCTATTTGCCAGAACTATCTCTTTCTCTCTCCTGTTAATTCCATTTGCGCTTATGTGCGCTACCACACAGTGGTCGCAACTGTCGAAGGCTTTTGTAAAATCAGTGCACACAACAGTCAGCATTGGGCATGTCTGTCAGTACATCCAAGACCATATGGTAATAGTCTAGAAATTGAAAAAAAACGTTAGCGACCTGCTCTAGAAACATGCTGCCATGGATTATCCAACTGTTGCAACATTGATAACCTTGCTTCTTGGGATATCTTCAAAGATTTTGTTAACGTGTGAAGTTAGCGTCACTGGTCTGTAGGTTTCTCGCAATGACTATGAGGTGTGAGGCGGGTGTGAACTATGAGGTGTGAGGGGTGTGAATTACGAGGTGTGAGAGGGGTGGAAAGGCAACCAGCTGCTGTGGGGTGGACCAGCTTCTGGGAAGGGTTGACCAGCTGCTGGGAGGGGTGGACCAACTGCTGGGAGGGGTGGACCAACTGTTGGGAGGGGTGGACCAGCTGCTGGGAGGGGCGGACCAGCTGCTGGGAGGGGCGGACCAGCTGCTGGGAGGGGTGGACCAGCTGCTGGGAGGGGTGGACCAGCTGCTGGGAGGGGTGGACCAGCTGCTGGGAGGGGTGGACCAGCTGCTGGGAGGGGTGGACCAGCTGCTGGGAGGGGTGACTCAGGTAATCTCAACTTGCGTGTCACAAATCATAATGACATTCTACCGCACCACCTAGATTGTTGTACCAGGTGACGAATTAGGTGGAGGGGGCAAGGATGAGGTGGTGGGGTCAAGGATGAGGTGGTGGGTCAAGGATGAGGTGGTGGGGTCAAGGATGAGGTGGTGGGGTCAAGGATGAGGTGGTGGGGTCAAGGATGAGATGGTAGGGTCAAGGATGAGGTGGTGGGGTCAAGGATGAGGTGGTGGGGTCAAGGATGAGGTGGTGGGGTCAAGGATGAGGTGGTGGGGGCAAGGATGAGATGGTAGGGTCAATGGATGAGGTGGTGGGGTCAAGGATGTAGATGGTAGGGTCAAGGATGAGGTGGTGGGGTCAAGGATGAGGTGGTGGGTCAAGGATGAGGTGGTGGGGTCAAGGATGAGGTGGTGGGGTCAAGGATGAGGTGGTGGGGTCAAGGATGAGGTGGTGGGGTCAAGGATGAGGTGGTGGGGTCAAGGATGAAGTGGTGGGGGCAAGGATGAGGTGGTAGGGTCAAGGATGAGGTGGTGGGGGCAAGAAAGAAGGTGGTGGAGGCAAGAATGAAGGTGGTGGGGGCAAGAATGAAGGTGGTGGGGGCAAGAATGAAGGTGGTGGGGGCAAGAATGTAATTGAAGGGGGAAGGATGTAGGTGAATTTTAAAGCCAGAGAGGAAATTTCTGAAAGGAGCATAGTCAGCATACACAGAGGGTTGAGAGGTGCATAGTCAACATACACAGAGGGTTGAGAGGGGCATAGTCAGCATACACAGACTGTTGAGAGGAGCATAGTCAACATACACAGAGGGTTGAGAGGGGCATAGTCAGCATACACAGACTGTTGAGAGGAGCATAGTCAACATAAACAGAGGGTTGAGAGGAGCAAAGTCAGCATACACAGAAGGTTGAGAGGAGCATAATCAGCATACACAGAGGGTTGAAAGGAGCATAGTCAGCATACACAGAGGGTTGAGAGGAGCATAGTCAGCATACACAGTGGGTTGGGAGGAGCATAGTCAGCATACACAGTGGGTTGGGAGGAGCATAGTCAACATGCACAGAGGGTTGAGAGGAGCATAGTCAGCATACACAGAAGGTTGAGAGGAGCATAGTCAGCATACACAGAGGGTTGAGAGGAGCATAGTCAGCATACACAGAGGGTTGAGAGGAGCATAGTCAGCATACACAGAGGGTTGAGAGGAGCATAGTCAGCATACACAGAGGGTTGAGAGGAGCATAGTCAGCATACACAGAGGGTTGAGAGGAGCATAGTCAGCATACACAGAGGGTATGAGAGGAGCATAGTCAGCATACACAGAGGGTTGAGAGGAGCATAGTCAGCATGCACAGAGGGTTGAGAGGAGCATAGTCAACATGCACAGAGGGTTGAGAGGAGCATAGTCAGCATACACAGAGGGTTGAGAGGAGCATAGTCAGCATACACAGAGGGTTGAGAGGAGCATAGTCAGCATACACAGTGGGTTGGGAGGAGCATAGTCAGCATGCACAGAGGGTTGAGAGGAGCATAGTCAACATGCACAGAGGGTTGAGAGGAGCATAGTCAGCATGCATAGAGGGTTGAGAGGAGCATAGTCAGCATACACAGAGGGTTGAGAGGTGCATAGTCAGCATACACAGAGGGTTGAGAGGAGCATAGTCAGCATGCACAGAGGGTTGAGAGGAGCATAGTCAACATGCACAGAGGGTTGAGAGGAGCATAGTCAGCATGCATAGAGGGTTGAGAGGAGCATAGTCAGCATACACAGAGGGTTGAGAGGTGCATAGTCAGCATACACAGAGGGTTGAGAGGAGCATAGATAGAAGAGCGAGAGTAACGTAACTCGTCAAGGCAGTCAGTTAGAGCCGTGAGTCAGGTGTCACACTGTACAGTCATGGAGAACAGTCTGCTATACACAGTGGTGAGCATCATGAAAGCTGATGACCAGAATCACTGAGTTAGGTACTGTGGAAGCTGCTGTGTCGAGCACTGGCCCACTACACCAGCTGCCCGAGACTGTTGAATCGTGAACCATATCATCCATAATCTTTTAAGTTCATATGAAGCGACAGTCAGTGTCACAATAAAATGCACGATTAAAATAAAATAATTAAAGGCACATGATAATTAACGAAATAGTCTAGTTTATTTTAGTGAGTGGTTGTAATACACAGTTAGTAGAGCAGCAGGAGCTGGAGTTATAACCGCTCTGCCATCATGTTAAAGTACCACACTTCATCAATAATACATTCTTTCAACACTGTTGAAACCCCGGGCCAGATCCACGGTGTCACTGCTGGTGAGCACGGCAACACAGCTGTGACTGGTGTAACTATCTCAATTTTACATATACACTGACGTCACTATGTCTGAACACTAAAAGCACGTTGAAACTAAAATCTCAACTAAATGGGCAACTATCTGAGTCCAATAGTCTAAGTATATTTACCTGAGGGTGAGAAATAAAAAGAGCGGAACCTCAGCAGGATGAAAGTTCATACTTAAATACATCCTGGTTGAAGCGTTGACCGGATGCACTGTGCGACGAACAAGGATAGTGTGGAGTTGATTATGATCTGACGATCACTGGTAAGTTTCTGAAGTACTAGTTGACTCAACCTACGAAGAGAGATAGGAGGTCAGATGCCGAAGTAATACACGAGGAGGTGAGTAGCCGAGGATGAAGAACTAGGAACTCCTAGCGAGTGAGTGGTGTACCCATGGAATGAACTGGCGAGACTACAGATAGAGTGAGTTGAGTGAGTGAGCACCTGATATTTCTGAGTTAGTACGTTACCAACGTAGAGTGGAGGACACCTTACAGTCGTAGAGTGCGGTCCAACGATGGCTGTTCTATATCAGCAAGATGTTACCCCATTGTACGGAACTACAGCAGATTGACGGTGAGTACACAGTTCTTTCCTGTTAGTACGGTTCCAGTAAGTGGTTCCACTGTAGTGAACACTTTACACTGTGTAAGTGCTCCAACGATATTGTTTTCTATTTATTAATGTAATCCTTACCATCTTCTTACAGTCTATTACACAGTATTACTGTACACTGTTACTTTACACTGTAGTACTGTTAGTAATGAACACTGGTACTGTACACTGTAGTACTGTCAGTACCGTATATTGTGCTACTTCATATTATGCTACTGTACACTGTAATTACTTCACTTACTGTACACTGTAGTACTGTAATTACTACACTTACTGTACACTGTAGTACTGCAATTACTACACTTACTGTACACTGTAGTACTGCAATTACTACACTTACTGTACACAGTAGTACTGTAATTACTACACTTACTGTGCATTGTACTACTGTAATTACCATGCTTACTGTACAATGTAGTACTTACAATACTTTACACTATAGTACCGAATATTATTGTATTGTGCACTATAGTCCTGCACACTGTAAATACTGTACATTGTGGTACTGTACGTTTTGGTACTGTACAGTGATATTGTACACTCTGGTAATGTAAGTATTGTATACTGTGATACTGTACACGGTGGTACAATAAATACTGTGGTACTGCACACTTTAAGTACTTAAGTGGTCAAAGAGATGTGCTTTTCAAGTACTGTAATGGTCTCTCTGGTAAGAGAGTTGGATTTTAAAAAGAGGAGAGTCACAGCTTTACACTGAATAGGAGAAACATCTTCAGCTCAAAGCTGGTTGAAAGATTCAAGACCCAGACTAGCGGTGAGGGATGTCAGTGTTGAGTGATGGAAGTATGTATGCCATCTGACCCAGCTGCCGTAGCTTTGTGGAAAATTAGGCTATAGTTAACATTTTCCAAAATCGTTACTCCTCGTAAATCTTGAGAAGGGGAGCGGGGTGGTATGAAATTTAAGGGGCGGGGGGTGTAAAGCGAGTGTGTGTAGCGAGTCTGAGAGGCCTATAACATATGTTGGCCTACATGTCTGCCAAACTTACAATACATACAAATTTTATCGCATGATTAATTTAACTGTAACCTTTTAATAGACTCTTACTCAATATCTCTTTTATAAGTTAGTTAGATACAGATTAATTAGAAAGTATTTATTATTACTCTCAGCCTATATGTCTCCCACGGTGGGCACCCACTTGCGATACCCACCAACATATGGACAGCTATCCACGCAAAGTTTGACCAGTCACATAACGAACCTAGAACGACATCCTCATGTCTCCGATAAACCTGTGTACGGAGGGAAACAAAATCCCATAATGGTTTTGGAGCAGTTAAGACCATGTAGGCCATATTGGTTGGCTTGCGCATCGCCGCAAATACACGTATATTCCGTGTGAATTCGGGCAGCAAGGCAGAGAACCACTGCAATACTGAGGGTCTTAGGGTCGAGGCGTGTTTCCAATGCCGAAATGGGAACTGTCTGGAGGAAGTCCCCATAGTTATATGCACTCACAGCTTGGAGACGGACAGTCTCCCTGTCTGATGTTGCAGCCCTAAGCATGTTGGCAAGCACCTTTTCAGCGATGGGACCATCCCAATATGATTGCTTAAGCCAGTGCTGCACTAGGTTTTGATGCTGGAGCAGCAAGTCTCTCCCATTCGGTGATGGCACTGGCGTAGCTAGGGTCCTGTATGCCTGCCTGTTTTCTTAACTCGTTTGATGCTATGAAAGAGGATAGGAAAGCTGGTAGGGCAATCTGCGAGAATTTGTGTACTCTCAGCCTCCCAACCCTGACTGAAGTGAGGCTTGCAACCATTGTCCATCTTCAAGGGAAAGTATTCAATACACTCCCTAGCATGTCTTGAGGAGAGTCATATTCCTTGAGTTTCGGACTGCTGAAAGGTGGGTAGCATCTCAGGTAGTTGGTAAGTTTTGGGGTGGACAGGCACCTGATGAGTAGGTAGAAGGCATCATGTGTATCAGTGTCTTTCATAGTCTGAGATTTTCTTTTCTAGGATCAGATCAATGGCATTGGTCCCAAGAGGAGCTGGATCAAAGGCTCGTGCTCCTGGTAAAACAGAACTAATATTCTAAATGATCTGTCAGTTGGTAGAAACAATTTCGCATTTGGTGGGATTTAAAGATAGGCCCAGGCTCTCTCCCATGTCTACAGTTTTTCTGTCCTCTAGGAGAGATTCTTTAGTGCCAGTTAGGGCACCATTGTCCAAGAACCAGATATTGAGCTCACTGGAGAGCGCTTCTGTGACTTCCTTGATGACCAGACAGAAAGAAAGCTGGAGAGAGGGGTGGTCCCTGTTGCACACCCTGACACGAGTAAATTTCATGGTCCCCTAACAATAGTCTAGAAGTCACACTAACACGATTGTATGAAGGGATAGAGGGAAGAGAAGTGTCTAGAAACTGCTTGGAGAGCAGCATCCCTTCTGGCTAAGTTGAAAGCGTTGGCAAAGTCCAGTTTGATCAAGGCTTTTTCATCTGACATGTTGATGTATACTCGTGCTGCTATTTATATAATACATATACATATACATTTCCTGTAATTCAGGTTAAGTGAGTAAATACGCAGTGTAGCTGAATAAATAAGCAAGGTAATATTAGTAAAGCATTATTAATACCATTATTGTATTTAAGCAAATTCAGAGTTATTGTGTCAAGAATTATTTAACAGTATGAAGATATGAAAGAGTTACGCTTGCAGATGTTCGTTTGTTGAGATGTTACAACAATGTTTCTGGGAACTGGATGTAAACATTCGTTAAAGTGAATTATTGTGTCAAATACACCTTGTTTAGTGCTCAAGTGTTTTTCGGTTGATTGCAATAAATAATTTTGACAGTAAAACAAGTTGATAAATTGTTTGCTATTAGTGTTATCAAGTTTGTCAGAGAGAGCAAGTTTCGTAGTGTAAATACGAGGGAGGAATACTGAATGTTGGTAGGAATACTGGGAGAAATACTGGAATACTGGGAATGATACTGGGAGGGATACTGGCAAGAATACTGGCAGGAATACAGGGAAGGATATTGGGAGGGATACTGGCAGGAATACTGGGAGGAATAGTGGGAAGAATACTGGAATAATGGAAGGAATGCCGGCAGGAATACTGGGAGAGATACTGGGAGTGATGGGTGACAGAAGCCTTCTTTTGGCTTTATTTTCTTACCCTTAGACAATACTGTTCTACTATTTGTTATTTTTTTAAAGTCAATAAGGTGTGTAGGCATTCAGGAAACTCTTATGCCTTTTGTGAAACGTTTCATTTTAAGAGAACAGTTGTAAACAAGACTGGAACCAACTTCCAGGTCCCATAGCCGCAGTGCCTATCGTATTAGCTCAGTATGTAGATTAGACATATAATCTGCTTCTTGAAATAATTCTCCATTCTGCGTGGGTAGAAACGAAATGTTGCCAAGCAAATGTGTTAACATTAGGTAAGAAATATGAAAATAAATTAGCAATAAGAAATTTGCTATGTTATAACAATGTCACTTTCTACAGCTTTAGCCTAGCCTTTCTCTCTCTGTTTTCTTTGCTATACTAATCGCCAGTTTAGTAAATCTGTTTCTCGTTCAGTTTATCTTGCAATTTGCAGCTTAGCCTAGCTTTTGTCTCTCTCTGCCTGTGTTCATTAGCAGTTAACCTAGCTAATTCTAGCTTATTACTTATACAATCTATCTTTCATATTAATATCGCTTTCCTTAGTGTCTTTCGCTATTAGGTTAGGTAAGATTTGTCAGGAAACAGGACAAGTGTTTCTTGACGCGGATCTTGGTCATATTATAAGTCGACACTGGAACTTTTGGTCATCTGACCGAGGTCTTCCATCCGCTTACCAGTCCACCCCTTTACAAATTATGGTTATGATTATAACCATTTTTCTTTTTTTTTGGGGCTGTTACAAAAAACACGATATCTATAAATTATAGACATCTCCAGAGAATACTAGGTGGTCTGCCCCTCTAGCATTCAGCCTGTTTATGGGTTTTTGTAACAAGTAGTCAGTATACTGGTCCAGTTATCCGTTAGAACTGCAATAAGTTTTAATAGTGCTTTAGGATTGCAACTGATAGTATAGGATAATAACTAAAGAAATTAAAAATAAGATATTTAGTCACAAAGTTGTCTAGGTGGACAAAATCAAAGTAAATCAATTTGGTATAATATGGGATATAAGCTCCTACACTTCTCTCGTAGTAGTATAATACTAAAGGCACAATTTACATCTTTATGACTCTTCAAGTACCGTCTGGTACATTGTCAACAATTATAGCAATACTAGTATATACAAGCAAGTGTACTCACCTATTTGTACTCACCTATTTGTGGTTGCAGGGGTCGAGTCCTAGCTCCTGGCTCAAAGTTGTTCGTTATGTCTCAGTAAGACTCGACCCGACTTAAACAGTGACTTACTAAACGTCCTCAAATAATCTAACTTCTTGACCAACCTGGCAATCAAAATAGCTTGCTTGAACAGTAAGACGAACGATTCGCCGAACAGCAATATAACAAGTAGCAGCACAGCGTCAGGAACAAGGAGACAAAATAATGACCCTAACTGGGGACTTTTAACAGATCCTCCATAAAAGGCATAAAACTCCCTTAATACTGTATCTAAGTTCAGCATAATCAAATACCCAACTAAGACAGTGCGCAGATACCAGACAAAATAAGTCAGAAGCTATACCTTAGGACCTGGGGTAACTTCGAGTCTCAGTACGACACACATGAGTAAATCGTCAAAAATCACTTAGTCTGAACTATGTTCCGAGAACAGAGTTACACAGAGTTACGAGAGGTATATTTCGACTCACCACCGAAATCATACTCTACCAAAACAACCTAAATAACGAACAAACAGAGATGTTGGTCGAACAAGGACCAGTAAAGGAGAGAGCGAGCAAGGGAGGCCAGCCACCAAGCTCAGGTGAAATCACATGATTCTCTCGGGGCTCCCCAGCTACTCCAGGACTGAGCCGGCAGTTCAAAAAGCGAGGTGATAGTTAGCAAGGTAGTTTGCCAGTGTAGACAGCCACTCAACACTCTTGAACAATGAGCACAAAAGTGTAAATGTTACATCCTGCCTAATAATATAAGCTATGTCAAATAATAATATAAAACAAGATATTTTCAATTTAGCTAATGTTGAAAATATCACCAATATAAAATTATATGAAAAGGTAATATACAACATAATTACAATATATGTGTATTATTTATAAATACTGTGCCCCAATATTGGCTATGTTGGTAGGTTAGGTAATGTTTGTCAGGAAACAGGACAAGTGCTTCCTGACGCGGGTTTTAGTCAGATGATGACTCGCCATTGGAGCTTTTGGTTATCTGACCGAGGCCTTCATCTGGCTTACCGGTCCACCTCTTTAAATATTATTGTTTTAAATATTATTCTCTTTTGGCCATGTTTGTTGTACCCTCAGTAGTTCCACTTTTTTAAATATCTTTTTGTGATAATATGTAATATTTTATCTGGTTGACCAATATACTGCACGTCCCTGTATCGTCCTCTTATGACTTACCAATGTTGAATTGTTTGAATTGAATGAAGGTGTAACAGGTGTGTGTTATTGTATGTCGTAGTAATATTGAGTACTGACCCAAGTGGATTAATATACTTTATTATAATAGTTTTTTATCTGGGACCAATGTTACTCTCTTTCCCTGTAGTTTTATACTACAATGTTATGTGTTATTTTATTAATGAAGGTGTATACAGGTGTGAGTATTGTATGCTATAATATTGAGTACTGACCC
Source organism: Cherax quadricarinatus (assembly GCF_026875155.1). Lineage (NCBI taxonomy): Eukaryota > Metazoa > Arthropoda > Malacostraca > Decapoda > Parastacidae > Cherax > Cherax quadricarinatus. Next base: position 5,415,985 of record NC_069448.1, read on the forward strand.
AATGGATTAATTTAACTAATTTCAATCCAGTTTTATGTAAGTGGGAACTAAAGAATCTTACATCTCTTATTCTCTTCTCGTTTAATTTCTACAAGGTTTTGTCAATTATTTTCTACATATACCTTTTCGTTATGTATACGAGAGTCCAGGTGTGCACTTTATATACAAATTTTCTCCTTCTTATTCGTAACAAATATCTACGTTGATCCTAAGCCAGTGCTATTGATAGAAATTGCATTTAACTAAATGCAAGCTCATTGACATCTCTTATGATATTGGGTTTCCAGCTCTAATTCTCAACTGTCTTATCCCAATCATCCTTCTGCGACCATTGTTTTCTTCCGTGTTCTTACGACAGCCGGTGGCAACTTGACTCAAGTTCAACAGTTTTCTCTCGTTTTCTTTCTCTACTATATCACGGACTCAGCTATGCTGGATTATAGCACTATGCATTCTGACACGATGACCTCTTAAACCTAGCCTGGACATGGTTGTCCATCCTCTCACGGTGTCTTTAACATCGCCAACAAGGTCCACTACGATGTTTTCATACAACAGGTTACATATACAGAATCTAGATGACGTGAGAAACAGTGTCACTCCACTTCTGCAATGATATTTTTATGTTTGCCGACACATTGTCAGCGAACAGGATGAATTTGCAGTTATCTCTCCACTTTATAGCACAGTCAGAACACGATAGTCTCAATTGTCATGCAACTCCGGTGCCCTGAGCCAACAATTTTTCACCGTCTAGAGTGGTATATTAAGACAGTCCTGGCAGCAACACCAGCGATGCCCACATGTGCAGCAACACCAGTGATGCCCACATGTGCAGCAACACCAGTGATGCCCACATGTGCAGCAACACCAGTGATGCCCACATGTGCAGCAACATCCGTGATGTTCACATGTGTAGCAACACCCGTGATGCCCACATGTGCAGCAACACCAGTGATGCCCACAGTGTGCAGCAACACCAGTGATGCCACATGTGCAGCAACATCCGTGATGCCCACATGTGAGCAACACCGTGATGCCCACAGTGCAGCAACACACAGTGATGCCACAGTGCAGCAACACCGTGATGCCCACATGTGCAGCAACACCAGTGATGCACACAGGTGCAGCAACACCAGTGATGCCCACATGTGTAGCAACACCAGTGATGCCCACATGTGTAGCAACACCAGTGATGCACACAGGTGCAGCAACACCAGTGATGCACACAGGTGCAGCAACACCAGTGATGTACACAGGTGCAGCAACACCAGTGATGTACACAGGTGCAGCAACATCAGTGATGTACACAGGTGCAGCAACACCAGTGATGCACACAGGTGCAGCAACACCAGTGATGCACACAGGTGCAGCAACACCAGTGATGCACACAGGTGCAGCAACACCAGTGATGCACACAGGTGCAGCAACACCAGTGATGCACACAGGTGCAGCAACACCAGTGATGCACACAGGTGCAGCAACACCAGTGATGCACACAGGTGCAGCAACAACCAGTGATGCACACAGGTGCACAACAACCAGTGATGCACACAAGGTGCAACAACCAGTGATAGCACACAAGGTACAGCAACACCAGTGATGCACACAGGTGCACAACAACCAGTGAATGCACACAGGTGCAGCAACACCAGTGATGCACACAGGTGCAGCAACACCAGTGATGCACACAGGTGCAGCAACACCAGTGAAGCACACAAGGTGCACAACAACAGTGAAGCACACAAGGTGCACAACAACAGTGAAGCACACAAGGTGCACAACAACAGTGAAGCACACAAGGTGCACAACAACAGTGAAGCACACAAGGTGCACAACAACAGTGAAGCACACAGGGTGCACACACACAACAGTGAAGCACACAAGTGCACAACGTGAAGCACAAGTGCAACACCAGTGAAGCACACAAGGTGCAGCAACACCAGTGAAGCACACTAGGTGCAGCAACACCAGTGAAGCACACTAGGTGCACAACAACAGTGAAGCACACAAGGTGCACAACAACAGTGAAGCACACAAGGTGCACAACAACAGTGAAGCACACAAGGTGCACAACAACAGTGAAGCACACAAGGTGCACAACAACAGTGAAGCACACAAGGTGCACAACAACAGTGAAGCACACAAGGTGCACAACAGTGAAGCACACAAGGTGCACAACAGTGAAGCACACAAGGTGCACAACAACAGTGAAGCACACAAGGTGCACAACAACAGTGAAGCACACAAGGTGCACAACAACAGTGAAGCACACAAGGTGCACAACAACAGTGAAGCACACAAGGTGCACAACAACAGTGAAGCACACAAGGTGCACAACAACAGTGAAGCACACAAGGTGCACAACAACAGTGAAGCACACAAGGTGCACAACAACAGTGAAGCACACAAGGTGCACAACAACAGTGAAGCACACAGGGTGCACAACAACAGTGAAGCACACAAGTGCACAACAACAGTGAAGCACACAAGGTGCACAACAACAGTGAAGCACACAAGGTGCACAACAACAGTGAAGCACACAAGGTGCACAACAACAGTGAAGCACACAAGGTGCACAACAACAGTGAAGCACACAAGGTGCACAACAACAGTGAAGCACACAAGGTGCACAACAACAGTGAAGCACACAAGGTGCACAACAACAGTGAAGCACACAAGGTGCACAACAACAGTGAAGCACACAAGGTGCACAACAACAGTGAAGCACACAAGGTGCACAACAACAGTGAAGCACACAAGGTGCACAACACTCACACATGCAAACAGTAGAAACGTACAAAGCGTAAAATCTTATTATTCGAACTCTATTATGTGGTTGGTAAAGCTGCTCATGGTGGGCGAAACGTTGTGAGGAAACTCCTGGTGAGTGAAACATTGTAATATAAGTTTCCAAATATTCTGTATAATTATATACACACTAAAGAAAAAAAAGTGTAGACACAGATGCGGGTAGTAGAAACGTGTTTGCATGTACATGTACAGTTGTAACTGCAATTACAGGTGTTAGAACAGTTGCATGTATTAGTACATCAACAGGTGCAAGTACATCAACAGGTGCATTATTATAATCAAAAAGAAGAGCTAAGCCACAAGGAGCAACAGGTGTAGGTACATCAATTAGTCTGAATATATCAACAGGTGTAAGTACATCAACAGGTGTAAGTACATCAACAGGTGTGAGTTCATCTACAGATGCAAGTATATTAGGTGTAAATGCATCAACAGGTGCAAGTACATCAACAAGTATGAGTATATTCACACGTGTAAGTACATCAACAGATGCAGACATATTCACAAATATACAAGGCACAAGTACCCAGGCCTCATTACACTCGTGCCAGCTTAGCATGTTGGTCACGCCCAGACACTACTGGGGATGATGGCGCCCACGACCCGCTCACAGGTCAGGCCTCCTGGTCACCTTGAGTGACCTCCTGGAAGAGGCACTATCTCCTGGAAGAGGCACTACCTCCTGCAAGAGGCACTACCTCCTGCAAGAGGCACTACCTCCTGCAAGAGGCACTACCTCCTAGAAGAGGCACTACCTCCTGGAAGAGGCACTACCTCCTAGAAGAGGCACTACCTCCTGCAAGAGGCACTACCTCCTGCAAGAGGCACTACCTCCTGCAAGAGGCACTACCTCCTGCAAGAGGCACTACCTCCTGCAAGAGGCACTACCTCCTAGAAGAGGCACTACCTCCTGGAAGAGGCACTACCTCCTGCAAGAGGCACTACCTCCTGCAAGAGGCACTACCTCCTGCAAGAGGCACTACCTCCTGCAAGAGGCACTACCTCCTGCAAGAGGCACTACCTCCTGCAAGAGGCACTACCTCCTGCAAGAGGCACTACCTCCTGCAAGAGGCACTACCTCCTGGAAGAGGCACTACAGCAAGTCGTCTGGAAGTCTGTTTTAGTAACTTATTGTCTTGAAGATATGTATTTGCGTGTTGTTAATTTCTCGTATTTACGAAGTGAAGGCGTCGTAATGTCTTGCATCGTTTATGATTAATAAGCCCATAGCGTGAGTTATGAAGGACAAAGTCATTACAAGTATAGGTAAACATTTAGAGCTACTTACGTTAATGATATATGGATTTTCTTTCATGTAAAAGGAACACGCCAAGACCTCTCTCTCTCTCTCTCTCTCTCTCTCTCTCTCCTTATATCAACACTTCAACACATGAAGTGATAGCTATGTTGAAGGAAACGAAGTTAGGGAACCCCTTTCCAGGCACTTAAATAATTATAGACAAGGACCAAACTAATATTTTAGCAGCAGGTGATGTTATGGCTGAGACAGAAATTATCACTTGTACTGTAAGCTTGTACTGCAAACTTGACATGAAGAACATAAGATAAGAACTCACAAGATATTAACTCGTGGAAAGGAAACGAAGCATGCTTCCTGTGTCCGTGTACGTATGTACACACACACACACACACACACACACACACACACACACACAAAGGTTTGTAACAGGTTTGCAACAAGACTAGTCTCAGAGCTAAGGGGTATGTCCTACGAGGAGAGGCTATGGGAAATCGACCTGACGACACTGAAGGACAGGAGAGATAGGGGGGACATGATAACGACATATGAAATACTGAGGAATATTAGGAGGTATTTCTTCAGTCACAGTTGTCAGAAAGTGGAATAGTTTGGGAAGCGATGTAGTGGAGGTAGGATTCATTCATAGCTTTAAGAAGAGGTACGATAAAGCTCATGGTGCGGGGAGAGTGACCCAGTGCGGACAGTGAAGAGGCGGGGTCAGGAGCTATGAATCGACCCCTGCATGAAACATTAGGATAATTAATATAATTGTAGGAGACGCCGTAACTGCCAGGTAATACTATGGGGTAGACGCCATGGGACTTTTTCATGATCTTGACCCACATACAGAGAATTATTTTTGGATATTAACACATCCAACACAGTGTAAGTCGTGTTAAAACACTCAGTGATACAGCATTCGGCTCATAACCGAAAGGACTGAGGTTCGATTTCCGAGCTTGGAGAGAGAGACAATCAAGTTTTCTGATACCTGATGCCCCTGTTCACCTAACAGTAAATAGGGACCTATGAGTTAGTCGACTGTTATGGGTGGCATCATGGGGGAGGGATGAAAGATTGGAAGTTTATCTTGGATTCTACTAGTTTTGTAACTAGCTAAGGTAGAATAATAGCACAAACTGAAGATAAGCTGAAAAACAAGCAAATATTGGGGAAACGTATTGCTCTACCATTGCGAAACGTTGCTCCAGTAAAAGCTTGTACTACAACAGTATCTAAGGAATACTACAGCACACAGGATGCCACCCACAACAGGCGACTAACTCCTTACCACTAACTTATTTAGTTATCAGAACTTTACGGCCCGGTCCCCGGATCCATTATGTACCTCTGTAATCTTTTGACTACCGCCCACTGGATGGTTATGGAATACATAATAAATATGTTAAACTAACTCGTCGGTTGCTATTTAACTGTTGGTAGCAGTCACACTCGAACCCGGAGTAGATTCACCATCGTAAAAATAAAATGTATCTTCCATTAGACTATAAACAAGGTAGTGTTGTGGCGCCGCCGCCAGCATTCCTCCATAAATACAAGAGAAACCAAGTATCACCACCACCACACAACCCTCCCTGCGACGCTCTGTCAATTAATATTGGACTCTTATATCACTAGTCGATATTACAGCCAATGTATACAAGTCAGTCACGCAAACCGTGTCGTACAGAGGTCTCAGGAGACGTAACTACTCTTTTTCTCTTCCTATATAAAGAATTCTTGCGTGTTAGGTGAAGAGAGTAATTTAATTATTCTCGTTTCTACACAAAGCATTCTCGAGCGTTGTATGAAGGGAGATTTTTTATATAACAGAGGTGGTTGTTGATTGTGTACTTGACTGTGTCTTCTGCCTGTGTTGATAAACAGAGGAAGAACCAGGAGGTTAAGGAAGAGTCAGTTTTAGAAGAAAGTAGACTGTTTCAGTTTCACAGTTGAATAAATGATTTAGAAAACCGACAAGCTGATAAATGAGACGCCTGTTCAATATTTCGGTATCTTGAAAGATACCCAGATTTTGAACATGTGTATCATTTACTAACTTCAGGTTCACATGGTCTGAGTAATTTGTACCTCTGCCTTACATTGATCTGGGTTGTGGGACTGAACCCCTCAAACTTACCTCTCCGCTTCTTCCACCGTTTCCACTTTAAATATCGCCAAATGTATTAAACTAAAGAAGACTGCTGCGCAGGCGAAGAGTTTCAGCAAGAAAGATATTCAAGTGGTGCACAAGTGTTCCATTAACCGAGATATACATTGGTCAGTCATGTCTAGTTAGGCCTGATTTGTCTGGTTAAGTTAAACAATGTGTGTGTATGTGTCTGTGTCTCCGTCTCCTAAAGCTGTGTAAGAGACGGAGACACAGACACACAAGCAAACTCACACTCAAAATAGGTCAAGTATCTTTCGACAAAAGCCTTTGACAACTAGTAACTAACACATCGACAAAGATGGTGTGGGCGGTGGCTCGATCAGGCATGTTAAGTGTGACCAGAGTGTGTGTGAGCGCTGGTCACGGCCCCGGCCATCATTACTGAGTATCGTGGACACAGTCATCACTCTCAGTCAATAACTAACTTCTTTTCAGCGTTGAATGAAGCCTCAGTGAAGTGGAAACTACCAGAAAGGGGGATGGTAGGAGGAGGGGTTACTCTCCAACCAGTAGTCTAACACCTGAAGAATCTATAGCAGCCAGCAAAGATATTTTGTATAAAACAAATATGAGATGATATGTGGATCACTGACAGTTCAGTGTTCGATTCACAGCCAAAATAACTCAGGTTCGATTCCCAGTCGGAACATGACACGTGGGCAAGTGTCTCCACACCTGCTGCACAGGTTCACCTAATAACCTGACACCAGAATATTATCTACTGTTGTTGGTGGCACCCAAGGGATGGCACACCATTATTAGGGCTGGAAACTGAAGTGAAATGAATTAAGATGGGAAATCTTAACCTATATAATAAAGCGACTCCTAATTTGACGACGACTACGACGACAACGACGACGGAGAGTGAGATTCCAGTGTGCAGGAACACAGCTGTGTCAGTTTTGTGTAGAAAATAGTGAGTAATTTTCATCCCCTTCAACTGCGTTATATTTATGTCTGGCTCTTCTGAACAGCTTCACTATGTAATGAGTGGCGCATCTGACCACCAGGATGGTGGCCGCTTAGTTTACTTCATTTGTCGATACCTGGAGTCTACCTGGAGGGTGTTTCGGGGGTCAACGCCCCCTCGGCCTGGTCTATGACCAGGCCTCAGGATGAATCAGGGTCTGATTAACCAGGCTTTTACCGCTGGCAATAAATACGTTTATAAAACTTGGAATTGACGGATTCATAGCAATTACTGGAGAATGCCTTTACGGGTAGGCTTTCAACTTTCAGAGCTCACAGGCTTTATTAAAATAAAGCTTCGATTTCAGTTTCCACTATGTAAATTTTAAATGGCCAATTTAACTAAATAAAAAGGTTTTCATGTAATAACTAGAGAATGTTTCATCTGGTCGGCTTCAAACTCTGCTGGAACTTAATTAGAAGTATTTTTTACTGAGTTTGGTCTTTATACATACCAGTTTGCTAATTTTATATTTTTTTATCAAACTGGACTTTTTAAAAAACACAAAATTAACTATTTTTTTTATGCAGAGGGAATTTTAAAAAGAAAACTGATATAGAAAAATCGAGAAATAATGAAAATTTGCGTTTTTAGTTTTCACGAGTTTATTTACTTGAAATGTTCTGCATAACAAGTAACTTTCTATATAGAATGTCAGTGACGTCAGTGATGTCAGTGATGTCAGTGATGTCAGTTTGGTCTGTATAAGCTGTGTCATGTACTTGTATTCTCGTCAAGTAACTTCCTTCAAGGCTTCATTTAAAGCTTCAGAACACTTTATCCGGTTGGCTTCAAATTTCCAACTCGGGTTAACTAGTTGAAGGTTAGTGGAACAACTGACAAGTTGTCCACTGCTCAGTTTAACTACAGATCATGTCTGTAGCTGGTTTTTGTGGCGCGTTGCCATACGACCAAGACCCGCACCAGGAAGCATTAGTCCTGTTTCCTGGTAAATCTAACTACAGAGTATGAAAATATGTAGAGTTAATATGAGCACAACAAAAATCTAAACAGGAGAGGCAAGCAAGAATACTGTAATATAAGATCAGGTGGTGAGTCAAGAAGTATGCTGCACATTTCTTGAAAAAAGAATAGGAGGTACTACGAACACAAACGTAGTCTAGTGGCCTGCACACCTGGCTGTAGCAGGATAACCACATAGAAACGAGCAACAAGGTACCACAGAGACTAAACATTTGTATTTCCTTCAAAGAGTAATCAAGTAGGTACAATACATACAGCCTGTGTACAATATATACAGCCAATGTACAATATATACAGGTATGGGCAATAGGGCAAATGCAAGCAAGAGAACGTGAGAACTGTAGCAACCAGACTTGAAGCTAAGTCTGCCAAGGCTGCTTCACGAGTGTACCACATCGCTTCACAACTTTGGCAGGCTTCCTTGTCATTGGTTGGTTGAAGCAAAGAACTAGCATAACGATGGGGAGGCCTCGTTATACTCTTAGCACCTGGTTCACTGATGGGATTTGCATGCCTATATGGGAGTGTGACATACGCCGAATAAAATGTAACATACTCTCAGCATGCCATAGGAGAAACCATACCACGGGCGGGGAATAGAACCCGCGATCAGGGAGTTTTGAGACTCTCTGATCGCGGGTTCTATCCCCGCCCGTGGTATGGTTTGTTTGCAATCGTGTCATTACGATTTCGTGAGTCATGCCATAGGAGGTTTTGTGAAGAATTAAATGAAACATTCCAGGTCAAAATGGTGAAAAAAATAGGCACTGTCAGTGACTAGAGAAGAGTGAGGAAGGTTGAGTAGACGAGAAACCTGGTTATAATAAGGAAGTGGTGATGTAGCAGAGGGATGCTATACTAACGGTACAGCATCCCTCAACCCACTCTTGTAGCCTTCAACTGACTGTCCCTCATGGATGAGTTCAACTGAGTACTGTCACTTTGGTCAGCGAGACAGAACACTACTCTCACTGTGATCAATGTTTGTATTATTTTATTGGGTGGCTCCGTGGCCCGGTGGCTAAAGCTCTCGCTTCACACGGCGAGTCCTGGTTCGATTCCTGGCGAAGGTAGAAATATTGGGAGTGTTTCCTTACACCAGTTGTTTATCTTCCCCATCAATAAAATGGGTACCTGGGTGTTTGTCGACTGTTGTTGGTCGCATCCTGGGATAAAACTGACCTAATTTGCCCGAAATGCTCAGCATAACAAGCGGCTTTCTATATAGTAGTATGTCACTGATGTCAGCTAGGACTGCATACCTTGTACATGTACTTGTAGAAATAAAGATATTATTAGTAGTATTAGTATTATTATTATTATTAACGAGAAATTGACGAGCGGGAAGAATAAACTAAATTATGTTAGTCATTAAGCTTAAGGGAAGTAATTATATGTGACGTAGTTTATAGTAATTTCTTATGCCCAGCCTAATTAATTGCAGCAGCACAATTAAATGTAACAATATTGATTACGCCGAAAGTAATTTATCAAAGTCGACGTAATTGTTCCAGGGGAGAGGGGGAGAAAGGGGGACAAAGGTGGGGAAGGGAGGGAGAGACAGTGAGGAAAAAAAAGTGAAAGAGAAAGAGAGAAAAGGGAGAAAGAGCGGTGGTCTACCTACCTGGAGGGTGTTCCGGGGATCAACGCCCGCGCGGCCCGGTCCGTGACCAGGCCTCACAGTGGATCAGAGCATGATCAACCAGGCTGCTACTGCTGGCCGCAGGTAGTCCAACTTTCTTACCACCACAGCCCGGCTGATCGGGTGGTGCTAAAGAAATGGTTTGGGAAGGTTAATATACGTTATGTAATAATTACTGTGTAATTTTTTATGGGTGAGTTATCCGGGTGTTTATCACCAGGATGATTGCTGGTCCACCGTACCGCTGTGTTGATGACTTAACTGTACCCTGGCTGTGTTGATGCTAATGTTGACACTGGTGAATGATGGGGGGGGAGGAGGGAGGAAGGAGGGGGGGACATAGGACCGAAAAAGGAGGAGAGGAAGTGAGCAACAGAAAATGAAAAGTGAGAGACAAGGTAAAGAACAGAACAAACGGGAAGGTAAAAGAGGAGAGAGAGAGAGAGAGGAGAGAGAGAGAGAGGAGAGAGAGAGAGAGGAGAGAGAGAGAGAGAGTGAGAGGAGAGAGAGAGAGTGAGAGGAGAGAGAGAGAGTGAGAGGAGAGAGAGAGAGTGAGAGGAGAGAGAGTATAAATGGGGTTGTTTGGTAGCTGTAGAGCGGGTAGTTAAATGATATACGTCTTCGGAGGCTTCTTACTTTATTGATAAGTCGTGGTGGGTTACACAGGCTTGTGTGTTTGTGCCCATGGCCCGGGCAGGGCCATGCCCACGAGAGAGAGCTGGGAGTACTTGTGTCTTGATGCCAGGCCGCTGTGTGAGTGAGAGCGAGGCAAGTCTGGGCATACTGAAGTGGCAAGGCCTATAGATGGCAGCACCTTAGTGGCGCGAAATATGAACTAAGCTGGCAGACAGCATGGGCTGTCTGTGCAGACAGTACAGGCTGTCTACATACGCTCGGCCACCTACCGCGCGTCGTCCCGACGCGACAATACTGGTAGTAAGAGAAACTCGGTCTCTCTCTCGTAGGAACAGGGCACAGAACACATAATAAAAACATATATATACATATGGACATGGAAAAAAAAACTTCCTACAGGGAGGGAAGAAAAAAACATGTGGGGTGTGCTAAACATCGTGGTCAAAGGCAATGAGCGTCGAAGGCATCACTGCACGCCTTCCTGCGTCTGGACAGATACTGCAACACGGGAGACATCGCTGCGGCTGAGCTGTGACGTAACAGGGTACGGTCTCCTCTGGAACGGTGAAGCAGACATCGTAGGAGTCGCTGCAGGTTTTCACTCAACCTGGGGCACGACATGCTGGTGCCCTTGAGTGAGGCGTCGACAAAACTCGGCAACTGGGCAGGACTTCTGGCAAGCGACTCAGGAGGACACTTCTCGACTGGTACTGTCGCTGGGCTATCACTGCCGGCGATCGTGGAGCGAGTTGTGGCGAGTCGTGGCAGAGACGACTGGGCGAAACATCTGGGAGTCGTAACATCAACACCAGACTGCAGTGAGCGAGCTAGCAGTCAAAGTGACATCATCTTTGTGCAGGCTGCTCACTGAAGCTTGTGACACGAGGCTGACACAGCGCCTGCCGACAGGGCTGGCTGCGGCTTGACGAGTATCATCTCTCGACAGTTGGAGTTATAGCAGAGGTTAGCCTAAGCGTCCCCAGACTTGTTTCTCTACATATAACTGCACCTCTGACGGTCTGGAGTGAAATGAAACAAATCTCGATGGGAATCGTAGCAGGTACGATTCTGCAGAACAACACGAGCGACGAGCATAAAAGCTTTCTGTACAAGGGGGCTCATACGCTCAGGGCTGAGAAATCAGCTGTCAAACACTGGTCAGGCGGGTGACTAACACAGTGGTGCTACTCAGGTCTGGGTGGGCCAGACCTCACTGGACACACGAAACTTTAAAAACACACCGCTGTACATACGGTACAACATGGCTTAAACTAGCAAATGATGCTTTTCTGCGCATAAAACTGACTAAGACATACTAAAATGTGAGAACACTGACTGAGAGGAATTAATTAACACACGACATATATTTTCTCTCAATCTTCTCGACAATACTGAAATAATTACTGAACACTCGATGGTGACATCATGTGATGTCAGGCGTGATGTCGCAAGGTGACGTCAGCAGCAGTGACGTCAACAGACATCTCGAGGTGACGTCAGGCAGACATCGTGAGGTGACGTCAGCAGACATCTCGAGGTGACGTCAGGCAGACATCGTGAGGTGACGTCAGCAGACATCGTGAGGTGACGTCAGTAGACATCGTGACGTCATGAAGTCGGGCAGCATCGTGGGTGGCGTCGATGTGATGCGGGCAGCAGACCACAGCATGAGGCCTGGGATATCTGGTAACTCACGTGGCTTTGTAGGTCTACGTGACATCGGCCACACCCAACGTGGTGTCGATCCACGTGGTGTCGTGATCTACGTGGGATGCTGATCCACGCAGCTTCGAGTGGCCTCGGGTACTCGGATACACAGCACTGGCAATGAATTCATACGAAAAACAGCAGAAAACACAGCAGAGGGAGTGGGCAGTGGTGAGTGGTGTATGGTAGGCTAGCGGCGAGGAGCGTGCGTGTGTATGGCAGGGCGGGCATGGGCAAGGTGAGGAACAGCCACTTCCTCTCCTCTCCTCCCCCACCCACAAATACATAGAGAACTCACACTGGACGCAGAAATCACCACAAAACTCACCTCTGGCTTGCTGAAACAGCTGTGCTGAGCTGAACAACAACAGCAACATACAAGTGACGCTGAACACGTGACTTGAGAAACAGCGTGGGACACTGTAGCGTGGGGTCACTGGGACGCCACTTACAATTCTCGGAGAATTTCGGCAAATTTCGGTTGGATCCTGCTAGTACCTGTGTCTGGATGCTCAAACGTGCAGACACGACATCAGGATAACTCGTTGAGAGACGGATGCTTCTTGTGTAGGGTGATGAAGTGAAGATGACTTCATAACTCTCCCTCCTTCTCTCCAGGAGAGAGAGAGAGAGGAGAGAAGAGAGAGAGAGAGAGAGGAGAGAGAGAGAGAGAGGAGAGAGAGAGAGAGAGAGAGGAGAGAGAGAGAGGAGAGAGAGAGAGAGAGAGAGAGAGAGAGAGGAGAGAGAAAAAGAGAGAGAGAGGAGAGAGAAAGGAGAGAGAGAGAGAGAGAGAGAGAGGAGAGAGAGAGAGAGAGAGAGAGAGAGAGAGAGAGAGAGAGAGAGAGAGAAGAGAGGAAGAGAAGAGAGAGAGAGAGAGAGAGAGAGAGAGAGAGAGAGAGAGAGAGAGAGAGAGAGAGAGAGAGAGAGAGAGAGAGAGAGAGAGAAAAGAGAGAGAGGAGAAGAGAGAGAGAGAGGAGAGAGAGAGGAGAGAGAAAGGAGAGAGAGAAGAGAGAGAGAGAGAGAGAGAGAGAGAGAGAGAGAGAGAGAGTGTGTGGACCAACAATTAACACTAGTGGCAACACTAAGACAAGGTCAAATCAATTAATCTTCCAGCGCATTATTTGTCTTCTTTTTATCGAGTAGTAATTAAGACTAGAGAAGACAGAACCTTTATTTACAGAGGTACACGATGTGTGGTTCACAAGACAAAGGTACACGATGTGTGGTTCACATGTAGCTGGTGCATTAACATGTAGCTGGTACATGTATGAGTGTGTGAGTCTGATGTTTGTTCCTGTTCTTGAGAATGATGTGGTCGAGGAGCAAGAATATAATGAAGGCCGCTCTTCTCAGAGCAAGTGTCTGTATTCATAGCTGGTGCTTGTTCTTAGCACTTTCTGATAGTATAGTTTTTATCAGCGATGTTGAGTTCAGCTTGTTCCCAGTCCATAAGACTTGTGAAAAAGTGTTTCTGTGTGCTATACAAGTGTCGGTTTTGATGATGTGGCAGAAGTACTTGTGTTCATTAATGCTAGTCTTTAAGTCTCTCGATTTTCTGTATAGATTTTGGTGGATTCTAATGGCCCTTCCGTCAGCAAGTGTTGACAGTATTGACTGGAAATTTCAGGGACATGAAGGAATTAATTGTGTAGGCGAGTTCTTTTTTCAGGACCTGAGCTCTGAGTAAAAAGCCAGTAAGAACTTACAAAATTCTTGTGCTGTGATCTTGGTTTGCGAAATTGACATACGTCAGTGACATGGCACCTACCAACAGTCCATTTATACCAACTGTTTGTATTCCGCCAAGTTATTGCAAACATCATGGAACACCTATAGAAAATAATAACCCACAAGTGGAGCAGCCATGTGTACCCTTGTCACTTACTCCTAAATCCAGCATGATAAAATTTCAGAGTCCAGACAGGTCCTCCGTTGTATTTCTGACACTCGATTGAGAGAGAGTTCGAATGTAGGGCCTCCATGTTCTGCGTGGAACTGACGCCATCAACACCACACTAAAGAAACTTAAGAAACACCAGCTGTATGGGATGAACGATCTCTACTTGCCCGACAGAGAAAACCCACCTTAACTGTTTATCACCCCAAGCTGTGTGATCCGTGGCCCCTCTCCCCCTCCCTCACAGAACCCTGAGGATGACCTTGCAACACAGGGTATGACTTACATTCACAAGGATGACTCTCCAAAGGCCACAGATACTGAGTGTTGCATCACCTAAATTTTCCTACGTACAAAATAAACAAATTCGTCACTGCTGTGACACCTTAACACGTCAACACCATGAAGACCAAAATCGACAGGGCACCGAGGCAGCTAAGAGCACCAAGTGCCAGGAAGTGAGCCACCTGCGCTTCCACCTTGTGCCCACAAGTCTTCTAAACTGCAACCTTCCATGACAAGGTCATAAAAAATAGTATGCCACACGTACTACACGAACATGCATATAAACAGCTCTCCTTTATAAATGTGTACTAGTGCTGGGCAGTATGATATGTAACGTCCTTAAATTTCATGATTACCAATGATGTAAACACCACACACATCCATTATCAAGTAAAAATCAAAAGTGGTTGATTCACTTATTTTTGATCACACTCCTCTTCTTCACCTGTTCCATCCTCTCCTACCCTTCCTTCCTTACCACTTCCTTACCATAGATCTGGTCTTAATTCGCTCGTTGTAAAGTTGTTTTGCAAATTAGGAAAACCAGAAACGGTACGCAGCCTTCACCCTCTTCCAGTATAAACTGAATCAACGGCTTGGATAAGTGGTCTCTCTCTAAATGTTACTGGGTATAATGTTGGAGAGAGAGTCTCTTTCTTGTTGAATAGGTGATCTCTATTGGTAGCGACCCAAAAACCTCTCTAAATGTTACTGGGTATAATGTTGGAGAGATAGTCTCTTTCTTGTTGAATAGGTGATCTCTATTGGTAGCGACCCAAAAACTTGTCGAGAATGTAAATAGCGACCGATATACTATTCTTAACCTTAATTAACAACATAAGTGAAAACAAATTTCTTGGTTCTAAAAATGTATGGCCCGTGGCCTGGTGGCAGAAGCTCTCCCTTCAAACGGTGAGGGTCCGGGTTCGATTCCCGGCAAGGGTAGAAACATTGGATTTGTTTCCTTACACCGATTGTCCATATTCACCCATCAGTTAAGTGGGCACCTGGGAGTAGTCTACTGGAGTGGGCGCCATCCTGTGAGAAAACTGACCTAATTTAGCCCGAAATGCTCCAGCATAACAAACGGCTATTATATGTAGTAGTAAAGACACTGATGGTACTAGACCTGTAAATACCTTGTACATGTACTGTAGAAATACAGATATATCATATTTTCTTGAGGAAACGTTTTCGCCACACAGGGGTTTTCTTTTCATCCAATACAAAGAAGAATGGTGAAAAGGAGGAGTAGTTTGGGACTGAGGGAATGATTACCTCAAATTACTCCTCTTTTTCCACCGTTCTTCTTTATATTGGACTGAAGAAGTCACTGGTTGGCGAAACGTTTCCTCAGTAAAGATTCCCAAATGCTGCACACGTGTCTCGCTCTCAGTCTCTTCCTTTAAATGTTGTTTGTTTCTCTGACATCCAACTAACGTCTGATAACGACCTTGTATTGAAATTTTTATGGTGTTAATATCAGCAAAATTATCGGCAAGATAAGCAAATTGCATCATCTATTAGGAGTCCGAGAATTTTTGGGCCAATGGAGGATTCTTTTCCACAAAAAAATATCCGTCTGTTTCCGTATTTTAAGCAACTGTTGGAGCATCTTCCCTTGTGACAGCTACTTAACGTGAGTGATATAACACATGTCCTGGTTCCAATCAAAATCAGAACAGATTTGGGTGAAGATCCTGGAGTTACAAAAAAGTAGTTTTAATGAAATTTACGACGTGAATGACCTCCTGGTCACATTCTGCAACTCACTTGACACCCTCTGAGAAGCAAGACTTTGAGGGTGAAGGAGATAGTGAACAATAAGCACTTGCGGATTTGCCTTTTACCCTAGCAGTGAAACTCTGACGTGCTCCTAACATGGTTCGTGCACCATCACATATTTTATGGCTGCAGTCACCTGATCTTTTATATCGCAAGACATGTTTTTAATTCGTTGACCAATTATGTCATTTGACAGAGGTATCTGTTTGCTTTCCTTGACAGCTTCACTTCTACAAGCTGTCCGCACCGCTGCTGGTTTTACCAATTCTTGCTCAGTGGTGTATATCTTCTCTACTCTTGCAATCCTTCAATCTACGAGGTATGAAGCCAGTTGTGAGCAGAGTAAACAGCTGTGTTAGTAGCAGCATCCAATCTCTGCCAGTTCAGTTTTTGTTCTTGCACTTGAAAGAAACCTCGCTCGCTGTTCACAAGCGCGCTGTGTATTCCTTCTCAGTGCCTTGTAAGCTTGTTCCGCTTGACGATTCGTTGCTCAAGACTTCCTAACAAATAACACAGTGTGGTTCAAGTCCGCCACCTTGAGTGTATGTACCTGAAGCCAAGATTAACACATTTTTCTTTCTACTAATTATTAACCATAAATTCTAAGTATGAAGTAACCAACCTGAAAAGAATACAGAAACAGCTACTTAATACTAGTTATGAAATAACACCGGAAATAATAATAATAGTAGTGTAGTAGTAATATCTTAGTTTCTTTGCGACCCAATTCTAATGGCTTGCGACCCAATCTTGAGTGGCGACCCAAGAGTTAAGAACCACTGCTCTACATGTTTCGTTAACCAGTACATCACCGGGATGGGGGGGGGGGGGGGTATCTCACAGCCATGCACTGTTTCTCTTGGTAAAATACGGTCTCGAAGGGAAAAGAAATGAATGTTTCGCACATGTCTGCTGGTTGTATGAAGTCCTGAGGCGGAAGAGGAAGTGTAGCGAGATGTGGGTCAGAAGAAACTTCATAGTCTGTTGTATGGGGATGCGAGTGAAGAGAGAAGTAATGTCCAAACTCGTCAATTTCTTCTTGCGAATGCTGATACTATTAAGTCTTGATACTAGCTGCCCCTCGAGTGCTTGAGGTGGCAGGACCTGCAGTATGGTGCCTCAAACTGTGATAAGTATCTAACAAGTTTCCATGCTAGTATGTGTGGGGTACTTCGTTCATTATATTAATGATACACAATATCGACAAGGTAATAGAGACACGTGTTACCCTTGGGTATTTTTTTTTTTTTTTTTTTTGTGACGATGGTTCGCCTGTGTTTTATTCAAACTCATCCAGAAGTAACTTATATACTGAAGACAGAGAAAGATATGAAAAGGTGATTTTGAGGAGACTTGCTTACTAGAGCTAGAAATGTGGTGCAGCAGTTGAAGGTATCATCACAGGTGAACGGGACTCAACAGAGGAAGTAGGTCATGTTTAAAAGTTGGGCTTGAGGTTAGGAACAGAGTTTTAGAAAATATTCTCTGTACCAAGATTCTATAGTGTTGATGTGTCGGGCTACCTAGATGTGGCGCTTGTGTCTTATTTGTCACTTTCTATGCTAGACATGAAGGGAGGGAGAGCAGTGTTGGAGAGTGTTGAAGGAAGACTGTACATGCAAGGCGAGTGTGTGAGGGAAGTAGGTGACAGTCGTCTGTCTTGTCGTGTTCTCTGAAAATGCATTAACTTTTATGAATTTCATTTCCACTCTCACTCACTCACTCTCTCTCACTCACTCTCACTCACTCTCACTCTCTCTCACTCTCACTCACTCTCACTCTCACTCACTCTCACTCTCACTCTCACTCTCACTCACTCTCACTCACTCTCACTCACTCTCACTCACTCTCACTCTCACTCACTCTCACTCACTCTCACTCACTCTCACTCACTCTCACTCACTCTCACTCACTCTCACTCACTCTCACTCACTCTCACTCACTTCTCTCACTCTCACTCACTCTCACTCACTCTCACTCACTCCACTCACTCTCACTCACTCTCACTAATTCGTCACTCACTCCTCTCTCACTCTCACTCATCTCACTCACTCTCACTCCTCTCACTCACTCTCACTCCACTCTCACTCACTTCTCACTCATCTATCACTCTCACTCACTCTCACCTTCCTTACCTCTCTCCGTCCGACCTCTCCCCCTCATTCCCTCCCTCCACACAGACTTCACTCATCGCCCTGAGTGCTTACTGTAGTAGTTACTGACTTACTAAACCTTTTAACAAATTACCAAGGGCTGGAGTTTGAGTCAGCTCTTGGATCCTGTCCTGTATCGTTCGATCTCAACTGGGTGGGACTGGGTCTTCTCATTAGGTCTGAACTCCTGTATGGAGCTCGGTGCCAGTCTGTCATTGCTTATTCCACTTATTGACTACTCTTACACTGAAGAAATACTTCCTAATATCCCTTTGGATCATTTGCGTAATACACAAATAACCAGCACATAGAGAGAAGCTTATGACGACGTTTCGGTCCGACTTGGACAAAAGTCCATCACTGATCAAGTCGGACCGAAATGTCGTCATAAGCTTCTCTCTCTTATCTGCGTGTTATTTGTGTATAGTTCGTCACTGTATTGTTCTCATTTGGATAATTTTGACCTATATCTCCTTGCTCTTGTAAGCCTAGAAAACAGACTATTTTTGTCTATATATTATGTTTTTTTTTACTCCTTCAGTGAAATAAGACCTAGTTCACCCATTCTTTCCTGTTAGGTCATTTCCCTCAGATCATGTACCAGTCTTGATGCTTACCTGTACATTCTATCAAGCTTCACTCTGTGTTACAAAGTGTGAATTTCACACCGGCACTACATATTTAGGAATGGGTCGTCCATATAATGCTTTAAACATGTCTATGTGAAGGTTCCTAAAAGCTACCTATATGTTCGTAAGCTCACCAGATGCTGCTTGTTGTGTCTTCTGATAATACAGACACATGGTTACGTATGCAATAAAATCACAGTAAACAATTAATATCTTAAGACTTAATTATTGCATCTATTAAAGTAAAGAAAGAGGTATACAGAACGAGTGTCTTACAAAAAACGTCCAGAAAACCTCCTGCTATAGACGGTCAGAAAACTTAAGCGGGAGGAGAATAAACGACACATACACCAATGCTTTTCACACGGGAATGGGAAAATTCTAGTAGGAAAAACAAATGTAGGTCAACTGTACACAATCACGAACAAGAATGATCTATCACGATTTCTCAGGGATACTAATCTTACAGAGAATAACTTAAACATGTCTCCAACTTAAAAGCCTACAGTAGTGTAGTGTAGTTTTGCTCCATTATTGTTCAAATTTCATTGTACAAATCTCTTAGTATTTAAATAATCAACTACCTCATTATGTGATTACTAGTAAGCATAAGTCACCTTATGTAAATTCTTATTTAATTGTTCACCACACACTCCTTTTTAAACATTAGCTGAATTGATACTTTCTTGTCCATCTTTACTAACTCATATTTTTTTTAAATACTATCTATTTTGATATTACATAATTAAATTAATAATTTTCATTTTTACTATAATTTCTATTTACTCTTACATTTTTGACATTTAATAACCCATTACTTGTCTAATTACCTTTACATTGTTTTATACAATTTACTATCTTAGAGTACTCTTAATTACCGTGTACTGTCATTAACCTCTAGTATAACTACCAGTGGCAATATTGATGAAATAAAATACTTTTTTATTTTTTTGTAATTATTTTTACTTCACTAAAATTTTATTAACACCATATTTATACCCCCCCTTTTACCCTACCAGTCAATTTTACTTTTTGTGCATTAACATCATTTTATACTTCCATATACATTTTGTTGCAAATTTTCATGTTTGGTATAATTCAACTCCAACCTTATTTATTATCCTTTGTACCTGTCTACCATCTTATAACCAAGGACATTTCCATTATTCAATGTTCTTACCTTGTCCATTTAAGTTTGTTTACCACTACTTGTTTTTTTCAGTCACTTTTTATTGTGTGTGCAATTGCAATTAGGTGTATATTCCAATTACTTTTTTTGCAAGTACCAAAACATACTTTGCTAGCTAGTACAAACTACTCATTTTTTTTTTACTTTTATTGTTGCAATAAAACTGCTCAACTTATTTAATATTACAAATCAGATCTTACTCCTAAACCAATATTATTTCAGAGTGACTATCTGTCCATTTAACCGTGTTAACCATTACTCAATTGTAGACCCTTATATATTTTTTTGTCCTGTATTTTAGCTTTATATAACTACATTAGAATCATATATTAGCAATTGTTAAACTTAATCAAGTGCTATTCTCAGGTGATAAGTTAATAAGTTCACTATTTTGCCATTATACTCAAAGCTCATTTATTTGATTACCACTTTATTTGTTCCACAACTTATATTAGTCCCTTTTATATTATAATTTTATATTTAATTCTAACTTTAAAGAATTACTTTAAATTACTACCTATATCATATTCCACAAGCTCCATTAATTGATCATCACTTTATTTGTTCACCACAATTTAGTCCCTTTTTATTGTCTCCTTTATTTTAGCTTTAAAAAAACTACCTTAGCTCATTATTTTTTACATTTGTTAAATATTTCAGTGCTTTTTTTTTTTAGCTTTAGAATATTACTTTATTTTTTACTTAATACTAACTATAGATTCACTAAAACTCTCTATGATTACAAGCATTGCATCATGATACCAACCTCTTATTTAAGACTTAAATGATTCAAACAGTTACTGTAATTACTCACAGCAGAACAACCAATGGCATTCTCAGAGCCAACAACACAACATAACTATCTTTAACTACAATATCAGATCTTTAAGCAGCATTACGATGACCTCTTAGCATTTCTAAATTCCTTGATGCCAATATGTCATATTACATAACTGAACCTGGCTAAAGCCTGATACTACAGATGTCTATGCCATTCATGGTTACACAGCATACACAAACTGTAGGCCAGACCAACAAGGGGGTGGCATGCTATATACTACTCAGACCAACTAGAATGTATCACTAATACTTGCACCAAGGGGTTGAACATGGGGAATTATTAATAGCCTATTCAAATCCATATAACCTACAAAAACCTCTCACAGTGATAAACATATACAGAAAATTCCACAATCAAACATTAGCCAATTTAGTCACAAACTAGGATAGTGTGATAACTGATGCTCGCATGAACAAAGATCACTTACTACTCTCAGGTGAACCTTCAATTTAAATCTCCTGCAAGACCAGGACCCACACGTAATGATTCACAAAACACAATGAGTACAATGCATGTTGCCTTACCAACAGTAACACAAATCCTACAAGAGTTACAGGAGACTTAGTGTTTCCCTACTTGAACAAAACTGGCAACCAACACCATATCCCCCTTTAAAATCAGCATAATTAAGATTAATACACAGACCACTAACCCTACTTTCCTCATAACAACTCTTGGTAAAAACCCAAGACACTATAAAGTTCACCTTCAGACATCACAATGAGGCAGCCATTAATAACTTCACAACAGCTTTAACAAACATTGACTGCACTCTGAGCTAGAAACTATACAGATAGTAACGAATGTTTTAATAATTTTCTAAAAAAGACCCAATACCTTTATAAACAAGCATGCCTAAACTAAACAGATGACAGCTATCGGACCTGAACCGTCCCTGGCTAACACCAGCAATTCTAAATCCATAAATCAAAACACCGATATGGAAAAACAGTACAGAATGGGTCACAGAACCAGAGACCAACAAAACGTTCTCGTCAATCTAACAGCCTGATAAGAAGGGCAAAAAAATTGTATTATGAGAACAGATTATCAACTTACGAGGTGATATAAAAAAAGACCTGAAGACCCTATTAACAAGAAATTCTGGGAACAATATAAAGATATCCACGACATTAGCGAAATAAAATTAGAACAATCAGATGTAACCCCAACTCCCCACCAAACAGAAACAGCAAACTGACTCAATGATTTCTTCTCCACCTATAGGTAAAACCTTGACAATAAATATCCAAGCTCAGCTACCACCAAATGACTACCTTCAATGGAAACTACCCGAAACACACTGTCCTAGCTCCGGACTCATAACCATACGAATGTCTCCATTATTATACAACGCACTGATAAAACAAGGCAGGAGATTTAAATACCTTACCACCATTTTTATACAAAAAAGCGGTTTCACAAGTTACTATAACCAATATCTGCAACACTCTTTAAACAAATCCATTGAATCCTCCACCTTACTACAGTCTCCTCAAAATAGCAGGGTCACCGATCCATAAAGGAGGAGACCAAACAGAGTTGAGTAACTATAGGCCATATCAATTTTGAGCCACCCTCGCTAAAAAATCTTCGAAAATTAATTCATAAACGAATCTATCCTACCTCATCTCCCGTAACATTCTCAACCCCTGCAATTGGATTCAGGCCCCTTAATAAAAAATACCTATGGATGCTATTATACACATGCTAGAAAACATATTATTCACTGCAATAGAGTAAAAAGAAGTCCCTCTGGGGATCTTCATTGACTTACGTAAAGCTTTTGATCAGTTGACCATGAATTGCTCACGTTAAAATTGTCACATATATGGTATAAGAGGACACTCCCTCAACACCTCAAGTCTTCCTCAGCAAAGAAGCCAATATGTGTAGTTGGCAAAATGGGCAAGCTCTTCCTCACAATCCACAATTACAGTTGGTGTCCACAGGTAAGTGTCTTCGGCCTCCTTCTCTTTCTCCTATAAAAAATGACCTACCTAAATGCTTCGCTATTACTCAAACCACACTTTGTTGCAGATGGACACCACATACGTACTTCTCTCTCCGAGCCCAGTCACGCTAGCCAATACTGTAACACCGAAATTACAGAAAAATATCTACTGGATGAGGACTAATAAACTTACACTAAACATTGACAAAACTACTTCATTTCAGTTTGGTAGCAGAGCTACAGATGTACCTCTTAAATATAATGATAAACGGATTCACGATACAAAGCTATCAGAAGGGAAAATTTATTAGGAACTCCAACATCGATATAGACTCAAATTCATACACATATACAACAAATTTCCTAACGAAGAAAATTTCAAAGACTGTAGGCATACTATCGAAAGATACGTTACTAGTTCACAGTCAGCCTCTGGCCCTTATCCACTCTTTATTTACCCCTTATCTTACTATGGAATTTTGCAAGTGGTCAACTAACAAACCTAACCCATCTAGACCACTAATTACCAACAAAGGGCTGCAGTTAGAATAATCAAATTCTCACTACAGGCAACACACTCCACCATATTCAAAACACTCAACTACTCCACATCAAATACATCCATACTTATTATTGCACCTATTACGTACATAGAAAATTAACTCTGATATTAAACCCTCCCCTCAAACATCTCCTGCAAACCTCAACAGAAAAACACATGACCATAATACAGGCCACAGATCACTCTTTGATGTTCTCGTGTCCTCTCCACACTATGCAAAAATCAATGCACATAAAAGGCCCTAAATCTGGAATTCATTACCTGTAATATAAAAGAAACACTACCTGTTTTAAATTCAAGTCTCTTCTCAAAGTTCACTTACTCACTCAAAACAAATAAATACTGAATAACTGAAACATATAATTGATATCCTAAATGTTACTCACAATTATATAACAAAAAATGTTAAACCTAACTTTGTTATTTTTTTTAAATACACTACCTAAGAGAATACCCATTCTACTGAATGAACAGCAATGCAGCAACCATATGAAGTTGTTTTGTAATACTCATTTGTGCTTTATTATCTGTTTACAATAAGTCTTATCACTGTTTCATCATTGCTGTTAATTTTAAATTTAAATTGAAAGCGCCCGAAATGCTATGCATTTAAGTGGCTTGGCGTGCTCTTCCCTTATTTTTTTGTCCTCTGTATGTATGTAAATTTCTAAATAAAATAAAATAAAAAAAAAAAACCCAGAGTGTAAAGAATGAATATCCAAAAGCGTTGTGATTTCTCATATCAAAAACGTAAAAATTATAAGACAGAAGTTTAAATTGAAGAGACCTCCATGGACCTACATGTAACCTCACAGAACCTCACGTAACCTCACATGTAACCTCAAATGAACTCCACTGAGAGGGAATTCCTTTCCATTGTTGTGATTTTTAGTCAGGCCACGTCGATAAAATTTTAAAGCTTGACATGCAGTCAGTGAAGAACTGGAAAGCGGGGGGGGGGTTTTGTACTTTGGATGGGAAAAAATACTACGTGGCTGGGGTAGTACGTAAAAAATTACATTATAAGGGAAGTGGGGAAAAAGGCGCCAACACCCGACCTGTCTCTCTCTGCTCCCTAACTAGGGGACTGCTAAAAAGTGTTACAGGGTGGGGGTTTTTTAAAACCCTGCTAGGGCCCGCAGAAATGAATAATCAGTCAGTGATTCACGCGAGGTGGTAGTGAGTCATCTATGGTAGATGGTTATGGTAACGGTTACTAAAATGGTACTACTATGGAGTGGGCGACGCTAACGTATGTCATCCCGCTAAACAAAAAAAAACTAGAGAGGGCATGTACGGTTTGGGCTGATTCTTTACAATGTCAAATAAAAAACAATTGAAATTATAACTACAAAAGAGAATATTGGAAGGGAAAGCTTATGTAATGAAACTGTAAAAAAAAACGTAATGAAATACAAGGTAGATTAGCACAAAACGATGAAACTCAACGTTGGGATTACACAATAGAAGTGATAAAAAAAATTTATCGATCGTTTATTATGTGATCTCGGGGTTCTGAGGAAGGAAATTCAAAGAAAGAATGTTTAACAGAAAAGGAGATTCGGGGCACTCAAATCAGACTGTTAACCTCGAATTCGGGGGGACTGAAAACAAAAAAATTTTTTTTGAAAATGATAAGTTGAATGTAAAAATTCATCTATACAGGGATTTACATTTAACCCCAAACCTGTAGGGTGAGATTTGATTATGCAGAAAGGGTGTCATTCTGGGGATCAAATCTGTTTTCCTGGCTAACTCATGCTGATTTGAGGCAATCTAATTGGGAAAAAACAAATGAACTTGAGGTTTCAATACCTGTGTGTACATAGGGAAAAACGACATTCGGTTGATGGGCTACTGAATATCAGAGGGAAAGGGGTACGGGTCAGAGGTTGTCAAGGGCTGTCACATTGCGGGGGGGACATCATTTCATCAATATAACTTCTTGACTAAATCGATTCTTTTCTGACCAATCTAATTTCTCTAACCTTATACTTTTACCCGTTTATGGTTCAAATACTCGATAAGGCCAAAAAACTTTTGATCAGCTTAGGCATTGCAGCGTTTTTTTAAAGTTGCAGCATAACTCTCGAACTACTTTGATTTTGGATGGCTTTGCTCGAGTGTTTTCGATCTTGTAAATTTTGTGTTTATTTTTTGAAGGTTTTGGATTCTTTTAAAAAAACTGAGTAAGCTGGTACAGTTGTTGAAAATCTCAGGGTTGTAATTTGGTTTCGGGTTAGAAAAAAGCAATTCATAAGGCAAACGTTTATCTACACCATACAATGCATAATTGGAGTGTAAACCTATAAAAAACATTGTAAGCAGAATTTATAGCACACTGCACATCAGGTATAACTTCATCCAAGTTTCACTGTTGGGATTGATAGTGGCTCTCAAGACACAAGTACCTTCTCATTGGTTCGTTCCGCTAAAACCCCTTGCTGGCAGGATGATGAGGAACAATGGTGGATTTTGAGATCTTGTACAAGGTGCACAAATTTTCAAATTTGCAGGAACACAGGCAGGGGTGACAGGATCATCAGTGCCTGACCGCTTGGGTACGCTACTGGAAAATGCAAATGGCCTGTAAGGACTTAATTCGAATGTCGTACTCTGCGGCAGTATGGCAGATCTCGGATCCAAGCTGGTAACCCCAAAATGGTACGATCAAGTCATCAATTTGGGCATGCCATCGATAAGGGTCGAGCACAATGCGTAAGTCTCGCAGGGAAGCAAAAACCCAGTAGAAGGTCACCAGGGAAAGTAATCTGGGCGACAACAAGGAAGGAAGCATGAAGTCTCTACCTTGGATAGAAAAAGTGAGGGGAAATCCCACCTCGACACGCAGGTGAGAACCAGCTACTCCACTAAGGGAGGACACACGAGTCGGTTCTACGAGAAGGACATGTAACTGCTTATCCCTAAACAAACTAGACCTGCTAATATTGACTTGCGCACCAGAGTCCATGAACAAATGAACGGGCGCATTATGAACAGATGCTTGCACTATAGGCCCTATGGTTGCATTGGAAGTTATGTGCAAACAAAAAGGTGGACTGTCATCAGCAAAGATTTGTTCCACTTCATCCCCAAAATCATCTACGTCAGAGACATGTGAAGCAACATCATCAGCAGGATTGTCATTCTCGAGACTGCTTAAGGCTTCAAAGGAATTGTGAACGGGGATGGTGTACTCATTATCACCTACTGTCACCATGGGACGGTTTGACTGGGGCGCTCGAATTCCCCCGAATTGGAAGAAGGAGCCTGGTTCTGGTTATTTTGAGAACCACGATGTCTGTTTCCTCTACGGGTTCTGCGGTTGGAACGGCTACGGAAAGACCTAGAGTACTGAAGGTTGTAGAGAGCATTGCACTCAGATGTGTCATGTCCATGTATTCTATGATAAGTACAGTAGGGAAGATCCGACTGGTACTCATCATCAGCACGCCTCTTAGGGTGACTATCAGGACAATTAATTGCAATATGGCCACGGAAGTACTACTACTGAGATCAAGACAACTTATAATCCTCACAAATTCTGTTCATTATAAATTAATCTAATTTATACAATCCTGGACTTATATTCACATTGCAGTCAGTACATATTTATAAATCTCGATTCTGTTATACTTCGATCAGCCATGGATTTATTGATACAACTTTCTCTGTCTTTGAAAATCAATTGAGTGGTTAAAATCTCTCAAGAATAGAGGTTTAGACTCTTGTCCAGGTCTAATGCTGTATTTTAATCTTAGTTAAAGACTTTTTCAAGTTGTTTCAAAATATAGTTTATAGTTGAAAAATTAATCTTATAAACAGCCATCAGTATTTTGGGGGGAATAATTTATCAAATAGTTTTTTTTTTTTTACTGTATCCAGATTTTTAAATACAACTTGAAGTTTGAAGTTCCAGCTGATGGATTATTAAGCTTCTTATCTGAAGACATATGTAATTATTATTCACCATTGCCTGTGCCAGCAATCACTTGAGCTTATTAAACTTTGCATTGTTGATGCAGAGTTTGTGTTTAATGGTAAGCTTAACACTCAAAAATTTGGTATGACGATGGGAAATCCTCTCATCAATCCTTAGCATTTTGTGCATGGAATTTTTTGAAACCAAACTTAAGCATGTGCATGAGGTTATGGGTTGTAGCTTCAAGGGTTGCTCCCCCCTCCCTCCCTGTGTGTGTGTGTGTGTGTGTGTGTGTGTGTGTGTGTGTGTGTGTGTGTGTGTGTGTGTATTCCCTCATAAGTGTACGTGTGCGTAAGTGTGCACGTCCCCCCCACAGTACCTTCCTCACGTACCGGATTTAATACCGTCACTGATTACGTCAGAATCTGATAATTACACGAACATTTCTGAGGGTTTTGCCGCACTGCATCAGTAAATGAAAGTTTATACTATGTTGGTTCCTGACACAAGTTCCCTTGATGGTGCACTGCCAGCACAAGGTCCCCTTGATGGTGCACTGCCACACAAGGTCCCCTTGATGGGCACTGCCAGCACAAGGTCCCCTTGATGGTGCACTGCCAGCACAAGGTCCCCTGATGGTGCACTGCCAGCACAAGGTCCCCTTGATGGTGCACTGCCACACAAGGTCCCCTTGATGGTGCACTGCCAGCACAAGGTCCCTTGATGGTGCACTGCCAGCACAAGGTCCCTTGATGGTGCACTGCCAGCACAAGGTCCCCTTGATGGTGCACTGCCAGCACAAGGTCCCCTTGATGGTGCACTGCCAGCACAAGGTCCCCTTGATGGTGCACTGCCAGCCACAAGGTCCCCTTGATGGTGCACTGCCAGCACAAGGTCCCCTTGATGGTGCACTGCCAGCACAAGGTCCCCTTGATGGTGCACTGCCAGCACAAGGTCCCTTGATGGTGCACTGCCAGCCAAGGTCCCTTGATGGTGCACTGCCAGCACAAGGTCCCCTTGATGGTTGCACTGCCAGCACAAGGTCCCCTTGATGGTGCACTGCCAGCACAAGGTCCCCTTGATGGTGCACTGCCAGCACAAGGTCCCTTGATGGTGCACTGCCAGCACAAGGTCCCCTTGATGGTGCACTGCCAGCACAAGGTCCCCTTGATGGTTGCACTGCCAGCACAAGGTCCCTTGATGGTGCACTGCCAGCACAAGGTCCCCTTGATGGTGCACTGCCAGCACAAGGTCCCCTTGATGGTGCACTGCCAGCACAAGGTCCCTTTGATGGTGCACTGCCAGCACAAGGTCCCCTTGATGGTGCACTGCCAGCACAAGGTCCCTGATGGTGCACTGCCAGCACAAGGTCCCCTTGATGGTGCACTGCCAGCACAAGGTCCCCTTGATGGTGCACTGCCAGCACAAGGTCCCCTTGATGGTGCACTGCCAGCACAAGGTCCCCTTGATGGTGCACTGCCAGCACAAGGTCCCCTTGATGGTGCACTGCCAGCACAAGGTCCCTTGATGGTGCACTGCCAGCACAAGGTCCCTTGATGGTGCACGTGCCAGCACAAGGTCCCCTTGATGGTGCACTGCCAGCACAAGGTCCCCTTTTGGTGCACTGCCACACAAGGGTCCCCTTGATGGTGCACTGCCAGCACAAGGTCCCCTTGATGGTGCACTGCCAGCACAAGGTCCCCTTGATGGTGCACTGCCAGCACAAGGTCCCCTTGATGGGAAACTGCCAGCACAAGGTCCCCTTGATGGTGCCCTGCCAGCACAAGGTCCCCTTGATGGTGCACTGCCAGCACAAGGTCCCCTTGAGGTGCACTGCCAGCACAAGGTCCCCTTGATGGTGCACTGCCAGCACAAGGTCCCCTTGAGGGTGCACTGCCAGCACAAGGTCCCCTTGATGGGCACTGCAGACAAGGTTCCCCTTGATGGTGCACTGCCAGCACAAGGTCCCCTTGATGGTGCACTGCCAGCACAAGGTCCCCTTGATGGTGCACTGCCAGCACAAGGTCCCTTGATGGTGCACTGCCAGCACAAGGTCCCCTTGATGGTGCACTGCCGCACAAGGTCCCCTTGATGGTGCACTGCCAGCACAAGGTCCCCTTGATGGTGCACTGCCGCACAAGGTCCCCTTGATGGTGCACTGCCAGCACAAGGTCCCCCTTGATGGTGCACTGCCAGCACAAGGTCCCCTTGATGGTGCACTGCAGCACAAGGTCCCCTTGATGGTGCACTGCCAGCACAAGGTCCCCTTGATGGTGCACTGCCAGCACAAGGTCCCCTTGATGGGGGCACGCCAGCACAAGGTCCCCTTTGATGGTGCACTGCCAGCACAAGGTCCCCTTGATGGTGCACTGCCAGCCAAAGGCCCTTGATGGTGCACTGCCAGCACAAGGTCCCCTTGATGGTGCACTGTCAGCACAAGGTCCCCTTGATGGTGCACTGTCAGCACAAGGTCCCCTTAAAGGTGCACGCCAGCACAAGGTCCCCTTGATGGTGCACTGCCAGCACAAGGTCCCTTGAGGTGCACTGCCAGCACAAGGTCCCCTTGAGGTGCACTCCCAGCACAAGGTCCCCTTGATGGTGCACTGCCAGCACAAGGTCCCCTTGATGGTGCACTGCCACACAAGGTTACCCTTGATGGTGCACTCCCAGCACAAGGTCCCATTGATGGTGCACTGCCAGCACAAGGTCCCCTTGATGGTGACCTGCCAGCACAAGGTCCCCTTGATGGTGCACTGCCAGCACAAGGTCCCCTTGATGGTGCACTGCCAGCACAAGGTCCCCTTGATGGTGCACTGCCAGCACAAGGCCCCTTGATGGTGCACTGCCAGCACAAGGTCCCCTTGATGGTGCACTGCCAGCACAAGGTCCCCTTGATGGTGCACTGCCAGCACAAGGTCCCCTTGATGGTGCACTGCCAGCACAAGGTCCCCTTGATGGTCCCACTGCCAGCACAAGGTCCCCTTGATGGTGCACTGCCACAAAAGGGTCCCCTTGAGGGTGCAACTGCCAGCACAAGGTCCCTTGATGGTGCACTGTCAGCACAAGGTCCCCTTGATGGTGCACTACCAGCACAAGGTCCTCTTGATGGTGCACTACCAGCACAAGGTCCCCTTGATGGTGCACTACCAGCACAAAGTACCTTGATGGTGCACTACCAGCATCAGGAAGCACGAGAGGATTGTACAAATATATGAATATTATGATTACGCTAAAATTTACAAGACAAAAGTACATAAAACGCATCATTAAATACATTCTTTCTTCACGATACAGGAAATCAGAGTATAATCGCTGGAAGAATCGCGCCTCTCGTACAATTATACTCGAGCACCCTCAAGCTACCCTGCCTCGCCGGGACTATAAACAACTCTGCAGTTTATTTTCAACGTTGGCTGGCCTAATAATGTCATGATCTATTGGACAAGGATTGTTAAATCAACTCTTACCTACTGAACCTTAATAAAGTTACTCACAGTAGTGCACATTAGTGTGTGTGTATGTGTGTGTGTGTGTGTGTGTGTGTGTGTGTGTGTGTGTGTGTGTGTGTGTGTTGTACAGCCTTGGTAGTGATAGTCTGTAGCAGTGTGTCAGGGTGAGCAGCAGGTGTCAGACATGTGCAGAAACAAATCTTGTCCCAACTCAAGGTTACATCTTTCTTTTGTGTCACCTGGATAATTATCACCCATTGCCACGCCAACGCTGCGCTCACCAGCAGACACGGTAGCCACGCGCTGTGCTCACAAGCAGACACGGTAGCCACGCGCTGCGCTCACCAGCAGACACGGTAGCCACGCGCTGCGCTCACCAGCAGACACGGTAGCCACGCGCTGCGCTCACCAGCAGACACGGTAGCCACGCGCTGCGCTCACCAGCAGACACGGTAGCCACGCGCTGCGCTCACCAGCAGACACGGTAGCCACGCGCTGCGCTCACCAGCAGACACGGTAGCCACGCGCTGCGCTCACCAGCAGACACGGTAGCCACGCGCTGCGCTCACCAGCAGACACAGTAGCCACGCGCTGCGCTCACCAGCAGACACGGTAGCCACGCGCTGCGCTCACCAGCAGACACGGGAGCCACGCGCTGCGCTCACCAGCAGACACGGTAGCCACGCGCTGCGCTCACCAGCAGACACGGTAGCCACGCGCTGCGCTCACCAGCAGACACGGTAGCCACGCGCTGCGCTCACCCGCAGACACAGTAGCCACGCGCTGCGCTCACCAGCAGACACGGTAGCCACGCGCTGCGCTCACCAGCAGACACGGTAGCCACGCGCTGCACTCACCAGCAGACACGGTAGCCACGCGCTGCACTCACCAGCAGACACGGTAGCCACGCGCTGCACTCACCAGCAGACACGGTAACCACACTCTGCGCTCACCATCAGACACGGTAGCCACGCGCTGCACTCACCATCAGACACGGTAGCCACGCGCTGCGCTCACCATCAGACACGGTAGCCACGCGCTGCGCTCACCATCAGACACGGTAGCCACGCGCTGCGCTCACCATCAGACACGGTAGCCACGCGCTGCGCTCACCATCAGACACGGTAGCCACGCACTGCACTCACCATCAGACACGGTAGCCACGCGCTGTGCTCACCAGCAGACATGGTAGCCACGCGCTGCGCTCACCAGAAGACATGGTAGCCCCGCGCTGCGCTCACCATCAGACACGGTAGCCACGCGCTGCGCTCACCAGCAGACATGGTAGCCCCGCGCTCACCATCAGACACGGTAGCCACGCGCTGCGCTCACCATCAGACACGGTAGCCACGCGCTGCGCTCACCAGCAGACATGGTAGCCCCGCGCTGCGCTCACCATCAGACACGGTAGCCACGTGCTGCGCTCACCATCAGACACGGTAGCCCGCGCTGCGCTCACCATCAGAAAACGGTAGCCCCCGCGCTGCGCTCACCATCAGACACGGTAGCTCCGCGCTGCGCTCACCATCAGACACGGTAGCCCCGCGCTGCGCTCACCATCAGACACGGTAGCCCCTCGCTGTGCACACCTTCAGACACGGTAGCCCCGCGCTGCGCTCACCATCAGACACGGTAGCCCCGCGCTGCGCTCACCATCAGACACGGTAGCCCCACGCTGCGCTCACCATCAGACACGGTAGCCCCACGCTGCGCTCACCATCAGACACGGTAGCCCCGCGCTGCGCTCACCATCGGACACGGTAGCCCCGCGCTGCACTCACCATCAGACATGGTAGCCCCGCGCTGCGCTCACCATCAGACATGGTAGCCCCGCGCTGTGCTCACCATCAGACATGGTAGCCACGTGCTGCGCTCACCATCAGATATGGTAGCCCCGCGCTGCGCTCACCATCAGACATGGTAGCCCGGCGCTGCACTCACCATCAGGGCATGGTAGCCACGCGCTGTGCTCACCACCAGACACGTTAGCCCCGCGCTGTGCTCACCATCAGACATGGTAGCCCCCCGCGCTGCAAATCACCATCAGACATGGTAGCCACGCGCTGTGCTCACCATCAGACACGGTAGCCCCGCGCTGTGCTCACCATCAGACACGGTAGCCCCGCGCTGTGCTCACCATCAGACACGGCAGCCACGCGCTGCGCTCACCATCAGACACGGTAGCCACGCGCTGTGCTCACCATCAGACCACGGTAGACCACGGGGCTGCGCTCACCATCAGACACGGTAGCCCCGCGCTGTGCTCACCATCAGACACGGTAGCCCCGCGCTGTGCTCACCATCAGACATGGTAGCCCCGCGCTGTGCTCACCATCAGACATGGTAGCCCCGCGCTGTGCTCACCATCGGACATGGTAGCCACGCGCTGCGCTCACCATCAGACATGGTAGCCCTGCACTGCGCTCACCATCAGACATGGTAGCCCCGCGCTGCGCTCACCATCAGACACGGTGCCCCGCGCTGTGCTCACCATCAGACATGGTAGCCACGCGCTGGCGCTCACCATCAGACATGGTAGCCCCGCGCTGTGCTCACCATCAGACTGGTAGCCACGCGCTGCACTCACCATCAGACACGGTAGCCCCGCGCTGTGCTCACCATAAGACATGGTAGCCCGCCGCTGTGCTCACCATCAGACATGGTAGCCCCGCGCTGTGCTCACCATCAGATATGGTAGCCTCACGCTGTGCTCACCATCAGACATGGTAGCCCCGCGCTGTGCTCACCATCAGACATGGTAGCCCCACGCTGTGCTCACCATCAGACATGGTAGCCCCACGCTGGTGTCACCATCAGACATGGTAGCCCCGCGCTGTGCTCACCATCAGACATGGTAGCCCCACGCTGTGCTCACCATCAGACATGGTAGCCCCACGCTGGTGCTCACCATCAGACATGGTAGCCCCACGCTGTGCTCACCATCAGACATGGTAGCCCCGCGCTGTGCTCACCATCAGACATGGTAGCCCCGCGCTGTGCTCACCATCAGACACGGTTAAACCCCGCGCTGTGCTCACCATCAGACATGGTAGCCCCGCGCTGTGCTCACCATCAGACACGGTAGCCACGCGCTGTGCTCACCATCAGACACGGTAGCCCCGCGCTGTGCTCACACATTCAGAAAATGGTAGCCCCGCGCTGTGCTCACCATCAGACATGGTAGCCCCGCGCTGCGCTCACCATCAGACATGGTAGCCCCGCGCTGTGCTCACCATCAGACATGGTAGCCCCGCGCTGTGCTCACCATCAGACATGGTAGCCCCGCGCTGCGCTCACCATCAGACATGGTAGCCCGCGCTGCACTCACCATCAGACATGGTAGCCCCGCCCCTGCGCTCACCATCAGATATGGTAGCCCCGCGCTGCGCTCACCATCAGACATGGTAGCCCCGCGCTGCGCTCACCATCAGACATGGTAGCCCCGCGCTGCGCTCACCATCAGACATGGTAGGCCCCGCGCTGCGACTCACCATCAGACATGGTAGCCCGCGCTGCACTCACCATCAGACATGGTAGCCACGCGCTGTGCTCACCATCAGACATGGTAGCCCCGCGCTGTGCTCTCCATCAGACATGGTAGCCCCGCGCTGTGCTCTCCATCAGACATGGTAGCCCCGCGCTGTGCTCTCCATCAGACATGGTAGCCACGCGCTGTGCTCACCATCAGACATGGTAGCCCCGCGCTGTGCTCTCCATCAGACATGGTTAGCCCCGCGCTGTGCTCTCCATCAGACACGGTAGCCCCGCGCTGTGCTCACCATCAGACATGGTAGCCCCGCGCTGTGCTCACCATCAGACACGGTAGCCACGCGCTGTGCTCACCATCAGACACGGTAGCCCCGCGCTGTTTCTCACCATCAGACATGGTAGCCCCGCGCTGTGCTCACCATCAGACATGGTAGCCCCGCGCTGCGCTCACCATCAGACATGGTAGCCCCGCGCTGTGCTCACCATCAGACATGGTAGCCCCGCGCTGTGCTCACCATCAGACATGGTAGCCCCGCGCTGCGCTCACCATCAGACATGGTAGCCCGCGCTGCACTCACCATCAGACATGGTAGCCCCGCGCTGCGCTCACCATCAGACATGGTAGCCCCGCGCTGCGCTCACCATCAGACATGGTAGCCCCGCGCTGCGCTCACCATCAGACATGGTAGCCCCGCGCTGCGCTCACCATCAGACATGGTAGCCCCGCGCTGCGCTCACCATCAGACATGGTAGCCCCGCGCTGCACTCACCATCAGACATGGTAGCCACGCGCTGTGCTCACCATCAGACATGGTAGCCCCGCGCTGTGCTCTCCATCAGACATGGTAGCCCCGCGCTGTGCTCTCCATCAGACATGGTAGCCCCGCGCTGTGCTCTCCATCAGACATGGTAGCCACGCGCTGTGCTCACCATCAGACATGGTAGCCCCGCGCTGTGCTCTCCATCAGACATGGTAGCCCCGCGCTGTGCTCTCCATCAGACATGGTAGCCCCGCGCTGTGCTCACCATCAGACATGGTAGCCACGCGCTGTGCTCACCATCAGACACGGGAGCCCGCGCTGTGCTCACCATCAGACATGGTAAACCCCGCGCTGTGCTCACCATCAGACATGGTAGCCACGCGCTGTGCTCACCATCAGACACGGTAGGCCCGCGCTAAACACTCCAAATTATTATTCAGGAAATTTCATATCGATCTTTTCAGTGCCTATATACTATTATATATACTGTAACATCCATAACTCTTATATGTTCACCTCGTAGCTAGCTTTACATGGGCAGGGTTCAGGTGCCAGGAGGCGGTCATGGGCAGGGTTCAGGTGCCAGGAGGCGGTCATGGGCAGGGTTCAGGTGCCAGGAGGCGGTCATGGGCAGGGTTCAGGTGCCGGAGGCGGTTTATGGCAGGGTTAGGTGCCAGGGGCGGTCATGAGCAGGGTTCAGGTGCCAGGAGGCGGTCATGGGGAGGGTTCAGGTGCCAGGAGGCGGTCATGGGGAGGGTTCAGGGGCCAGGAGGCGGTCATGGGGAGGGTTCAGGTGCCAGGAGGCGGTCATGGGCAGGGTTCAGGTGCCAGGGGCGGTCATGGGCAGGGTTCAGGTGCCAGGAGGCGGTCATGGGCAGGGTTCAGGTGCCAGGAGGCGGTTTATGGGGAGGGTTCAGGTGCCAGGAGGCGGTCATGAGCAGGGTTCAGGTGCCAGGAGGCGGTCATGGGCAGGGTTCAGGTGCCAGGAGGCGGTTCATGGGCGGGTTCAGGTGCAGGAGGCGGTCATGGGCAGGGTTCAGGTGCCAGGAGGCGGTCATGGGCAGGGTTCAGGTGCAAGGAGGCGGTCATGGGCAGGGTTCAGGTGCCAGGAGGCGGTCATGGGCAGGGTTCAGGTGCCAGGAGGCGGTCATGGGCAGGGTTCAGGTGCAGGAGGCGGTCATGGGCAGGGTTCAGGTGCCAGGAGGCGGTCATGGGCAGGGGTTTAGGTGCAGGAGGCGGTCATGGGCAGGGTTCAGGTGCTAGGTCATGGGCAGGGTTTAGGTGCCAGGAGGCGGTCAAAGGGCAGGGTTTAGGTGGGGAGGAGGCGGTCATGAGCAGGGTTCAGGTGCCAGGAGGCGGTATGGGGCAGGGTTTAGGTGCCAGGAGGCGGTCATGGGCAGGGTTCAGGTGCCAGGAGGCGGTCATGGGCAGGGTTCAGGTGCCAGGAGGCGGTTTATGGGCAGGGTTCAGGTGCCCGGAGGCGGTCATGGGCAGGGTTCAGGTGCCAGGAGGCGGTTTATGGGCAGGGTTTTAGGTGCCAGGAGGCGGTCATGGGCAGGGTTCAGGTGCCAGGAGGCGGTCATGGGCAGGGCTCAGGTGCCAGGAGGCGGTCATGGGCAGGGTTCAGGTGCCAGGAGGTCATGGGCAGGGTTCAGGTGCCAGGAGGCGGTCATGGGCAGGGTTTAGGTGGCAGGAGGCGGTCATGAGCAGGGTTCAGGTGCCAGGAGGCGGTCATGAGCAGGGTTCATGTGCCAGGAGGCGGTCATGGGCAGGGTTCAGGTGCCAGGAGGCGGTCATGGGCAGGGTTCAGGTGCCAGGAGGTTTATGGGCAGGGTTCAGGTGCCAGGAGGCGGTCATGGGCAGGGTTTAGGTGGCAGGAGGCGGTCATGAGCAGGGTTCAGGTGCCAGGAGGCGGTCATGAGCAGGGTTCATGTGCCAGGAGGCGGTCATGGGCAGGGTTCAGGTGCCAGGAGGCGGTCATGGGCGGGTTCAGGTGCCAGGCGGCGGTCATGGGCAGGGTTCAGGTGCAGGAGGCGGTCATGGGCAGGGTTCAGGTGCCAGGAGGCGGTCATGGGCAGGGTTCAGGTGCCAGGCGGAGGCCATGGTCAGGGTTCAGGTGCCAGGAGGAGGCCTTGGTCAGGGTTCGGGTGCCAGGAGGAGGCATGGTCAGGGTTCGGGTGCCAGGAGGAGGCCATGATCAGGGTTCAGGTAACAGGAGGAGGCCATGGTCAGGGTTTGGGTGCCAGTAGGAGGCCATGGTCAAGGTTCGGGCGCCAGGAGGCCATGGTCAGGGTTCGGGTGCCAGGAGTCCATGGTCAGGGTTTAGGTAACAGGAGGAGGCCATGGTCAGGTTTCGGGTGCCAGGGGAGGCCATTGTCAGGGTTCGGGTTTTCCAGGAGGAGGCCATGGTCAGGGTTCGGGTGCCAGGAGGAGGCCATGGTCAAGGTCGGGTGCCCGGAG
>NC_069448.1:5454047-5478487 GCF_026875155.1 Cherax quadricarinatus
TAGAGGGTGGATGAGGGGAAAAAAACCCCCGAGTACGTTTTTGGGGCTAAAAACGTTGTGATTTTTAAAAATGGGTTTAGATAATAAGAGTGGGTGTGGGTGGGTTGAGTTGGACCAGACTAGTTTGTGCTGCTGGGTCTGGTGCCGTGCCCCTTCCTTGAGTGGAGGTGACCAGATTGGGTGGGTCATTGGGCTAATCGGGGGGGGGGGGGACATGGACCTGCTCCGCATGGATCAGTAGGCCTGTTGCAGTGTTCTTTCTTTATGTTCTTATGAACCAGTAGGGAGGGGAGGGGGAGATGGTTGGGGGAGGTGGTTAGGGAGGGGGTTTGGGAGGGGGGAGTGGGGAGGGTGTACTGCATATTACCACACTGTGGGAAGACATTCCATGAAGACAATTGAATTAAAGTTGACAAAAGGTGAAAACAAAATTGCAGAGAGGAACTTTATTGAGACGTTTCGCCCGTGATGGGTTTCTTCAGTCCATGATTAGGTGAATAAGATTGTCCACAGGCGAAACGTCTCTATGAAAGCTTCTCTGTACCAGGGACTGACCCCACGAACTGTGAGACCAGGCGGCAGGGAGAACGAGAATGACACAATATTGATCGAAGAATAATAATCAGAAGAATCTATCATGATGGGAATGTGTGACGAGCGGGGTCCCACAACAATACTTACTGCCATTAATACTCACGATGTACGTTTATAACACGCCAAAGGAAATCAAGGAGGATAATGAAAGCCGAAAACGGCAGTGATAGACTTAGAGACGACTTGGATGGACTACAGGAATAATCGGTGCCATTTACCGGATACCTCACACAAACATCCCAAATTTCAGTGAGAAATTAAAGTCACTAATAACAAACAGACAAATGAATAAGCACCACCTTCTCTTAGCTGGAGACTTCAACATCAACCTTGGCATACTAGATGATCAGCCTGTAACTGATTTCATCAACAATATGAACACACTTCTCATACCAACAATAACTAAACCAACCAGGCTCACTGAGACAAGTGCAACCATAATAGACCACATATGGACCAATATACTAGCCCCCCTTAAATCAGGGATAATCACAGATAGCACTACAGACCACTACCCTACCTTCCTCCTGACAAACATTAGAAAACCACCACTTGAATACAACAAAGTTCATTTAGACTCCATGACGAGGCCTCAAAAAGGGAAAGTTCACAGCTGACCTAGAGACTGTTGACTGGCCTACAGAATTCTCCAAGGCCAATGGTATTGATGACTGGACAGACATTTTTCTTAACAAATTAGACTATACAACAAACATTGCCTATAAAAACGAACAGATCAAAACAAACGGCTTGGTTGCCCATGGCTAACAGTACCATTCGAAATCCATTGACAAGAAACACCAATAGGGAAAAGCAATATAGACAGGGCTTATTACACAAAGATTTCTTAAACACTATTCATCAGTTCTCACCAAAGTAATAAAGAAAGCCAAACAACTATACTACCCAGTAGATTCACAGACACTAGAGGAGATATAAAAAAGACCTGGAAAACACTCAGATTCTAGGGACCCAAAAACTGAAAAAAAAAACAAGAATATTGTCCTAACAAAACCCTAATGAAACACCACTACACCCCACTGACACAGCTAACAAGATAAACGACTTCTTCTCAACCATAGGATCTAATCTCGCCAAAAAATCCCACACACCAATGCCCATGCCGGGGACTACCTAGATGGGAATTTCCCAAATTCCTTCTATCTGCACCAACTGAGCCCTCGGAAGTCACCGGGAGATTATAAAGTCACTTAAAAATAACTCAGGGAATCTGTCTCATGTCCCACCATTACTGTACAAGCGAGGGGGCCCATGTCCTTTCAATGCTATTTCATTACTTTTTAACAAGTCACTAGAAACTAGCACCTTCCCGAAAACTACTCAAGATGGCAAGGGTTACACCAATACATAAAGGTGGTGACCCTACAGACTTAAAAAACTATGGGCCCAATATCAAACTTACCATTGCTATCCAAAATCTGAGAAACTCGTGCACAGGAGACTATATTCATTTATAACGGCACAAAACATACTCAACCCTGCCAATTTGGATTCGGAAAAATAAAAGCCTAATGATGCAATCATAAAAAGCTAGATCTGCTTTACACAGCTTTGGAAAATAAGGAATATCCACTAGGAATTTTTAAATTTACCTAAGAAAAGCTTTTGACACAGTAGACCACGACATCCTACTCCACAAACTTGACCACTACGGTATAAGAGGCCATGCGCTTGCTTATTTCAAATCTTACCTTACTAATAGGTATCAGTATTTCACCCTTAAAGACACAGCATCAACAACACGGCCACTTGATACTTGAAATTCCGCAGGGAAGTGTCCTTGGTCCCCCGCTCTTCCTCATATACATCCCAATGATCTTCCAAACTTATCCCAACACCTGAAACCCATTCTCTTTGCTGACGAAAACGACTTATGTCATCTCTCACCCTAATCTTGCCCCCTCAACACCATTGTTAACGAGGAGCTGATCAAAATATCGACTTGGATGACAGCCAATAAACTTACGCTTAACACTAACAAAACTTACTATATTATGTTTGGTAGCAGAGCAGGAGATGCACAAATTAACATTAAAATCGACAACACTAATTACCAGACATAATGAGGGCAAATTCCTAGGCCTATACCTTGACAACAACCTGAATTTCAGCACCCATATCCAACACATAACCAAAAAAGTATCCAAAACGGTTGGGATCCTCTCCAAGATACGATACTACGTGCTGCAAAATGCCCTTCTCACACTATACCACTCACTTATTTATCCATACCTCACCTATGCTATTTGTGCTTGGGGATCAAC
Source organism: Cherax quadricarinatus (assembly GCF_026875155.1). NCBI lineage: Eukaryota > Metazoa > Arthropoda > Malacostraca > Decapoda > Parastacidae > Cherax > Cherax quadricarinatus. Next base: position 5,456,927 of record NC_069448.1, read on the forward strand.
TGCAGTAACACACCTAAAGCCAATAACCAACAAAAAGCTGCAGTAAGAATAATCACTAAATCCCATCCCTGGCCAAAAACCCCCCCACTCTTCATAGATCTAAACTTACTCCCTGTTTAGTACATCCACACTTATACTGTGCAATCTACATCTACAGGACCTTAAACTCCAATATCAACCTTAACCTAAAACGCTTTCTTTATAGTTGTGACAGAACCCACAGGCATAACACCAGACACAAACATCTCTACGACATTTCCGTGTCGACTAAACCTTTACAAAAAATTTAATGTATGTCAAAGGCCCTAAAATCTGGAAAAACCCTACTGAGAACTCTAAAAACTGCAGAAAACATTCATCACCTACAAAACTACCATTAGAAAACATCTTATCTCCCTGATACACCCAGTCAACTAAACTACACGAATACCACCTGGTGGTTCACACTTACACTCACTCACCCATTTGACCATAAACAGAAATTTGATCTCAATCTTAAATAACGAATCCTGTGATACTCCAATACTGAAACTATGTACTGTGCCAAAACAAAAGCATTCACATTGCTAAAAATCACAAACTAGTATTTAGTCACTAGCCATTTAAAACCAACTTACCTCATAATTTGTAATATTTTTACAATTAAGAATAAAACTAAGTCTGCCCGAAATGCCTAGCCTGCTAGGTGTTCTAGTGGTACACTCTGTAATCATTATTTTACTACATGTAAACCACACAATAACCAAATTCTGTAAACTCAGCATTGTAATCCTTATAGAGAATTTAAAATTTGAAATTTTAAATTTAAAAATTTTACTCCAAACCAACAGATACAGATACTAATGCCGGAAAAAAATCCCCCCCCCGTACCAACAATACCACCAGTCTGATGACATTCTTCTTTGCAAATATACAGGGTCTAAAGCCAGCAACAAACAACAAAATACCTTTCATCCGTGGACTGCTTGCAGAGGCAAAGCAATGTTCGCGGCTTTAACTGAGACCACATGAAGGTCCTTGACACCGAAATATGGATCCCAGGTTACAACTATACAGTGTGAACAGAGTGAACAAGAAAAGAGGGGGGGGGGTTTGGGCCTTAAAAATTGCAGAGTCACTGTTTACAAAAACTGCTTAAGCCTAAAAATTGTAGTGGAGTTTTAGCAGTAAAGGTCGAGAACCAAAACTGTCCATGGGGTATTTTTAGGTTAGGTTAGGTAAGGTTCGTCAGAACAGGACAAATGTTTCCTGACGCGGGTCTTAGTCAGATGAGGACCCGCCCCTTTGGAGCTTTTGGTCATCTGCCCGAGGCCTTCCGCTGGCTTCCCGGGTCCACCCCTTTAAAAATTATGGTCATTTATAACCTTCCAAAAATAAAAAGGAAGAAAAAGTGATGTGTGGTAGTTTACAAGCCTCCGGATGCAACATCCCAGCAATTCCAGGAACAGCTGTTAAAAATTGACCACTGTCTGGAAAACCTTCCAGTCCTGCACCCAACATTTTTGCCCCGGGGGGGGGTTTTTAAACTTAGGCGCCTAAAATGGAGGAATATAGAAAAATTTTAATTGTTGCGTAAAAACACCAGGGGGGCAGCTCTGATAAAAAACTCACATCACACGGGTTTTTTTTTAAAATCGGGGAAAAAAAAAATTTTCATTTTAAACCAGAAAATAATAGGGGCCAAATAAAATTAAAGGACCTTTAACATTGTTTCAATCGCATTTTGCTAGAAAAATGAAAGGTTGGATAATGAGAACCTTCAAATAGGGGGGCCCAAGCCCATGAGGGACACTTTTCGGGGTCACTTTTTTCTATCTAGGCGGGAAATATTGCTGCCCCTCAAACACCCACCTTTAAGGGCAGGTGAAATTCCCCGGCCCTAAAAAAATTACAGAGAATTTTCAGGGCCCCGCGTTTTACGGAGAAAAAAAACACCTCAATTACTGGGAGCGCTTGAGGTTTCAAAAACCTTTTTCCCCGGGGAAAACGCAGGAGGGAGGAAAAAGGGATTATAAAACCCGGGGAAACCCTAGGGGGGACTTTTTCCCGAACTTCCCCAACGAAAAACTCACTACGAAAGCAAAAGACTTGGCAGACGTGCCCCCATCCCCCCCAATAAAAAACAGGGATGTCACTTGCACGTTAAAAGTCCATACCCAAAAATTGTGAGGGGGCCCCGGACTGTTCAAACTGCCTCCAAGCACACATAAGGGGGATTCCAAAAGACCCCTGGCAGTCTTCAGTGGAAGGGCAAACCCCTTTAAAATCAGTTCCCGATCAGCCCGGGGTGTGGCTCGTTCGTTGGTTTGCGGCAGCCAGCAGCAACAGGGTGGTTGATTAAAGGGGCGACCACCAGGGGCCGGGGCACAGGCCGGGCCCCCGGGGGCGGGTTTAAACCCCCCAAAAATTCTCCAGGTAAAAATCCGGTAAACATAGACCTCATCTTTACTACAAAGATGATTGATTTAAAAAAATGTCACCATATCAAAAAACAAAATACTCAGATCACAAAAATTATTGAGGTTCAGCATGTATTTCGAGGAGCCCCAACCCCACATAAAGAGATTAGTCCCCGAGGTAAAATTTCCCCAAAATTTAACTTCAATAAACAAAACAAAAGTGGGACCAAGGAAACCCCGTCCTAACCGATATAAGTGGGAAGATATACAAGCAAACACGACCCCAAAATTTTTTGGCCCCAGAAAAGATTTTTTTTGGGGGGCACTCGATGTATGCACAAGGGTTATTCCCTAAGAAAAAATAGGAGTAGTGGTAAATTAAAAAAAGAGACAGGCGTCCCTTTACAGGGGGGGGAAAAAAAAAGGGAAAAAACAGAGCGGCCTAAAAAAAGGGCAATTTTAAACTGAAAAAGCGTTGGGGGGGAAACTTGGGGCAGGAAATGCAAGCATTTTGAACTTAAGCTAAAAGGGAAACTTATAGGAGTCAAGGGAAACGCGGGGAAAAAAAACTAAAACCAAAAACGGAAAAACGAAAGAAACCCAAAGTATTTTTCTCCTATGCCAAATCAAAAATCGGAACAACGTCCAGTATTGGGCCCCTACTTAAACAAGATGAGTCCTACACAGATGACAGCAAGGAAATGAGTGAGCTACTCAAGTCCCAATATGACTCAGTTTTTAGCAAGCCGCTAACCAGACTGAGAGTCGAAGATCAAAATTAATTTTTTATGAGAGAGCCACAGAATTTGGTTAACACAAGCCTATCCGATGTTATCCTGACGCCAAATGACTTCGAACAGGCGATAAATGACATGCCCATGCACTCTGCCCCAGGGCCAGACTCATGGAACTCCGTGTTCATCAAGAACTGCAAGAAGCCCCTATCACGAGCCTTTAGCATCCTATGGAGAGGGAGCATGGACACGGGGGTCGTCCCACAGTTACTAAAAACAACAGACATAGCCCCACTCCACAAAGGGGGCAGTAAAGCAACAGCAAAGAACTACAGACCGATAGCACTAACATCCCATATCATAAAAATCTTTGAAAGGGTCCTAAGAAGCAAGATCACCACCCATCTAGAAACCCATCAGTTACACAACCCAGGGCAACATGGGTTTAGAACAGATCGCTCCTGTCTGTCTCAACTATTGGATCACTACGACAAGGTCCTAGATGCACTAGAAGACAAAAAGAATGCAGATGTAATATATACAGACTTTGCAAAAGCCTTCGACAAGTGTGACCATGGCGTAATAGCGCACAAAATGCGTGCTAAAGAAATAACAGGAAAAGTCGGTTGATGGATCTATAATTTCCTCACTAACAGAACACAGAGTAGTAGTAGTCAACAGAGTAAAGTCCGAGGCAGCTACGGTGAAAAGCTCTGTTCCACAAGGCACAGTACTCGCTCCCATCTTGTTCCTCATCCTCATATCTGACAGACAAGGATGTCAGCTACAGCACCGTGTCTTCGTTTGCAGATGACACCCGAATCTGCATGACAGTGTCTTCCATTGCAGACACTGCAAGGCTCCAGGCGGACATCAACCAAATCTTTCAGTGGGCTGCAGAAAACAATATGAAGTTTAACGTTGAGAAATTTCAATTACTCAGATATGGTAAACACGAGGAAATTAAATCTTCATCAGAGTACAAAACAAATTCTGGCCACAAAATAGAGCGAAACACCAACGTCAAAGACCTGGGAGTGATCATGTCGGAAGATCTCACCTTCAAGGACCATAACATTGTATCAATCGCATCTGCTAGAAAAATGACAGGATGGGTAATGAGAACCTTCAAAACTAGGGAGGCCAAGCCCATGATGACACTCTTCAGGTCACTTGTTCTATCTAGGCTGGAATATTGCTGCACCCTAAGAGCACCTTTCAAGGCAGGTGAAATTGCTGACCTATAAAATGTACAGAGAACCTTCACGGCGCGCATAACGGAGATAAAACACCTCAATTACTGGGAGCGCTTGAGGTTCCTAAACCTGTATTCCCTGGAACGCAGGCGGGAGAGATACATGATTATATACACCTGGAAAATCCTAGAGGGACTAGTACCGAACTTGCACACGAAAATCACTCGCTACAAAAGCAAAAGACTTGGCAGACGATGCAACATCCCCCCAATGAAAAGCAGGGGTGTCACTAGCACGTTAAGAGACCATACAATAAGTGTCAGGGGCCCGAGACTGTTCAACTGGCTCCCAGCATACGTAAGGGGGATTACCAACAGACCCCTGGCAGTCTTCAAGCTGGCACTGGACAAGCACCTAAAGTCGGTTCCTGACCAGCCGGGCTGTGGCTCGTACGTTGGTTTGCGTGCAGCCAGCAGTAACAGCCTTGTTGATTAGGCTCTGATCCACCAGGAGGCCTGGTCACAGACCGGGCCGCGGGGGCGTTGACCCCCGGAACTCTCTCCAGGTAAACTCCAGGTAATGCTTCTGAATTCAATCCCAGAAAGTACCAATTGCGAAAATCAGTTTAAAAATAAAACCGGAAACGGAGTACAAACCATGACCATAAGAACATAAGAATGAAGGAACATTGCAGAAGGCCTACTGGCCCATACAAGGCAGGTCTTTATCAAAAAGTACAGTTTTCAGAATTTAAAAAGAGGAAGAAAATTGAGTTTAGTACCTAGCCTGGTGGCTAACGCTCTCGCTTCCCACGGCGAGGGACTGGGTTCGATTCCCAGCCAGAGTAGAAACATTGGACGTGTTTCTTTCCACCTGTTGTCTATGTTCCCCATCAGTAAAATGGGTACCTGGGTGTTAGTCGACTGGTGTGGGTCGCATCCTGGGACACTGACCTAATTTGCCCGAAATGCAGAGCATAACAAGGGAGTTTCTATATAGTAGTATGTCATTGTTGTCAGCTAGGACTGTATACCTTGTACACGTACTTGTAGTAAATAAAGATATTATTATTATTATTAATTGAATATCTTAGCCAGTGTGGGCTTAGTAGCAGACCTTAAAGCATGTATTCAAAAACGTTAAGACAAAGTCTGAGCCTTTTATGACAGGTCAAGTGTGTGGTAGAGTACGCAGCACCAGCCTAGAGCACTGAAACTGGTTCACAATTACACTCACTCACCCATCGACTATAAACACAGAAATGCGAAGCTTAATCTTAAAATAATAAATCCTAACTAGTCATAAGCTTGCCTATGATACTCCAATATAGACACTATGTACTGTGCCAAAACAAAAACATTCACACTGCTAAACTTACAAACTATAATGTAGTCACTTAGCCTTAATACCATAATCTGTAATAATTTAATAAAGTTTAGAATTAATCTAAGTCTGCCCGAAATGCCTAGCCATGCTAGGTGTCCTAGTGGCCCCCTCTGTAATTAGTATTTTAAAACATGTAAACCACACTATATCCAAAATATGTAAACCCCGCATTGTAACCCTTATAGAGAATAAACTTGATTGATTGATGAGTTGAATAACCCGACATATGACAAGGCATACAAAAAAAAAAACGAACTTCTAACTGACGTTAGAATAACCATGGGAGACATGGTCCCTATATACAAGATACTGAGAGCAACTTTTAAAGGCAACCTATTAAAGGTATCCCCTCAGGGTTACTTGTATATAATTTTAATAATTATAATATTACAAGTAGTAATAACAATATTGCCGAGGTTATATACGTTGTAGAGACGCACAGTGCTACCAAAGTTAGTATAAATAAATGATTAGGTCATCCATACAGGTGTCACTGAAGTTTATTGAGCGATGGAAAGTCTTCTCTTGCCTATATGTGGTTGCAGGGGTCGAGTCTCGGCTCCGGTTCCTTCCCCTTAACTTGCCACTTGCTAGATTTACTTCTTATAATTGTGGGGTCTGTCATACCTATTCTTAATACGAAAGGCACCAAGGCATAAACGTAGACCCTGATGCTGAAGGGGATCTAACTTACAAAGAGTTGCAGAAGCCGCAGAATAATCTTGGTCGCCATAATGCAGCTTCGACAAAACTTGGGCAGAATGCAAACGGAGGAAAGTCCGGCGATCTGCTCCCCATGAACGATGTGCAAGAATTTTAAGGACGTTCAGCCGACCATGACAAACTGCCTTCAAAGAGGAAATGTGAGGTTTCCATGTCAACCGGCGGTCGAACAGAAGGCCAAGAAACTTGACCGTATCATATTCAGGATACGTGAGCAGTGCAAATACAATGGAATATCTGGGACAAGAGGGCGTCTAGTGAGGGTAATGAAATTGGTTTTCGTACTAGAAAATTTAAATACATGAGAAGTGGCCCAATGGGAAACACGGTCAATCGTATCCTGAAGGAAGGCCGCTGCCAGGCGACAGTCTGCGCCTGTGTAAGCTATAGCGAAGTCATCCACATAAAGAGACGATGAAATATGCGATGGAAGAACGGAAGGTAGGTTATTTATAGCCAAGAGAAAAAGGGTAGTGCTAAGGACACAACCTTGTGAGATTCCCTCGGCCTGAGGAAAGTGAGGCGACAACATGGACACGAAAATGTCTTTCAGATAAAAAAGTAGCAAAGAAGGTCGGTAGATTACCGCGGAGGCCTAAGAAGTGGGCCTTTGTTAAGATGTTATACCTCCAAGTGGTGTCATATGCCTTCTCGAGATCAAAAGACTGCTAGGACGGAGTGTTTATTAGCAAAGGCATTTCGCACATACGTATCTAAGTGGAGCAAGGAGTCCAAAGCAGAGCGGCCCCTGCGAAAACTATATTGGCAAGGAGAAAGACTATCGTGGGTCTCCAAATACCTCATCAGACGTCTATTTATCAATCGTTCCCATCACCTTGCAGACTACACTGGCCAGAGGAATGGGACGATAGGGGAGAAGTGTCAAGACCCCGAAGTGTCTGGCTTGTGAAACGGCAGTACACTGGCAGTTTTTCCATTGTCAAGGGAGAACTCCTTTAGTCTAAACAAGATTGAAAAGATACAAAAGGCCTGTAAAGGCTGTAGAATGCAGATGCTGTAGCATACGGATATAAATATCATTGGGCCCAGCTGCCGATAACCGGCAAGCAGAAAGCGGGACTCTAGCTCTAAGGCAGTAAAATGTACGTTATACGGCTCCATCCCATTAGAAGAGAAATCTAAGGACAATTGCTCCCCGGCAGACTTGGAAGCAAGAAACGAGGGACAGAGGTAAAACCCTTGGGAGATATGGACAAGATAGTTCCCGATTTCCATGGCAATTTCAGGAGGTTCCGCAAAACTAACACCAGCAACCTGCAATACAGGAGATTGGTCCAGAGCGTACCTGCCACACAACTTCCGTACCTTATTCCAAACCGCAAACATAGGGAAAGTGAGGTAACAATAGAAACGTAGTTTTGCCAACAAGTGCGTTAGCATCACGTATGATGCTAACTTAAAATCCAAAAGACAATTTGCGGTCAGATTTTTATCGATAATGGCCCCACGCAGCATGTTTCAAACGCACTGCACGGACACACGCCGGAGACCACCAAAGCACGCAAGTCTGAGACGGCTGCCTGAGGTTTGAGGAATAGAACGTGGCACTGCAGTCAAAACTAAGGTCGAAAACTGGTGCACCAGCTCATCAACAGAGGACGAAGAAGGGTCCCCACATTGGCAATTCGCTCATCCAAATTTCCAATGGGAGCTACTAGGCGGTCGGGAATACATAGTAGAAGTAAGAATAATAAGAAAGTGATCACTGCTGTGCAAATCCGGGAGAATAGACCAAGAGTAATCAAGGACAAATGACGAGGAACAGATAGAAAGGCCAATCCAAGAGACTGAGTGCGAGTGTCAAAATGGGTGGGAACACCCGTACATGAAACATGAAGAGGATGAGAAGTGAGAAGAGTCCAACTGATCACCACGAGTCACAGTGGGACTTTACCCAAAGATGATGATGAGCCTTAAAATCGCCTAACAAGATGGGCGGCAGCAGAGATCAAGAACGTAACATTCGAGATACAGAATGCACAGGAAGGGGAGATATATAGATAGCAAACCTTATACCACCTGTGCAAATAAATATGGGCTGCAGTATAATGCAGCTGAGAACGAACAAAGACCTGTTAAAACGGTATACCAACGTGCACAAGAAGCGCACTCTCATTAAAAGTTTCATCAGGAAAGGGATCAGAAGAATGCAACAGCACATAGCCCGAAATGGGACGGATAACCGCTGAACGAACTTTAGGCTCTTGCAACCAGACACATATTGGGGAAAACTGGGAGAGCAGCACCTGGAGCTCCCCCTGATTACCTGAGGCCATGAATATTCCATTGTAAATAAGTCAATATTCACAAGGATAGATATGCGACAATGAGAATCGATAAAAATCTACGGGTCAGTAGGGTCAGTGAAGTCAATGTGAGGAGGCAACGAAAAGCGTGTAAGCAAGGAGGAATCAGAATGCTGTGAAGGAAAAAATTGCTGTGAGGGTTGTGAAAAATAAGAAGGGGCATAAGGAGGTAAACCGGTGTCCATGGAGGATTTCGTCTCCACAATATAGTCGGAGATAGCGTCAAGTGTTTCAGTGGACAAGGAAGATGCCGATACCATGACTTCAGAGACAGGCGAGGTAGAGCAAATAGAGATTGGGGAGTCTATGGGGGACTCCAAAGAGGTCTGAGCGGGGAGGGGAGTATGAACCTGGAGATATATGCTGGCGGGGACAGAAGAGTCCTGCGGTGGAACAGGAGAGGAAGGAGGCTGGAAGGGAACTGGGGAAGGAGTCTGGGGGGGGGGAACAGGAGAAAAGGGGACCACACGTGGTGGGGGTGAACCTCCACCTTCTTTTGAGTTAGAAAGGGGGTGAGAACTAGGCACCGAGGCTGAAAAGGAGAACTGCTGGGGAATTGTAAGCACCAGAGGAATGCGACGAGACTTGGACTTAGGTTCAGCTTCGCAGGTGACAGACGCGAAGAAGGTGCAGGCGTGCGAGGCCTCGCAGACTAAGAAACTAGCGGGCGAGAAGTAGAGGTACTAAGAGGTAAGGAGGTGGGGGTTTCATAGGGTAAACCCGCAAAAGAATTAGAGATGGGGGTGGCCACTGGAAGACATAGCACCGGAGGAGCTGGTAGGCGGGGGGACCACCAAGGTTGGAGGTTTCCTAGCTACTCGAGAATAAGGAACACGAGGAAGATTCCCCTGAAGGCACAGCCGAGAGACAGCCATAGCATAATTAAGGCCTTCGCTCTCCTTAAGACAATGGGTTTCACGTTCTTTAAGATAGACCTAACATTGGCGAGAAAATGGGAGGATTCGTTGAAAAATTTGGAGGGGAGGAGGGAAAGTGTTTTGAATTTTCGCCCCCCGGTCGGGATACCCGCAAGGGTTTTAGGGACAAAAAAGTCCCTACAATTTTCGACACGGGGGTGGAGGGACCCTTTAGGGGGACCCAAAGGGCTATTCCCGGGGATATAATGAAATGGGGGATTAAAGAGCCTAAGGAAGAGGCGAACAAAAAAGACCCCCCTGTGGGGCAGAAAAGACCACCGTTGGGGTCCTAACCCTTTGTTAAAATAAAACCCAAGCGAAAAAAAAAGGGTTAAGGGTAAGCCACCAAAAGGCAAAATTGGATGGGTTTTGCTTGGAACGGAAAGAATTTATAAATCGAAAAAATTAAATGGGAAAGATAAATTGGGTTTCTTTAACGAAAGGGGGGAATTGGTTGGGGGGGGCAGGGAAGATGGGGGGTTTTCGGGGGAAGGGTGGGGTGATCAAGGGGGAGTTTGGGGGGAGCAGGGGGGTATTGGTGGTTTGCAAGGGGAGTAGTATTGGGAGAGGGGAAAAGGTAGGGTGTTGCGAGGGGAGATGGGTTTTTGCAAGGGGAAGGGTTGGCAGAGGGAGTATTGTGGTGTTGAGGAAAATTGTGGGGTGAGCAAGGGGGGGAAATAGTAGTGGTTATGAAGAGGGGATAAAGGTGGTTTTGCGGGGGGTAGGGGGTTGGGGGAAGGAGTAGGGGGGTTGTTAAGGGGATTGGGGGGTCAAGGGGGGGATGGTTTTGCAGAAAAATGGGTGGTGTGTTGCAAAAGGGGGATGGTGGTTGAGAGTATGGGTTAAAGGGAGTATGGGTTTTTTGGTGAGAGGGATAGTGTTGGTGGTGGTGCAGGGGGAGTATGGTGGGGTGTTGAGAGGGTATGGGGTGGTATGCAGGGGGGAAGATGGGTGTGGTGCAGAGGAAGAGTGGTGGTGGTGTTGCAGAGGGGAGAGTGGGGTGGTGAGGGGGCGTGGTGTGGGGCAGGGGGAGAGTGGTGGTGGGGGGCAAGGGAGAGTGTGGTGGTGTTGCAGGGGGGAGTAGTGGTTTTGGGGGTCAGGGGGAGTAGTTGGTGGTTTTTCAGAGGGGAGAGTAGTGGTGGTGATGCAGAGGGAGTAGTGGGGGTGGTGTTCAGAGGGAAGGGGGTGGTGGGGAAGGGGGAGTATGGTGGGGGGTTTGCAGGGGAGGGGGTTGGTTGTGTGCAGGGGGAAGTGGTGGTGGTGGTGCGGGAGGGGAGTGGTGGGGGTGCAGGGGAAGTGGGGGGTTGCAGAGGGGGAGTAGGGGTGGGGTGCGAGGGTAGTGGGGGTGCAAGGGAAGTAGGGGTGGGGGTGATGCAGAGGAAGTAGTGGGGGTGGTGATGCAGAGGGAAGTGTGGTGGTGGCAGAGGGAAGAGTGGGGGGTGGTGGTGAGAGGGAAGTAAAGGTGGTGGGGGTAAAAGGGGGGAGGGGTGGTGGTGCAGGGGGGAGAGGGGTGGTGGTGTAGGGGGGGAGTGTGTGGGTAGAGGGGTAGGGGTGGTGGTGAAAGGGAGTTGGTGGGGGAAAAGGGGTATGGTGTGGGTAGGGGGGGAGTAGTGGGGGTGGGAGAGGAGTAGTGGTGGTGGTGAAGAGGGGGAGTATTTGTGGGGGTGTGCAAGGGAGTAGTGGGGGTTGCAGGGAGAGTATGGTGGTGTGCAAGGAAAGAGTAGTGGTGGTGTGCAGAGGAAGTGTGGTGGGGGTCAGAGGGGGTAGGGGTGGTGACAGGGAGAGTGTGGGGTGATGCAGAGGGAGTAGGGTGGGGGGTTGCAGAGGGAGTGGGGTGGGGTTTGGCAGGGGGAAAGTGGGGTGGGGGTGCAGGGGGGAAGTGGGTGGTCAGAGGGGGTAGGGTGGGTGGTGCGAGGGAGTAGTGGTGTGGTGTGGGAGGGAGTAGTGGGGGTGTAGAGGGATAGTGGGGGGTGGTGTGAAGGGAGTAGTGGTGGTGGTTGGGGGGGGGAAAGTATGGGGGGTGGTTAGAGGGAGTATGGTGGTGGAGAGGAGGTATTGGGGGTGGTGCAGGGGGGAGTAGTATTTGGTGGTGGTGCAGAGGGGAGTAGTGGGGTGCAGGGGGAAGTAGTGTGGGGGGGGAGGGGTTTTTGTGGTGGTGATGCAGAGGAGAGTAGGGGTGGTGATGAGAGGAGAGTATGGGGTGATCCCGAGGGAGTAGGGTGGTGAGAGAGAGGTACGGGGGTGTGCAGAGGAGAGTAGCGGGTGGTGCAGAGGGGGTAGGGGGGTGGTGAGAGGGGAGGGTTGGTGGGGGCAGAGGGGAATTGGTGGTGAAAGGGGGGATAGGGGTGGTGGGAGAGGGGATGGGGGGTGGTGAAAGGGGGGGATAGGGGTGGTGGTAGAGGGGTGTGGTGGGGGTGAGAGGGGAGTATTTTGGGGGTGGTGTGAGGGGGTAGGGGGGGGCAGAGGAGAAGGGGTGGTGGTGAAAGGGGGGAGTAGTGGTGGTGGTGCAAGGGGATAGTGGTGGGGTGAGAGGGGATAGTGGTGGTGGAGAGGGGGAGTGTGGTGGGGGGTCAGAGGAATAGGGGTGGGGGTGCAGGGGGGAGAGTTTTGGGGTGGTGGGCAGAGGAGTAGGGGGGTGGTGCAGAGGAGATGGGGGGTGTGCAGAGGAAGTGGGGTGGTGTGCAGAGGAGAGTGTGTTGGGGCAGAGGGAGTATGGGGTGTGCAGGGGATTTGGGGGTGGTGGAGAGGGAGTAGGGGGGGGTTTCAGAGGAGAGTAGTGGGGGTGTGGAGGGAGTAGGGGTGGTGTGCGAGGAGAGTAGGGTGGTGGGAGGGGGAGTGTGGTGGTGGTGCAAGGGGTAGGGGGGTGGGCAGGGGGGGAAATAGGGGGGTGGTGGAGGGAGTAGGTGGTTTGGTGCAGAGGGAGTAGGGGTGGGGGTTAAGGGAGTAGTGGTGGTGGTGAAAAGGGGATAGGGGGTTGTGCAGAGGAGGTATGGTGGGGTGCAGAGGGGGTAAAAATTTTGGGGTGGGGGTTTTGCAGAGGGAGAGTGGTGGTGCAAGGAGAGTAGTGGTGGTGATGCAGAGGAGGTAGGGGTGGTGATGCAGAGGGGGAGTGGTGGTGATGCAGAGGAGAGTAGGTGGGGGTGCAGAGGAGAGTAGGGGGTGATGCAAGGAGAGTAGGGGTGGTGAGAGAGGAAGTACGGGGGGGTGCGAGGGGTAGGGGTGGGGGTGCAGGGGGGAGTAGGGGGGGGGGGCAGAGGGGAGTAGGGTGGTGGTGAAAAGGGGATAGTGGGGGGTGGGCAAGGGGAGAGTGGTGGGGAGGGGGGGTAGTGGGTGGTGCAGGGGGAAGTAGGGGTGGGGTGCGGGGGATTGTAGTTTGGGGTGGGGGTTGGGGCGAGGGGGAGTATTTGGGTGGTGCAGAGGGAGTAGGTGGGGGGCAAGGGGAAGTGTGGTGGTGCAGGGGGGAGTGTGGTGGGGGTGCGGGGGAGTATGGTGGGGGGTTAAGGGGAGTAGGGTGGGGGTGAGAGGAGAGTAGGGTGGGGGTGCGGGGGGAGGTATTTGGGGTGGGGGCAGGGGGGAAAATGGGGGTTTGCAGGGAGGTAGGTGGTGTGCAGAGAAGTGGGGGGTGTTCAGAGGGATAGTGGTGGTTGCAGAGGGGAGTAGTGGTGGTGTGCAGGGGGGAAAAAGTAGGGGGGTGTGAGGGGGAGTAGGGTGGGGGTGAAGGGGAGTGGGTGGTGGTGCGAGGAGAGTAGCGGTGGTTGTGCAGAGGGGGTAGGTGGTGGTGCAGAGGGGGTAGTGTGGGGCAGAGGGAGAGGTGGGGTGCAGGGGGGTAGGGGTTTGGTGGTGAAAGGGGGGAGTGTGGTGGTGGGAAGGGGAGTAGTGGGGGTGGGAGAAGGAGTTGTGGTGGTGGTCGGGAGAGTAGTGGGGGTGGTCCGAGGGGGTGAATGGGGTGTGGGGTGCAGAGGGGGTAGGGGGTTGGGCAGGGAGAGTAGTGGTGGTGATGAGAGGAGGTAGTGGTGGTGATGCAGGGGGAAGTAGGGGTGGTGATGCAAAAAGGGATTTAAGGGTGGTGAGAGAGAAGTAGGGTGGTGATGCGGGGAGATAGGGGTGGTGTCAGGGAGATGCGGTGTGGTGCGGGGAGATACGGTGGGGGTGCAGAGGGGAGTAGGGGTGGTGGTGCAGAGGGGAGTAGTTTTTGGGGGTTGGCAGGGGGGATAGTGGTGGTGGTGAGGGGGGAGTAGTGGTGGTGGTGCAGAGGAATTTGGGGTGGGGGTGAGAGGGAGTAGTGGTGGTGGGCAGAGGAGAGTTTTGGGGGGGGGGGTTTTGGGCAGAGGGGATAGAGGGGGGTGGTGGTGAGAGGGGAGAGGGGTGTGCGGGAAGTAGGTGGTGTGCAGAGGGGAGTAGGGGTGGTGTAAGGGGGTAGTGGTGTTTTGCAGAGGGGAAGTGGTGGTGGTGTAAGGGGAGTAGGGGTGGTGTAGAGGGGAGTGGGTGGGTGCAGGAGAGTAGGGTGGTGGTGCAAGGGGGTAGGTTTTGTGGTGGTGGTGCAGAGGGGGGGAGATTTTGGTGGTGCAGAGGAGAGTAGGGGGTTGGGGGATGAGAGGAGAGAAGTGGGTGGTGTGAGAGGAAGTGTGGTGGTGTGAAGGGAGTAGGGGTGGTGGCAGAGGAGAGTAGCGGTGGTGTGCAGGGGGGAAAATAGGGTGTGGGCAAGGGGAGTGGGGTTTTGGTGCTAGGAGAGTAGGGTTTGTCTGAGGGGAGTATTTTTTTTGGGTTCAAGGGGAAAAATTTTTTTTTTTTTTTTTTTTTTGGGCAAAATATTTTTTCAAATATTTTCAAAATATGGTTTTCAAAATTTATTTTAAAAAATATTTTTTAAAAATATTTGGTTCGAATAAAGTCTTTTTCAAAAATTTTTCGGGGGGTTTTTGGTTTCAATTTTTACCCCAAAATATTTTTATAAAAATTTTATCAAAATTTAATTTTCAACTTTTTACGGAATATTGGACTAAATCGGTTTGCAAAGGGAAACAGCGTGGTGGTAAAGAACAGCGGGGGGTTTTTCAAAGAGTACGGGGGGTGCAGGGGGAGTAGGTGGGTGCAAGGGGGTAGGGTGGTTGCAGAGGGTATTTTGGGGTGGGCAGGGGGGAGTATGGTGGGGGCGAGGGGAGTAGTGGGGGTGGGGAAGGGGGGTAGTGGTGGTTTTGGTAGGTAGGTAGTTTGTCACGGACTGGGTAGTGGGCCAGGTACATTTGGCGGTGCGGCGTGCGTTGTGTGTGTGTGTGTGGGGTTTTGGTGTGTGTGTGTGGTGTGTGACCGGTGCGAGGTCAGTTTGGAGCCCGTCGGAGGCACAGACAAGTTCAAGTATCAAAGCCAAGTGTTCCTGTTTAGTTTATGAATTTAAAAAATGTACAAGTAAAAAATGCTAAGTCCGTTATAACTAAGGTTTAGTGTGTAGAAGTCAAAGTGTAAAGTCCGGGATATTAAGTGCCGTTGTAAGGTAGAGCTAAAGACGAAGTCAAGGTGCTTTTTCAAATGTAAGTCTAAGTAACAGGTGTAACAGTGGTGGGTTATATGGCCTCAACAGGTGTCACATTTTGTACTATGGGTCACACGATTTCACAATACGGTGTTACATGGCCTCAAAAATGGGTCACTTTTTTGCTACAGGACCAACATGGGTAAACATTTAGGGGTTTTATATGGACCAACACGGCGTCACAGTGAGGTTTACTATGGATCAACACTGGCGTCACAGTGAGGTTTTTTTACTTGGGTAACACGGGGTGACAATTTGCAAATACATTTTTTTAGCATCAGATAATTTAGATGGAGGGAACACAGGTTCTGTTTAAACCCTGAAAAAACACAGAAGATCAGGGCGACACACGGTTCTGATTAATGACATAACCAGAAAACATGGAACACAGGGTTTTCTATTAACATACATAAACGAAGATACATGGACGACCAGGGTTTTCTGTTTAAACCTACAAAACAGAAGATACATGGACGACACACGGTTTGATTAACCTGACATAAACAGAAATACAGGACGCAACGGTTCTGATTAACTGACATAACCCCAAAATCATGGACGACACACTGGTTCTGTTAACCTAAAAACACGAAAAAACATGGCGACCCTTTTTGATTTAACCTGAATAACCAGAAGATACAAAGCAACACACTGGTTCTGTTAACCCTGACATAACACAAAGTACAGGACAAAAAAACTGGTTTCTGATTAACGACTAACCAAAGAACAGGGACACAAACTTTTTCAAACATGACAAAAACCAGAAATACATGGCACACACGGGTTTGATTAAACATGACAAACACAGAAGATACATGGACGACACATGTTTCTGAAAAACATAAAACAAAATAATTTCCACACACGGGGTTTTGAATTAACCGCTAACACAGTATCATGGACGACACATGGTTCGTTTAACATGACTAACACAGAAATACTGGACGACACCGGGTTCTGTTTAAAATGACATAAACAGAAGATACAGGGAACGACACACTGGTTTGTTTAACCTGACTAACCAGAAAACATGGACACACACTGTTTGTTTAAACCTACTAACACAGAAGATAAATGGACGACAACTGGTTCTGTTTAAAGGGAATACACAGAAATCATGGACGACACACTGGTTCTGATTAACATGACAAACACAGAAATAATGGACGACACCTGGTTCTGTTAACATGACAAAACCAAAAGATCAGGACGACCACCTGGTTTGATTAACATGAAAACACAAAAGATACGGGGAGACACAGGGTTTTTTGTTAACCAAAATTCTCAAGTTAATTTTTTTGGTTACTTATACCTAATCAAAGGAATATTAAGTTCATGTGAAAAAGAAAAAAAACTCATTCCCTACTATGTTGGATACTTTAAAGTGGTCCAGGAACACATTTTTCTCTGTAACTATGTGAAGAAATAGTGATCCGAAATATAAGGGGGCAACACAGGGGAAAACAAACAAAAAAGAAAAACCTCTTTTAATAAATTTACCGGAGAAAAGGGTTTACTGGTTTGGGTTTTTGGAATTTTTTTGGGTTCCCAAAAATCTAACACTTAATAAAAATTAAATCTTCAATTAAATTTTTTTTTTCATATCTCGTCTGCTTTTAATACTGTCTGACCTTGCAGTGGCCCAGGAGCTTGTGTCCTGTAGTCATGTGGCCCAGAAAATGTATCCTTAGTGTGTTAAAACTGTGTAGGGAAAATATTCATTTTTTTAATAAAGAATGGGTGTATGTACAAAGTTGTTGGGCACCGGGGGTCACCCGGGGACAAATTTTTAAATGTCAGTTTTAAACCCCAGGAACTAACAACCACTAAAACTTTTTCAGCACGTATTCGCACTGCACAGTAATTAAAAAAGAACTGAGGTTAATTACCTTTCCCTCCGTCTTTCCGCTTTTAACACAAGGGGAAAAAAATCACTTTTTGGCCTTTTGGGAGGGTTATATTAGGTAATTTTAAACATAGGTTGCTATGTTTAAAAAAATACCGCAGTGAAAATAGGGAAAAAATTACCTGAGCGTTTTATACATAAAAAGCGAAAGGTTTTTTTTCCTATTTTAAAAACTGTGGTATTTTTATTATTTCTTCCATGTTATGTATAAATTGCTTGTATGTGTACGTGTCCCTAAATAAATTTACTAAAATGCCCAGATCAGGTCCAAACAAGCAACCTGAGGGGCCCAAATTTTGAGGACTACCACCCCGGGTGGGAATGGTTTAAAATGTAGCTACTAAACTTCCCTTTAAAAAGTGAGAAATTTCGTATTACAAAACCCAAATTTGGAACCAACATTAGGTAAAAATATGCGCCGCTTAAAAAAAGCAATTAATAGAAACATTAAAAAGGTGCTTTTTTTTTTTAATAGGGCAGTTTCCCTGCCTTCTTTCAGCTGCTCAACGGCACTGGGGCGGCGTTCCCCCGGGGCTGGGTGAAACTTGACCGGTTTTTAGCGAGTCTTTATTTTGGGAATGATGGTGGGGGGAGGAAGAAATTTGAGGGGGGTTTTGAAAAAGGGGGAACACAAGTTGATACGCTAAAAATTAGCCCATCAAACAGCCCGGTAAACCCCCTCGCCTAGCTACCCCTGGCAACCTTCCGTGCAGGCTAGCCCATGTCCCTTTTACATTAAAATTTTTTAACAAAACATGAATAAAAGTGAAATAGAAAAGACACTCAAAAAATGTTTTTTAGAGGGGCCCAAAAAATTTTGGGATAACTAGTGCATGATTATTGGATAAGAAATTATTATTTTTGTTTTTTTTATAAAAATTGTGCACTTATTTAGGGGTATAGAGTATAAAAAAACACGTGGATTGTAAAAAACCTTAAAAAATGAAAAAAAGATACCCGACATTTTAAAAAAAATTTCCCAAAGTTTCCCTTTCAAAAAGAGGTCAATTATAGGGTAAAACCTAGATTCCCCCAGATATCCCCTTTTCGAGCCTAATTTCTAGGGTTTTTTTTATTTCCCTAAATTTTTTGCGCAGGTTGTTTCCCCAAGGGTGGTAAAAAGGGGGCACAATAAGCGGGGAAAATCCTTTAAAATTTTGGAGAGAGAAAAATTTAACAAAGAAAATAAAGGGGTGCAAATGGGATTCCTGATAAAAAAGAAGGATGGGAGCTGTTTTGATTTAGGCCCCTGGTGGAAAGATGGAAAGAATAAGATGTGTAGATAAATGTTGATGACGATTTGAAAAGCTGGACAGGTCCCCCGGGGGGGAGGAATAAAGTAGTAGAATGAGGCAAGCCGAAGTCGATGTAGGTGCAGGAGGGTTAGTGGGTTTGAATGAAAAAAAAAATACTTTTTTTTTTAAACAGCTGGGGCAATGCGAAAAAGATCTAGAGTTAAAAAAAACCCCGGTGGGTTTAAAGTTTTTATTTTAATAAAAACTTGAAAACAAAGGGAATACCCAAGGATTCAAAGGGGGGAGGAACTATATAGCTTTTCCTTTAAAAAAGAAAAAAGGGGAAAATAGATTTTAAGAACAAATAAATAGACCTGTTTTAGTAAAAACTGGAAAAATATACGGTAAATTATCATTGGAAGAACTGGGGTAAGGGTAAAGTTGGGTTAAAAAAAGAACAAGGAGGGTTTTGGGGAAGGGAAAAGGAAAAATACACCAAAAAATTCACACTTTAAACTATAATGGTAAATTTTCGGGGAATAAATGAATGTCACATTTATAGGTAAGAAAAGGTTATGATAGGGGGGGATGGGGGGCAATTTGGCAAGTTTTCAAAATATGGACGGGGTTGTACTTTTTTAAAAAAAAAAAAAGTTTTATGAAGAGCGTATTCCCGGGTTTGGTTTTGCAGAAGAGAAAAGGGGGACAAAAAACGGTAAAAAAGAAGCTTAAAAAAAAATAGGTAGTGATCTGTGATGTCATCATTGCTGTTAAAATTTTTTAAAATATGGTTGTAAAAGAAGTAAATATTACAGGTGTTTGGGAGAAGTGTGGGTAAAGGATAATGAATCTGATACGAAATGGAGGCGTGATAATTGCTCTCGTTGATGACATCTCTCTTAGGCGATTCAGAAGAGACGTTGCAATGGTTGGTGGATGTGGTCTGGAGGGAGCGAAAGAAGAAAATTAAGAATGAATGCAAAAACGAGGAAGTTAATGTAAGAAACTAAAAGTTTACTCAAATAAAAATTGGATATCAATTAGAAGGAGGGAGTAAGAAGGAAGTGAATGTGTTTAGATTCTAAGAGTGAAGGTAATGGGCAGGCGAATCTCTGAAGGACGATTATTATTATTATCAAAAGGAAGCGCTAAACCTACCAGGTCATACAGAGCTGCAGGGTAAAAACTGATGCAGGATCTAAGGATAAATAAGAGTGGAGAGGACAATAGAGGTAAAGTTAGGAGGGGCTGTGAGGAGTACTAAAGGAAGGATTATCAAAGTTTGTGTAACATATCAGTTGCTGTCAAAAAGTCGAAGAGGGAGTCTGTATCAAAGGTGGGACCGTCAGCAATGAGGGAAAATAAAGTAAGGGAGTTAGAGCGGTGATGACGGAGGAGAATTCTGGGTGCTCACTGATAGACAGGACAGTCCAATAGAATATGGGAAACTGAAACAGGAACAAGACAATTCCACAAAGTGGAATATGAACGACGAATTAGCTAGATAATGAATCGGTGGTTCCATACATTTTAGACCCCGTATTCCCTCCAAACTATGACCAAGTTCCCACACTCTCATCACTCTTGTCACTCACACTTAATACATTACAACAGCACGAATCATAGCGCACATCAATTACGTTTATTATTTAAAGGTCATGTGTTTGCAACTGCACTAAAGGATAATCGCGCGTATTCCAAACATTCCACGACAAGACATTTAGTGGACACGAATGTAAATACAAAATATAACATTAAGAAATAGGTCAATGAAAGATATTATCTTGATGCTTACTTATCAGTGTGAAGGATGGGACAGCTCTCAGCACTAAGATCAGTTAACTTGAGAGGGAAGGTATTACGAACACGACCTGGTCGTAATGGGCTTCAAAGTGGAGCAAACGAACTCAGCAATAGTATATAACTTGTATTTCCTTCACCAGATATAATTTGCCAGATATATACATGTACACTTATGTACAGAGGTTAAATAGTAAGTGTACCACATGGTGACAAAAGATGGCAAAAGCAGAAGCCAGAGAGTGCACCATACTCAACCAGCAACTCAGGCAAGTCTGTCAGTTTGCTTGCCAAAAGTGAACCACGTTGATTCAGCCAATGAACCAAGGTACTGATTTAACGACGGGTACCCTACTGACGTTAAACCCTTAGCACGTGGTTCACTAGCTGGGCGGCAGCATATATGGGAGTGTGACATACGCTGAATAAAATGTAACATACTCTTAGCATGCCACAGAAGGTGTACTTGAATACCTGGAAGGTGCTTCTTAGGGTCGGCGCCTCCGCGGTTCGGTCCCAGACTAGGCCTCCTGGTGAATCAAGGCCTTATGAATTAGGCTGTTATTGCTGGCTGCACGAAGTATAGCATGTGAACCACAGCCCGGCTTGTCAGGAAATTATTTGAGGAACCTGTTCAATTCCTCCTTGAAGAGAGCCAAAGGTATATTGGTAATTCCCCCTACGCAAGGAGAAAGAGCATGGAAGAGTTCAACCTCTAACACTCAACGAGTTCTCTCTTAGTGCACCTATCACGCCCGTGTTTTATGGAGGTATATTACACCGTTTGGCATGTCTCTGATTCCAGTGTGCAAATTTGGGACCCTTCATTACAGAATTTTCCAATTACAAATTAAAATGCACCTTTCTCGCCTATGTTCTAAGGAATACAGTTGAAAATTTTTTCAGGCATTCACGGTAGTTCAGTTGTTTTGTCGAGTATATACAGGCAGTGAAAGTTCTCTGGTTTTTAGCTCAGTAATCTCGCCTGCCTTGAAGGGAGCCGTTAGTATACAGCAATATTTCAGTCTAGAGAGAACAAGTGTCTTGGAGAGTATCATTAGCTAATCATCCCTTGTCTTGAAAGCTCTAGTTATCCAACCTATCATTCTCCTTGTGGTAGCAACAGCTACCACAAGTTTATCACATCGAGGTTCTGCTCTACTGAATGATTTGAGTTTGTCCTGATTCAGTTTCTGTTCCTCTATCTCTATACGTGCAACTGAGACTTTCCTCAATGAACACCATATATTTTTCTGAGGCCCACTGGAAGACTTCTTGAAGATTTGTTGTGTCTTCGATGGATGCCACTTTCATTTCATTGAGATTCTGGTCATTACCTAGATGTACAGTGCTGTGACGATGTCAAGTAATTCAGAACAAGTTTTTTTACTGTGGCAGCCTTCGACGT
>NC_069448.1:5478987-5510021 GCF_026875155.1 Cherax quadricarinatus
GCCCCCCTTTTTGGGGATGGTTAACCCAAGACCAGGGGGGTTTTGGTGAGCCTCCACTTGTTGGTTGATGGTTAACCCCAAGACCAGATGGGTGTTGGTGAGCCTACCACTTGTTGGTTGATGGTTAACCCCAAGCCCAGATGGGTGCTGGTGAGCCTACCACTTGTTGGTTGAGGTTAACCCCAAGACAGGTGGGTGTTGGTGAGCTCCACTTGTTGGTTGATGGTTAACCCAAGACCAGATGGGTGCTGGTGAGCTACCACTTGTTGTTTGATGGTTAACCCCAAGACCGGTGGGTGTTGGTGAGCCTACCACTTGTTGGTTGAGGGTTTAAACCCCCAAGACCAGGTGGGGTGTTGGTGAGCCTACCCACTTGTTGGTTGACGGTTAACCCCCAAGACCAGGTGGGTGTTGGTGAGCCTACCACTTGTTGGTTGACGGTTAACCCCAAGACCAGATGGGTGCTGGTGAGCCTACCACTTGTTGTTTGATGGTTAACCGAAGACCAGGTGGGTTTTGGGTTTGGCCTACCACTTGTTGGTTGATGGTTAACCCCAAGACCCGGTGGGTGTTGGTGAGCCTACCACTTGTTGGTTGAAGGTTAACTCCAAGACCAGGTAGGTGCTGGTGAGCCTCCCAAACTGTTGGTTGAAGGTTAACCCCAAGACCAGGTGGGTGCTGGTGACCTACCACATATTGGTTGACGCCAAGACAATATGGGTGAGGGAGTGTCAACCTCTAAACTGTTTCAAGCTCAGGTATTATTCAACTGACGAACATTAAACAGAGCACTGCAGCAGGCCTACGGGCCCCGGGTGCTAGGCAAGTCAAATCACCTTCTGGCCTAAGCTAGTCAGGTCCTAACACATCCACATAAAAAAACCATCCCAGGGGCGGGGATAGAACCCGCGATAGGGGAGTCTCGAAACTCCAGACCGTCGCGTTAGCCACTGGCCCAGCTAGCCAATAAGATTCATCCAACTAGGTATATTTCTACACCACCTTCCTATGGTGTAGAAATTTTACCTAGTTGACGAATCTTATTGTGGCTAGCTGGGCCAGTGGCTAACGCGACGGTCTGGAGTTTTGAGACTCTCTGATCGCGGGTTCTATCCCCCCCCGTGGTATGGTTTGTTTGCAATCGTTGCCATTACGATTTCGTGAGTCACATCCACATAAAAAGAAAAGAGCAGTGCATTAAACCTACTGCCCAAGCTAGTCAAGTTCCAACTCACACCCACCCACCCCCACTCGTGTATTAGTCTAACCTACTCAAGATGTTCGTCAAGTCGAGCATCACAGGAGTTTGAGATGGCCACTTGAATCAGCCTGAAAATACGAGGAACATTCATTTATAAACACTGACGCAGTCTTCCTTACAGATAGTTTTTTGCTGTAATGTTTGGTTGTGAACAAGTTAATTCGCAGAAAAAAAACCCAAAGAACAATTTTTTTTCAAGTATAATTCCAACAAGTGTTGGAAAT
Source organism: Cherax quadricarinatus (assembly GCF_026875155.1). Taxonomy (NCBI): domain Eukaryota; kingdom Metazoa; phylum Arthropoda; class Malacostraca; order Decapoda; family Parastacidae; genus Cherax; species Cherax quadricarinatus. Next base: position 5,480,473 of record NC_069448.1, read on the forward strand.
GTGTCCCACCAATCACAGAACATGTTGGCGTCCCACCAATCACAGAACATGTTGGCGTCCCACCAATCACAGAACATGTTGGCGTTCACCAGTCACAGAACATTTTGGGCGTCCCACCAATCACAGAAATGTTGGCGTCCACCCAGTCACAGAACATGTTGGCGTCCCACCAGTCACAGAACATGTTGACGTCCCACCAATCACAGAACATGTTGACGTCCCACCAATCACAGAAACATGTTGGCGTCCCACCAATCACAGAACATGTTGGCGTCCCACCAATCACAGAACATGTTGGGTCCCACCAATCACAGAACATGTTGGCGTCCCCCAGTCACAGAACATGTTGGCGTCCCACCAATCACAAAAACATGTTGGCGTCCCACCAATCCCCAAAAACATGTTGGCGCCCCACCAATCACAGAAAAGTTAAAAAAAAAAACATGTTAGCCAATACAAGAGTAGACTTTTTTTTAATATTCATCAACATAAAAAATATATGGTCTCCACTGCTTCTGCTGTTTACCTGCCACTGAAAAAGTCTGCGAGCAGGAGAAATATTTCGAAAAAAAAAAAAAAAAAAAGACAACAGTTGGCGCCGGGTGTTATTCCTCTACTTGTGGATGTTGTATATCATTAATATATCCCCCATGTCCCAGGCTGATGAAGGTGACCGTCTGGAGTTGTCTGTGGGGGTCCACTGGTCACCTGTCCTCCCTACACCTGGACTAGTTGACACACGCACTCTAACAGACTGGGAGATTACGCCTGAGGGGCCTGAGGCCTGGGACCCTGTCTCCCTCGTTAGGAGATCAGGCCCTGGGTCTAGAATATTGAGGTCCTTGCCCATTCCTCGCGTTCCCCCTCCTCCCTCACCCCCTTCCCTTCACGTTCCCGCCCCTGCTTCCCCGTCGCACGTTCTCGCCCCCCCTGCTTCCCCGTCGCACGTTCTCGCCCCCCCCCCCAACTGCTGGAGGCGGGCGGGGGTCGTGGCCTCTCGTCAGCTGAGGATTATAGTTGACTGAAGCTGCAGACGAATGTTTCCTCAAAGGGGTGGTGTTCCCTCCCTTCCCCATCCCCCCCCCATCCCTCCCCCATCCCTCCCCCATCCCCCCCCCCATCCCTCCCCATCCCTCCCCCCATCCCTCCCCCATCCCTCCCCCATCCCTCCCCCCATCCCCCCCATCCCTCCCCATCCCTCCCCCATCCTTCCCCATCCCCCCCCCATCCCTCCCCCATCCTCCCCCCATCCCTCCCCCATCCCTCCCCCATCCCTCCCCCATCCCTCCCCCCCCCTCCCCCCATCCCTCCCCCTCCCCCCCCATCCCCCCCCCATCCCTCCCCCCATCCCTCCCCCCATCCCTCCCCCCATCCCTCCCCCCATCCCTCCCCCATCCCTCCCCCACCCCTCCCCCATCCTTCTCTCCATCTCGTAATATAACTTGCTAACTATCGCTCACAGAATAACAAAAGTACATAATTTAAAAGTAGAAGATACATTACGAGTCAGACGTCAGTGACAGAAAATGTCAAGTTGCTTTATGAAAGATGTTACAAGACACTTATGGGCTCACGTCTACAATAATACACAAATAACCCGCACATAAAAGAGAGGGAAACTTACGACGACGTTTCGGTCGACTTGGAACCATTTACAAAGTCAAAACTAACCAGAAGTGGAGCAGGACGGGTAAAATATAGGCAGGAAGAGGTGGAGGTAGTAGTAGTAGTAGTAGTAGTAGTAGTACAAGAATGGTATATAATACCGACAAGATGAAATTTGTTCTACGATTAACACTGTCCGCTGCATCTTTTAAGGCAAGAGAGAGAGAGAGAGAGAGAGAGGGGGGGGGGGAGAGGAGAGAGAGAGAGAGAGGAGAGAGGGGTAGAGAGAGAGAGAGAAGAGAGAGACGGAGGAGAAAAGAGAGAGAGAGAGAGAGAGCGGGAGGGAGAGAGAGAAAAGAGAGAGAGGAGAGAGGAGAGAGAGAGGGAGGAGAGAGAGAGCGGGAGGAAGGGAGAGAGAGACAGACAGACAGACAGACAGAGAGAGAGAGGGGAGAAGGAGAGAGAAAAAGAGAAGAGAGAGAGAGAGAGAGAGGAGAGAGCGGGGAGGAGAAGAGGAAGAAAAAGGGGGAGGGAGAGAGAGGAAGAGACGAAGAGGAGAGGAGAGGAGAGAGGAGAGGAGAAAAAGAGGGGGGAGAGAGGGAAGAGAGAGAGAGAGAGAGGAGGGGTGGAAGGGGGAAGAGAGGAGAGAAAAAAGAAATTAGTAAAAATGAACACAGTTTTTTACTAGTGTTTTAGAATCAAAAAAATATGGAGAACTGGGAATGTCTCGTGCCCCAACAACCTATTTTGTAAGGGGTACCTGGGTGTTAGTACCTTATACCTCTGTCCCTGTTCACCTAGCAGTAAGTAGGTTCCTGGGCGTTAGTCGACTGGTGGGGGGTAGTCCTGGGGGACAGAGAATCCTAAATGACGAAAGATTTCTTGGGTTACCTGGGTGGCTAACACTCCTACCCGGGGTTATCTGGGGGCTAACCCCCCCTCCCCTGGGTTATCCTGGGTGGTAACACCCCCTACCTGGGTTACCCTGGGTGGCTAACCTCCCTCCCCGGGGGTTTATCCTGGGTGGAAAAACCCCTCCCCTGGGTTACCCTGGGTGGCTAACATCCCTACCCTGGGTTATCCTGGGTGGCTAACACTCCCTACCCTGGGTTATCCTGGGGGCAAAACCTCCCTCCCCTGGGTTATCCGGGTGGCTAAACACTCCTCCCGGGGTTATCCTGGGTGGCTAACACCCCCTCCCCCTGGGTTTCCTGGGTGGTAACACTCCCTCCCCTGGGTTATTGGGTGGCTAAATCCTACCTGGGTTATCCTGGGTGGCTAACCCCCTACCCGGGGTTTACCCTGGGTGGCTAACCCCCCTACCTGGGTTATTGGGGGGCTAACACCCCCTACCCGGGGTTTACCCGGGGGTGGCTAACTTTACCTACCTGGGTTACCCTGGGTGGCTAAATCCCTCCCCTGGGTTACCCTGGGTGGCAAAACACTCCTACCGGGATCCTGGGGGGCTACACTACTACCCGGGGTTATCCTGGGTGGCTAACATCCCTACCCTGGGTTACCCTGGGTGGAAACCCTCCCCCCCCGGGGTTATCCTGGGGGGCTAAACTCCCTACCGGGGTTATCCGGGTGGAAAACTACCTCCCTGGGTTATCCGGGGGGGCTAAAACTCCCCCCCCTGGGTTATCCTGGGTGGCTAACACTCCCTCCCCGGGGTTTACCCTGGGTGGTAACATACCTCCCCTGGGTTTCTGGGTGGCAAAACACTCCCCCCCTGGGTTATCCTGGGTGGCTAACCCCCCCCTCCCTGGGTTATCCTGGGTGGCTAACACTCCCTACCCTGGGTTATCCTGGGTGGCTAAACTCCCTACCTGGGGGTTACCCGGGGTGGCTACACCCCCTACCCGGGTTTTTCCCTGGGTGGTAAAACTCCCTCCCCGGGGTTATCTGGGTGGTAAACTACCTCCCCGGGGGTGGCAAACACCCCCTCCCCTGGGTTTATCCTGGGTGGCTAACACTCCCTACCTGGGTATCCTGGGTGGCTAACACCCCCTACCCTGGGTTATCCTGGGTGGCTAAACCCCCTCCCCGGGGTTATCTGGGTGGCTAACATCCTCCCCTGGGTTACCCTGGGGGCTAACACTCCCTACCTGGGTGGCTAACCTCCCTACCCGGGGTTTTTTCCCTGGGTGGCAAACACCCCCTACCCTTGGTTATCCTGGGTGGAAAACACTCCCTCCCCTGGGTTTATCTGGGTGGTAACACTCCCTCCCCGGGTTATCTGGGGGGGCTAACACCCCCTCCCCGGGGTTTATCCGGGTGGCTAAAAACCCCCTACCCTGGGTTATCGGGGGGTAAATAAACTCCCTCTTGGGGTTTCCTGGGGGCTAAACTCCCTCCCCTGGTTACCCTGGGGGCTAACATCCCTACCCGGGGTTTTCCCTGGGTGGCAAACACTCCTCCCGGGTTATCCTGGTGAAAAAAACACCCCCTACCCTGGGTTATCCTGGGTGGCCCCCCTCCCTACCCGGGTTACCCTGGGTGGAAAACATCCCTCCCCGGGGTTACCTGGATGGCTAACCCCCCCTACCGGGGTTTTACCCTTTGGGGGCTAAATCCCTCCCCTGGGTTATCCTGGGTGGCAAACACTCCCTACCCTGGTTATCCTGGGTGGTAACACTCCTCCCCGGGGTTTATCCTGGGGGCAAAACACTCCCTACCCTGGGTTACCTGGGTGGCTAACATCCCTCCCCTGGGTTTCTGGGGGCTAACACTCCCTACCCGGGTTTTTGGGGTGGCAAACCCCCTCCCTCCCCCGGGTTTTGGGGGTGGCTAAACCCCTACCTGGGTTATTGGGTGGTAACACTCCCTCCCCGGGGTTTATCCTGGGTGGCAACACCCCTACCTGGGTTATCCGGGGGGGTTTACACTCCCTACCCGGGGTTACCCCTGGGTAGTAATCCACCTACCCTTGGGTTATAAGAAATAGAACATAAAAAAGGAGGAAACTCAGGGGGCCCCTCTTGGCCCCCATACTAGGCGGGCCCTTTTTCAATTATCCCAAAACCCAAAACATTTCCCAAAACCCCTTTTTTCAATGCCACCAAGAAATAAGCTCTGATGTGAAAGCCCCACTAAAATCCAACCCCCCCCCCTCATGTATTATCAACCTAAATTTGAAACTCCCCCAAAAGCCCCACCCTAAATAACCCAACTAGGTAGACTTTTCCCCTATTTACCCTTTTTCCAAAACCCAATATTTTTCCTATGCCCTTTTTAAATCTAAACTTATTTTTTTAAAAACCCCATTACTGGGGGTTTTTCCTTTGGGAGACATCCTCAAGACCTTATTAAATATCCCCTTTATTAAATTTCTATCTTCCATTTATACACTTCGTGGTCTCCCCTCTTTTTGTCTAAAAGTGAATGTTCCGGGTGGTAACCCTCCCTCCCGGGGTTATCCTGGGTGGCTAATCCCCCCTTTCCCCTAGGTTATTTTGGGGTAGAAACCCCCCCTACCATGGGTGACCCTGGGTGGAACCCCCCCCCCCCCCCGGTTTGAAAAAGTGACCCCCCCCCCCCCGGATTGCCCAATGACCCCCCCAGTCTGGTCACTTCACTCAGGGAAGGAGCCGGCACCAGACCCCAGCAAAAAGCTAGTCAGGTCTGACTACACCCCCCACCCCACTTGTATTTATCTAACCTTTTTTTAAAAAACTACACAACGTTTACCCTGAAAAAACTGTCTCGGCAGTTTGACCACTACCCAAAAAACTCTTTTCCAAACCAGTGTTTCCCTAATCCTTCCTGAATCTAAAATTTTTTCCAACTTAAAACCATTTCTGCGGTCCTTCTTGGCGGGAAATTTTCAGCACGCTTTCCCGCGAAGGGGTGGAAACTCGGAGTGTTTCCTTAAACGGTTTGTCAATTTTCACCCATCGGAAATAATGGGTACCTGGGTTTTAGTCGACTGGTGGGGTCGGACCCTGGGACAAAATTGATAATTTGCGTGAATTGTCAGATAAAAGCGGCTTTCTGTATGTCAGTAGGATGTTACCTTCCCAAATGTACTTGTAGTAAAAAAATTATTATTATTATTATTATTATTTTATTTTATTATTTAATTATTATTTTATTATTATTATTATTTTATAGGGTGTCTAGATGAGGGGTTGGTCCCCCGGGCTGTGATGGTAGTGGCCCTGAACCTGAGCCCAGTAGTACAGTTTTTGTTTGGGTTTGATCAAAACCCAGTGGTAATTTTTGGGCCTAAACCGGCCACCGAGGAAATGCAAAGTAATGTTTTCACGACCTAAAAAACACCACTAACTGCCCACCCCGACAATGTGACACACTTGAAAATAAGACACATGGGGAAGTAGAGAATGGGACACATTTTTACAAGTAGATGAAAAAGCCCTGTGGAGTTTTTGCCCACAAATAGTTTTATAATCTCTTCACAATTTTCCATCGTTTATTGTCTACCGGGGATAAACCGCGCTTGGCCAAACGTTCTACAGTAAAGATAAACCAGTGTTGTACGTGTGTTTATCGTTCAAGTCCGGGTTTTGTTTCCCAATAATATAATAACGTGAGCTTGTTGACTTAGAGAGGGTAAATATTTCCAACCACCATTTTTAGTTCTTGACAGTTTTTTCAGACGCCGCCCCCCCAAGTATCCAAACTGCTTTTATTATTATTGTTTTTTTGAGTGTGGTTTTTTTTTAACAAATTATTTCTTCTTTTTTTCCAAGAACTGTCCCGGGGGGAACATGGATAAATAAATTTCAAGGGGACACATCTTCCTGCCCCTGTCAAGGTGGTGAACACCTGAATCAGACTTAAAAACTCTTCCCGTAGTTGATAGGCTTTATCTAAATTAACTATTTTATTATAAACGGTTTAGAAACCCAGAAGTTGATAATGAGACACTTGTTTCAAATTTTTGTTCTGGAAATGTTAGGGTAGTCAGTGGTTCTTATTTCAATACAGAGAAGAAAGGAAAACGAGGAGGAGGATTTGGGTTCAGTCCTAGCCTGGAGCCCATCAAGACTGATTGAGTGAAACATCGAATCCAGGTTAAGGGACTGATTAGCTCAAACTCTCTTTTCCCCGTTCTTCTCGTATTGGACTATGAAGTCATGGCTACGAAAAAGTTTCCAGAAAAAAAATACCTAAAATTTTCATAAGTGTCTATTTTTTACCCCTTCACCCGGTCCATCTGGAGTGTCTCGAAGGTTCGTACCCCTCTAAAATTTGTCTTCCGTGTGTGCTCTCTTCTGTACATCACTCTTCCATAAACATGTTGTACTCCCGACTTCATGATGGACGATAATCCCGTTAGTCCCTTCATCTACTTCTTTAAACCCCCTTTCTGTTTCTTTAGCAATGGCTTATAACCTTGGAAACCCCAAGCTGGTTAAAAAATATCTTTGCTATTAATTTAAACCCAATCATCGGTTCCCGGCTCCTGGGGCCCTGTCAGAACAAGACAACCAAAAATTAACTTTAAACCCACCTCACTAAAATTTTAACATACATTCTCTGGTGGGCTGTTCTCCCACACCGCCTTTACACCAGCACCTTACAAGCCCTTTTCACCAGCCCTTACCCAGCACCCTTCACCAGCACCCTTCACCCAGCACCTTCCCCAGACCTTAACCAGCACTACACCAGCCCTTACAACCCCCTCACATCACTACACCCACTTCACCAGCACCTTACCCCGACCTCACCAGACCTAACCGCACCCTACACCAGCACCTTTCACCCGCACCTTACACCAGCACCTTACACAGCACCCCAACCAGCATTAACCCCCCACCTACACCAGCACCCTACACCATCACCTACACCAGCACTTTTCACCGCACCCCAACGACCACATCACCCCCTCACCCGCCCTTACCCACACCCTCCCCCCCTAACCAGCACCTTACCCAGCCCCTAACCCGCACCTTACACCCGCACCTTTCACCAGAACCTTTTACCAGCACCTTACACCAGCATTCCCAGCACCCTACACCAGCACCTTACCCGCACCCTACACCGCACCTTACGCCCGCCCTTACACCAGAACCTTTCCCAGCACTTACACCAGCCCCTACCCAGCACCTTACACCGCACCCTACACCGCCCTTACACCAGCCCTTACCCAGAACCTTACACCAGCCCTTACACCCGCCCTTTAACCCGACCTTACACCCCCAAAAAAGCAGGTTTTGTCGACTTCAGGCACTAGATAAAATTAGTTTCAAAAATGTAGTGTACTTTTAACAGAAACTAGTGTTAGTTGTGACAGTTAAAAAGTGTTGTGACGTACTAGTGTTAGTTGTGACAGTACTGGTTTTGTGACGTACTAGTTTGTGACAGTATAGTGTTAGTTGTGACCGTATAGTGTTTTGACGTCTATGTAGTTGGAATTCTAGTGTTGTGACATCAGTGTTGTTTTGACAGTCTAGGTTACTTGGACGTACTAGTGTTTGTTGGACAGTATAGTGTTATTGTGACAGTACTATGTTGTTTTGACAGTATAGTGTTAGTTGTGACGTGCTGGTTGTTTGACATACTAGTGTTAGTTGTGACAGTATAGTGTTAGTTGTGACGTATTGTGTTTGTTGTGAAGTACTAGTGTTAGTTGTGAAGTATAGTGTTTGTTGTGACGTATAGTGTTTTTGTTGTGACAGTATGTGTTAGTTGTGACATATAGTGTTAGTTTGAACATTTCTGTGTTAGCTGTGACAGTATGTGTTAGCTGGACGTACTTGTTTTAACAGTATAGTGTTAGTTGTGACATATGTGTTGAAAGTACTGTGTTAGTCGTGACCTATGTGTTGTAACGTATAGTGTTAGTTGTGACAGTATGTATTTGACAGTCTAGGTTGTTGGGACGTTTCTAGTGTTGTCGTGACAGTCTAGTGTTTGTTGTGAATTTCTAGTGTTGTTTTGGCAGTACTAGTGCTGTTATGACAGTCTAGTGTTAATTGTGATGTACAAATGCTAGTTGTACAGTAATGTGCTAATTGTCAAGTTTGTTTAGTTGTCAAGTATAGTGTAATTGTCAAAGTATAGTTCTAGTTGTCACGTATGTGTGTTGTTACGTACTAGCTCTAGTTGTTACAGTACTAGTACTTGTCACAGTAAAGTGGAGTTTTTCCACGTACTAGGCTAATTTTTCAAAAATACTAGTTTAGTTGTCACGGTATAGTGCTAGTTGTTACAGTACTAGCGCTAGTTGTCACAGTACTGTGTAATTGTCAAAAATTTTAGTGCTAGTTTTTACAGTACTAGCGTGTTGTCACAGTATGTGTAAATTGTAAAGTCTAGTGTAGTTTTTCAGTATAGGTAGTTGTCCGTACTAGTGTAAATTTCAAAGTATAGTGCTGTTGTTACAGTATAGTGCTAGTTGTTAAGATAGGCTAGTTGTTCGTACTGTGCTAGTTGTCACAGTACTAGTGTAGTTATCACATACTGGTAGTTGTACTTTCTATATTATAACCTTTTTCATGCTAACCATGAGGCGGAATTTTGGGCGAGGATTGCTCCCCTCCTAGACACTATCCAGGAGGAGCGAAACGTAGTGACAGGTTAGAGGGACCCCAACCCGGTCACTGCTTGGTATACCAGGCCCCTCTGGGCACTGCCCCGGAAAGGGACCCGAAATAAGGCGTGAACGATAAATAAAAATCTTTATTGTGTATTTGGAAAGTGAGTTGATTATTGAGTCGGGGGATAGTGCCTTGTGGAGCAGGCTAGTGGATGGTGCCTTGTGGGGCAGGGTTGGGTGGTGCCTTTTGGAGAGGCATGGATGGGGCCTTTTGGAGCAGGTAGTGGATGGTGCTTTGGGGGGCGGTTAGGGTGGTGCCCTTTTGGGGGGTTAGGGATGGTGCCTTGTGGAGCAGGCTAGTGGATGGTGTTGTGGGCGGTAGTGGATGGTGCCCTTTTGGAGCAGGTAGTGGAGGTGCCTTGTGGGCCGCTAGTGGTGGGCCTGTGTAGCATGTAGGGTGGTGCCTTGTGGAGCAGGTAGTGGATGGTGCCCTTTTGGGAGGTAGTGGATGGTGCCTTGTGGAGAGGTAGTGGATGGTGCTTTGGGGGAGCAGGTGTGGATGGGGCCCTTTTGGAGCACGCTAGGGTGGGGCCTTTTTGTAGCATGTAGAGGATGGTGCCTTGTGGAGCAGGTAGTGGATGGTGCCTTGTGGAGCAGGTATGGATGGTGCCTTGTGGAGCAGGAGTGGATGGGGCCTTGGGAGCAGGTTAGGGATGGTGCCCTTTTGGAGAGCTGTGGTGGTGCCTTGTGGACAGGGTTTGTGGATGGTGCCTTGTGGAGCAGGCTAGTGGATGGTGCCTTGGGAGGGTAGTGGATGGTGCCCTTTTGGAGCAGGGTAGTGGATGGTGCCTTTGGAGGGCTAGTGGATGGTCCTTGTGGGCGGTTAGTGGATGGGGCCCTTTTTGGGGCAGGGTTTGTGGTGGGCCTTGTGGAGCAGGTTAGTGGATGGTGCCTTGTGGAAGCAGGTTAGTGGATGGTGCCTTGTGGAGCAGGCTAGTGGATGGGCCCTTTTGGAGCAGTAGTGGATGGTGCCTTGTGTAGCATGTAGTGGATGGTGCCTTGTGGAGCAGGCTAGTGGATAATGCCTTGTAGAGCAGGCTAGTGGATAGTGCCTTGTGGAGCAGGTAGTGGATGGTGCCTTGTGAGCAGGCTAGTGGATGGTGCCTTGTGGAGCAGCTAGTGGATAGTGCCTTGTAGAGCAGGCTAGTGGATAGTGCCTTGTGGGCAGGCTAGTGGATGGTGCCTTGTAGAGCAGGCTAGTGGATGGTGCCTTGTGGAGCGGGTAGGGGAAATGGTGCCTTGTAGAGCAGGCTAGTGGATGTGCCTTGGGAGCAGGCTAGTGGATGGTGCCTGTGAGCAGGCTAGTGGATGGTGCCTTGTGGAGCAGGCTAGTGGATGGTGCCTTGTGGAACAGGCTAGTGGATGGTGCCTTGGGGAAACATGCTAGTGGATGGTGCCTTGTGGAGCATGCTGTGGATGGTGCCTTGTGGGGAAAAGGCTAGTGGATGGTGCCTTGTGGAGCAGGCAGGGGAAATGGTATCTTGTGGAGCAGGCTAGTGGAGGGTTTCCTTGTGGATCAGGCTTAGTGGAGGTGCCTTGTGGAGCAGGCTAGTGGGATGGTGCCTTGTGTACACAGGCTAGTGGATGGTGCCTTGGGGTACCAGGCTAGTGGATGGTGCCTTGTGGAGCAGGCTAGTGGATGGTGCCTTGTGGAGCAGGCTAGTGGATGGTGCCTTGTGGAGCACACTAGTGGATGGTGCCTTGTGGAGCAGGCTAGTGGATGGTGCCTTGTGGAGCAGGCTAATGGATGGTGCTTTGTGGAGCAGGCTAGTGGATGGTGCCTTGTGGAGCATGCTAGTGGATGGTGCCTTGTGGAGCAGGCTAGTGGATGGTGCCTTGTGGAGCAGGCTAGTGGATGGTGCCTTGTGGAGCAGGCTAGTGGATGGGGCCTTGTGGAGCATGCTAGTGCATGGTGCCTTGTGGAGCAGGCTAGTGGATGGTGCCTTGTGGAGCAGGCTAGTGGATGGTGCCTTGTGGGAGCAGGCTAGTAGATGGTTGCCTTGGGAGCAGGCTAGTGGATGGTGCCTTGTGAAGCAGGCTAGTGGATGGTGCCTTGTGGAGCACACTAGTGGATGGTGCCTTGTGGAGCAGGCTAGTGGATGGTGCCTTGTGGAGCACGCTAGTGGATGGTGCCTTGTGGAGCAGGCTAATGGATGGTGCCTTGTGGAGCAGGCTAGTGTATGGTGCCTTTGGAGCAGGCTAGTGGATAGTGCCTTGTAGAGCAGGCTAGTGGATGGTGCCTTGTGGAGCAGGCTAGTGGATGGTGCCTTGTTTAGCAGGCTAGTGTATGGTGCCTTGTGGAGCAGGCTAGTGGATGGTGCCTTGTGGAGCAGGCTAGTGGATGGTGTCTTGTGGAGCAGGCTAGTGGATGGTGCCTTGTGGAGCAGGCTAGTGGATGGTGCCTTGTGTACCAGGCTAGTGGATGGTGCCTTGTGTACCAGGCTAGTGGATGGTGCCTTGTGGAGCAGGCTAGTGGATGGTGCCTTGTGGAGCACGCTAGTGGATGGTGCCTTGTGGAGCACGCTAGTGGATGGTGCCTTGTGGAGCAGGCTAGTGGATGGTGCCTTGTGGAGCACAGATGCAGGCTGGTTACTTGGCTTGCAGGCTTGCAGGCTTACAGGTCGGTAGGGCAGGAAGGAGGATGAATGAGTAAGATTAAGAGGGAAAGGTTAAGAATGAGTGGGAAGAAGGTTAAGAATGAGTGGGAAGAAGGTTAAGAATGAGTGGGAAGAAGGTTAAGAATGAGTGGGAGGAAGGTTAAGAATGAGTGGGAAGAAGGTTAAGAATGAGTGGGAAGAAGGTTAAGAATGAGTGGGAAGAAGGTTAAGAATAAGAAAGTGGAAGGTATGAAAGAGTGAAAGATTTGACCTGACTATTTTAAGCCAGTAGGTCTGCTCAGTGCTCCTTCCTTCTTAAGTAGATGTAACTTGGACCTCGCTAGCATGGGCCAGTAGGCCGGCCGCAGTGCTCTTTCTTCCTTATGTTCTTATGTAAACTTAGCAGAGTGTAGGCACTTTAATGGTAAGTGTGAACATTAAAATGGTACAAAATACCGACAGGTTGTTAGGTAAGACACATATGCAAGTTAGGTATCTTTATTTCGAAACGTTTCGCCTACACAGTAGGCTTCTTCAGTCGAGTACAGAAAAGTTGATAGAAGCAGAAGAGACTTGAAGACGATGTAATCAGTCCATCACCCTTAAAGTTTTGAGGTGGTCAGTCCCTCAGTCTGGAGATGCACTGTGTCATAGTCTGAAATAATATGGAGTTGAAGTGACAGGATGGAGCCTTATATAAGGCTCCATCCTGTCACTTCACTTAAGTGTTAATTCTCTCCCACAGAACCAAGTGGCTAAGAAGTCAAGTGGATCTTCTTGGTTCAGATCACGTGATGCCATCTTGAGGCAACTTAACTACATCCTCAGTGGAAACCTGATCAAGTAAGAGAATAACAACTGTACTTTAAACATCCTCAGTTAAGTTGCTTACCTTAAGTTTAGGTAGCCTTTCGGTTAATTATTAACCCAGTTGGGTTAGTAACCCACAATAATTACTCAAGAACGTCAAGCAGTGTGGTTTATAAGGTTTCCCATAAACAACATAGGCACAATACCGTGACTGGAATAATACTTCCTGGTGGTTAAAGCTCCCGCTTCACAAACGGAGGGCCCGGGTTCGATTTCCGGCTGGTGGAAACATTTCGACGCGTTTCCTTACACCTGTTGTTCCTGTTCACCTAGCAGAAAATAGGTACCTGGATGTTAGTTGACTGTGTGGGTCGCATCCTGGGGGACAAGATTGAGGACCCCATTGGAAATAAGTTGGACATTCCTGGACGACGCACTGACTTTCTTGGGCAATCCTGGGTGGCTAACCCTCGGGGGTTAAAAATCCGAATGAAATCTTATCTTATCAGATCGATTCATTGCTAGTTTACGGTTACCAAGGAAAGCTTAATGCACCGCTCAAAGTTTACAAGTAATGAAACGCGGCTTTCTTCAGTGTAATATGGCACAATACACAATACTGGGAATATTCAAGCAGCTGATACCAGCAGCTACCATAGTTTCTTGAACCTCACCTTAGCTGAGTTTCACCAGTAGTGAAATTTGAAGGCGTAGAGAAATCATTGGAAATTCACTATCCTGTGAAAGGATATATATTATATAATTTATATATATATATATATTATATATATATATATATATATATATATATAATAAAATATAACATTATCTTTACGGCCACAGCAGGACTCGAGCCTGCAGACTCGCATCACGATGCCAGACCCCAGATAAGTATGAGCACCCAGTCGAAGCTAGACGATGTTTGCCCATACCTCGGGGCACCAAGCTCGTTTCAGTTCTTTCATCAAATCCTTCTACAAACAGTGTACAACGAAAGATATTTAAAATGCTTAACAATTCACATTCAGTGCACCGTTTAGGGTAAATTGTGGAAGTGTTGTGCAGTTTGTGATTGTTGGTGAGTGTGGTAGTGAGGAACGGCCAGTGGAGGGGTGGGGGAGTATAAGGCCTACACTGTGTATGAGTACCGGCCAAGATATCGTACATACAAACCTCGAAAAGCTCTTATAAAACATCTATATCCAGCACCATGCACCATGCTTCCAGTTGACTTGGAAATGTTGTGTCGATGCATGGACTATTTAGAGGCATATGTTATGGAAAAACAATGTGAAATTAATGTTAACGAGGGAGTGACAGTCAGTGCATCCACCCCACGTCACGGGGTGGGTGGAAGAGGTGGATGTGTACCTAGATGGTGAGTGAACACATTGGTTCAGCAGTGCCCATTACCCACATTGTTCATAGTGTACATGGGAAACAAATAAAGTTTGTGTATTGTAAGACAGTGTGAACAATATATAGTGTGCAAGTCCATGTGATTGTTACTCCCCGGGATAACCCCACTCAACAACTGCGCCTCCCCCACCTAATTCCCAGGGGGAGTTTTCCCTTTCCCTCCCAGCCCCTCAAACTCCACCAGGCCACCACGGTCAGTTCACTACCTTCCACGCACCATACCCACCCAGCATGTCATATTCCACTCCTATTGTCTAGTCTAGCAGATGGATGCCAACAGAGGAAGCAAGCAGCCAGGAAATGGCAGCACGGGATACTAGGAGAGGCAAGTGTCGGTCTTGCTTACAGCTTCGTTGTCTCAACTCTAATGGTTTCCTTCGCAAACACGGTAGTGCCCTGGTCAGGATGTCCTCCTGTGGAAAGTGATGATCCAGAGCCACCTCAGGCACCTGAACCCACTCCAACAGATTTCATCTCACCAGACAATCTCTTGGAAGCAATTAAAGCAACAGGTACGAGGACACTCACACATATTCCCAAGCAGCCGTCCACACGCAGCTGGGAAACTTACAGACCTCTTGAAAAAAGTAAACGATGGTTCCACTATCTTAATGCTCCACCAACCATCAAGGCATGGCACAACTTGCTACTTTTGGCAATGTCTGCTTAGCTGTGCCGGAAAGAAGGGGAAAAGAGGCTAGCCTCCAATGATAATTAAATCTTAAAAGATTTTCCTAGAGTTGATAACCTCATTCGCCTCCCGTCAACACAAAAAAGGGAGAGGCAGAAGACCCCACACTACTCTACTGACAGTGAAAAAGTCAGAGTCCAGGTGAGCAAGAAATTGAAGAGGGCAACACATGGGGGCAATCAGAATTATTACCAGTTGCTCCCAGGGATGCTGACACGGCTGAAGCACTTAGAGGAAAGCACCCTGCCAGGAAACCAGTGGCACAACAGTCCAACACCTCTGTCCCCACTATGGAACCATTGATTGTGGAAGACTCAGACATTTACAAAGCAATAATGTCGTTCCCATCTGGCTCTGCTGAGGGTTACATGGAATAAGGCCACAGCATTTAAGGAATGGCTAATCCAGTTATTGGGAATTAGCAGATGACACTGCTTTCAGAGATCACAAGGTTCGTCAACAATTCCTTGGCTGGTCTGATTCCTGATGAAATTAGACTTTCTTTTTTGGTGCAACACTTTGTGCACTTAAAAGAAGGATGGAGGAATTCGGCCAATTGCAATAGGCAACACATTACGCCACCTTGTATCCAAAGCTGCTGTCCGAAGTATTCGTGCACAGGCAGCCATGATGCTTCAACCAAACCACTTGGCTTTGGGGTCTCTCAAGGAAGTGAGCAGGGGGTTCATGCAACAAGGGCATATATCACAACCTGCCTGAGGACAATGCAGTGGTAAAATTAGATTTCAAGAATGCGTTCAATCTCCTGAAAAAGACGTGGTATTAGCAGCAGTACAAGAACATTTCCCTGGTCTCTTCCCTTTTGTTTCAGCTGGGTCATACAAGGAATCAATGCTTCTCTTTGGAGAGCATGAAATCACATCATCGGAGGGTGTCCAACAGAGGAATCTTCTTGCACCATTTCTCTTCTGTATAGCAGTTAGGGAAATCACAGTCAGACTGACAGCGAGCTAAACATCGGTTCCTAGATGATGGCACACTAGCAGGTACAAAGGAGTCCCTCCTACATGACCTTACACAGGTAATGACACGGGACAGGAAATGGGTCTATCCTGAATCCATCCAAATGTGAAATCTCAGTCAGTCAAAAGTGATAAATGCGTGAGATCAAAATACCAGAGCAGCAGTCATTGCCCCACAAATGTGTCTTGCTAGGAGCACCTCTGGGAAGCAATGCCATTGACACAATTCCTCAGAAGAAATTGGAAGAGTTAAGGAGAATGGAACAACGAATAGCAATCTGGACACCCACGATGCCTTGTACCTTCTCGCAATGTGCTTGAGTCTGCCCAGGTTGACATATTTCCTAAGATGTGCACCTTCATGATAACTTATACTGCACGAATATGACAGTCATTCTGAGCAGATTTTTACGAAAGTACTTAACCTTACTCCAGAAGACGGGCAGTGGAACCAAGCTACACTTCCAGTCTAGACTAGGAGGCATTGGTGTCCGCAAGTCATCACAGATTGCGCTACCTGCTTTTCTGTCCTCGTGTATTGCATCCAAGAGAGCTTGTAGCAGCAATTCTCCTGAACATCTTAGGGACAAGACTGGAGTCCAGGACCAAAAAATCATTGACGGAGCAATGATCTGGGATAATCTAACAGGCTCTGAAACCAGACCTGCTCCCCCCACAACTACAAACAATCGCTGGGGATGGTCCATTAGTGGACAATTATAGCCTCACAATGCTTCAGAGTGTGTCAGGGCACGGATAGAGCCCACTCCTGGTATGGAGCCCCTCATGCTGGGGACTTTCTGTTGCTGTTTCCCTTCCAGCCTTGGCACGCCATCGACCCACGACATCCGCATGGTGTTTCCCTTCGACTTGCCGCCCTTATTCTCGCCGAACACAGGTGTATTTGTGGCAGTGAAGCAGCAGACTGATTCGGGTACCACGGTCTTGTGTGCCGTAATCGCGGGAAAGATTGCAAGACATGGGAGGTTAATAACATTATCAAGAGGAGCCTCATAAACAGCTGGATGCCCAGCAGTAAGGGAGCCACCCCAACTATGCAGATCTGATGGCAGCCAGAAGCGTCCAGATGGTATCACCTTCAAGCCTGGACAGATGGGAAGCAGTGGTGTGGGATATACATGTGCATCTACCTTGGCTGATACCTATCTCCATACACCAGGGAGGGAGGAGGGGCAGCCGCCAGCTCAGGGAGTCCCAAAGTCTAGAAAATATGGAGAACTTTGCCCATCATTATATGTTTGTTCCCATAGGCTCAGTGACCTTGGCTCATGGGGAAAGAGTGCATCTAAATTCCTTAAGGACCTGGGAAAAAGACTCATCAGGGTAACTAGGGATCCAGGGCAGCTAGTTTTCTGTTCCAGCGGCTCAGTACGGCTGTTCAAAGGGGTAATGCCTGCTGTATTTTGGGCACACGCCCAGCTCTGAGGAGCTGGATGAGATTTTCGCCTTATAATCGGTGATACACACGTAACAACATGTACCTTATATGCCACCTTTTATCAACAATGTATCTCTTAAATCTTCTGTACCATATTATGTAATAAAATATTCCTATTAGGTAAAAAAAACTATATTAAAAGATGGGGTGGTAGGGGAAGTGGAATATTCAAACGGCTTCAGGAAGAAATCAAATATTCTTCCTTGAAGCCTTTTTATCCACTTCTCCGAGGCTGTGGGTCCCACAATTTACACCAGAGGTGGACCCCATCCTATATATATATATTATATAATATATATATATATATATATATTTATATATATATATATATATATATATATATATATATATATTAAAGGGAAGGAAATACACTGTCCCCCATTCTGCGGTGAAAAGTTATGTAATTTTATTTCTTTTTTTCAGGACTTAGACAATGGTATCCAGCAAGTGTAAACACATGATACGACTCAAGTTTGGGAGTCACCTGTGTGTAACACTGAACCTCCTACAACGCTACTTCCTTTCCCATATACTTCTTGACAAGCTGCTTCACTCGTCTGGCAAGGTCTTCAAGGAGTCTTTTTTTTTTCTGGTCACCCTCTCCTGATGCAGACACCGTTGCTGTACCTGCTGATGGAGCTCAAACAATGCAGATGTTTCTGCTGTTGAAGACCCTCAACCTGCAGCTTTTCACGAGAGACGCCTTCAATTACCTTTCCTACTTGCAAGAACTTTCTTTACTGATAATGTGTTTTTTCACGAGAAGTTTCCTGCTGCTGCGTCACCATAGAGGACCTAATGTTCCTGGTGTTATCCCTGATGCTCCGTCCCATTTAACATGAAGGTCATGATTGCGCTTTTAACTAACCTGGAGACATCATTAGTTTCACTTATGATCTGTGACTCAGTGAGATTCACTCTCCCTTATATTCTTACAGCTGGTCTACAGTAGAGCTCCACGGTACAATATATCTTAACTTTACCTGCAAAAGCGCACCCTGTATTTTTATCCTTATTGAATAATCTTATGTAAACAGTTTCATTGTGCAATACAGTATAAATCGAGGCTGGTAATGATTATGTAAGAATTATAATTATATAATTAGAAGTATTAAAATTACTTTCAAAATAACCTTTGCCTTGTTTTGAAGCCAAACCCCTCACAGGAGGGATTCCTAACTCATCAACGCTTTCTGTCTAGTAACAACTTTGGAAAGACTTGTCACATTTGTCTCGTAGCACCTACCATATACTGATATTAAATACTTGCATGATTGTCAGATTCTCCTGTGGGTACTGACATCCATAACTCACGAAATCGTAATGACACGATTGCTAACGCGTCGGGCTGGAGTTTTATGACTCGCTAACCGCATCCGTGGGTATGGTTTGACATCCACAAGCCTGTAACGATACCCCTGTGAGTACTGACATCCGAGTTACAAACTAGCAAAACCACTAGAAATAGTAAACAAGGGGATGCCCCAAGAATAGTGAAGATAATATACCAGAAAATGCTGAAGGTACCATTGTCAGTTGAATATTGAGACACTTATGCACCATATGGGAATCTTTATTTAGGAAACGTTTCGCCACACAGTGGCTTCATCTCAGTCCAATACAAAGCAGAAAGTGTGAACATTAAAATGATATAAAATACCGACAGGTTGTTAAGTAAGACATATATGCAACAGTTAGGTATCTTTATTTCGAAACGTTTCGCCTACACAGTAGGCTTCTTCAGTCGAGTACAGAAAAGTTGATAGAAGCAGAAGAGACTTGAAGACGATGTAATCAGTCTATCACCCTTGAAGTTTTGAGGTGGTCAGTCCCTCAGTCTGGAGAAGAGTATTGTTCCATAGTCTGAAACAAAGCAGAAAGGTGCAAGGAGAGGAGGAGACTAGTGGATGGTACCACTATGACCCCGCCTCCTCCTGCTTCGCCTCACCTGACTACAGTATATAAGCCACGTCTACGGCCCTGTGCTGTATATTCTACAAGACTGATGGACTGAGCACATCGACTCCAGGCTGAGGGACTGATTATCTCAATCTCATCCTCTCCTTGCACCTTTCTGCTTGTATTGGACTGATGAAGCCACTGTGTGGCGAACGTTTCCTAAATAAAGATTCCCATATGGTGCATAAGTGTCTCAATATTCAACTTGTCGGTTTTCAAAACCATTCATCACACCATTGTCAGTACAAGTGCTGAAGATATTAAGGAAACAGAAAAACATGCATCAGTAGTGTCACGCAGCCACGAAAAAACCAAGGCAAACAGAAATCAAACCTATGCAAATTCTATGCCTAGGTACCTGCGGGCATAGAAATATCTGAAAAAAAAAAAGATGGGACGTTCAACTTTGACCACTATAGAAAATGTCGTGACCATACGGCAACAGGAGAATGCAACCTTTCTTCCTGTAAGGTTTTTCCTCCCTGAAATGTGTCGCTCTTCAGTTCAAGAAAGACAGTGCTGTAACTTATATTGTCAGGCACGTCATCCAAAGGGGACAAGAAGATACAGAACATCCAGACCATGGGAAAACCTGGGTAGCCACAACTACTCCAGAGAGAGAGGTTTTTTAGTGCCAGAAAGGAAAAAAAAAGCTGGCAGGGAATGACAGAAATCATACGCCAACTCAGATCACTTCTGGAGTGGAATGACAGTCAGTGGCTTTCATTCCAACACAACAGATATTAGTGCCAGGAGAAAAAAAAACCCTCCCCCCCATACCATCAATACGACATTCATCTTTGCAAATATACAGGGTCTAAAGACAGCAATGAACAACAAAATACCTTTCATCTGTGCACTCCTTACAGAGTCAAATGCAGTGTTTGCGGTTTTCACAGAGACCCACATAATGGATCACTTTGACAACGAAATATGGAACCCGGGTGAACAGGCGAAAGGGAGGGGATGGGGAGCTGTACGTCGCAGAGTCACTGATATGCTCTGAACTACTAAACACCTCAAATGACGTTATTGATGTTCTGGCAGTAAAGATCGAGAACCAAAGCCTGGTCATTGTGGTTGTATACAAGCCTATGGATGCAACTTCCAAACAATTCCAGGAACAGCTTTTGAAAACAGACCGTTCCAGCCCCAGACATCTTGATCCTGGGGGATTTCAACCTAAGGCACCTAAAATGGAGGAATGTAGCAAATAATGCTGTAGGAGAGAAAACACCTGGAGGCAGCTCAGATGAAAACTCGCACACACATGAGCTTTTAAATCTCTGCACCAAATTCACCTTAAATCAGCAAATAATAGAGTCAACAAGATTGGAGAATACACTGGACCTCATCTTCACTAACAATGATGATCTGATACGATATATTACCATATCAATAACAATATACTCAGATCACAACATAATGAAGGTTCAGACATGTATGTACGAGGCCCCAGACCAACAAAATGTGATCAGTTACGAGGGAGCCTTCACCAAAATCAACTTCAATAGCAAAAACATGAGGTGGCACCAAGTCAACCAAGTCTTAAATGATATAAACTGGGAAGATATCTTAAGCAACACAGATCCAAACCTATGTCTAGAAAAAACTAGCTTTGTAGCACACGAGGTATGCTCAGGCATATTTCTTTAAGGAAAATGAAGAAAATATGTAAAACTAGAAAGAGAAAGGCGTTCCCTACACAGGCGAAGGCGAAGAATAACAGAGCAGCTAAAAGAGGCCAATATATCTGTAATACAAAGGGAGGCACTGGTTAGAGAAATAACAAACACGAAACTAAAGCTAAAGCAATCTACAGGAATCAAGAAATGTGGGAAGAGCTAAAAGCCATATATGAAATTGAAAGAAACCCAAAATATTTCTTTTCTTATGCCAAATCTAAGTTGAGAACAACATCCAGCATTGGGCTCCTACTTAGACGAGATGGGTCCTACACAGATGACAGCAAGGAAATGAGTGAGCTACTCAAGTCTCCATATGACTCAGTTTTCAGTGATCTGCTAACCAGACTAAGAGTCGAAGACCTAAATTATTTTTTATGAGCGACACTTAGGATTTGGTAGATTCAAGCCGATCTGATATTATCCTAACCCCAAATGACTTCGAAAAGGCGATAATGACATGCTCATGCGCTCTGCCCCAGGCCCAGACTCGTGGAACTCTATGTTCATCAAGAACTAAAAGAAACCCCTATCATGTGCTTTTAACATTCTATGGAGAGAGAGCATGGACACTGGGGCCATGTTACAGCTGCTAAAAACAACAGACATAGTCCCACTCCACAAAGCGGGCAGTAAAGCAATAGCAATAAGTACAGACCGACAGTGCTAGCATCCATATCATAAAAATCTTTGAAAGAGTTCCAGAAAAGCAAGATCGCAACTCATCTAGATACCCATCAGTTACACAATCCAGAGCAACATTGGTTTACAACAGGCCGCTGATGACTGGCACAATAAGTGGGCACCAGCGGCACCATAATGAGCACCAGGGGCACCATAATGGGCACGTGGGACACCGTAATTGGCACTATGGCACTAGAGGCACCATAATGGGTACTAGGGACACCATAATGAGCACCAGAGGCACCATAATTGGCACTAGGGGCGTTATGTACCTCTGAGATACGTATACCTTTATCGGTCTCAAATCGACCAAAATACATCTAATTAAATATGTTGTATTCCCCGTGCAATATCTAGAGGATGATTCTTCTGATCGGCTTCACACCCCCAAACGCTGGTGTATCTTAAATATAACCCAACGCCTAAATGCACGTGAGTGAGCAGAGTGCAGCCTAAGTTGATAATGTAGTTAAGTATTTCCTTGAAAGATCTTAAGGTAATTAGAAGAGGTATTCAAATTTCCATAACAAATATCCAAATTTAACTCATAAAAAAAAGGTAAATTTGGATATTTCACAACTGAATTTAAGTCAGACTTTTCACAGAGACCAACAAGACCAACACCCTAAACACACACAACCACAATAAGCTGGAAACTGCTCAAAAGTTGGATTTTTTAAGTGATCATTTGAGAAACTCTGGAATTATTGCAAGAAAAACAGAATTGTAATTTTTCCAATTTCCAACAATAAGCAAACTGAGATCTACAAAGGTCAAAAATGAATCCAAACTTTTCTCCAATAGCGGCCATCTTTTAAGTAAGTTGTTTAGGCAAATAATTAAGTACAATAAGTTATAAGTAAGCTTACTTTACGTTACATATAAATTTTTAACAATGTTCTTGAACTCACAGATGTTATAGACACACAAAAGAACATTAACCTCTTAGAGACACTGATTACCCAGTCTGAGCCTGGCAGTAACACAGTAATAATAATTATTTCTACAAGTATATGATACATATACAGACCATAGTTGACATCACTGACATACTATATTGAAAGTCTCTGGTTATACAGAGCATGTCGGGCAACTTAGGTTAATTTTGTCTTAGGATGCGACCCACACCAGTAGGCTAACACCCAGGTGCCTATTTGCTGCTAGGTGAAAAGAGACAGCAGGTTTCATAAGGAAACACGTCCAATGTTTCCCACGTACCGGGGGCATCCAAGAGTCTGCATATTTTGCAGGATGCCACATAGACATGTGACGACGGAGGCGGCTGCTGCTGCTGCTGCTGTTGCTGCCGCTGCCGCCGCCGCCGCCGCTAATACTGCTGCCGCTACTACTACCACTACTACTACCATTACTGTGCTGCTGCTGTTGCTACTACTACTGCTGCTGCTGCTGTTGCTAATAACTACTACTGCTGCTACTACTATACCATTACTACGCTGCTGCTGTTGCTGCTGCTACTACTACTACTGCTGCTACTACTACTACTACTACCATTACTACTGCTGCTGCTGTTGCTGCTACTACTACTACTGCTGCTATTACTACTACTACTATTACTGCTGCTGCTGTTGCTACTACTACTACTGCTGCTGCTATTACTACTACTACTACTGCTGCTGCTGTTGCTACTACTACTACTACTACTGCTGCTGCTGCTGCTGTTGCTGCTACTACAACTACTACTACTGCTGCTGCTATTACTGCTACTACTACTGCTGCTGCTGCTGCTGCTACTACTACTAGTACTACTTACTGCTGCTGCTGCTACTACTACATACTACTACTATCATTTACTACTGCTGCTGCTGTTGCTACTACTACTACTGCTGCTGCTATTACTACTACTACTAGTACTACTGCTGCTGCTGCTGCTGCTGTTGCTACTACTACTACTGCTGCTGCTATTACTACTACTACTACTACTGCTGCTGTTGCTACTACTACTACTACTACTGCTACTGCTGCTGCTACTACTACTACTACTACTACTACTACTACTACCATTACTACTGCTGCTGCTGTTGCTACTACTACTACTGCTGCTGCTATTACTACTCCTACTACTACTACTACTGCTGCTGCTGTTGCTACTACTACTACTACTACTACTGCTGCTACTGCTGCTGCTGCTACTACTACTACTACTACTACTACTACTACCATTACTACTGCTGCTGCTGTTTGCTACTACTACTACTGCTGCTGCTATACTACTACTACTACTACTACTACCATTACTACTGCTGCTGCTGTTGCTACTACTACTACTGCGCTGCTATACTACTACTACTACTTACTGCTGCTGCTGCTGTTGCTACTACTACTACTACTACTACTGCTGCTACTGCTGCTGCTGCTGCTGCTGCTACTACTACTACTACTACTACTACTACTACTGCTGCTACTACCATTACTACTGCTGCTGCTGTTGCTACTACTACTACTGCTGCTGCTATTACTACTACTACTACTACTGCTGCTGCTGTTGCTACTACTACTACTACTACTGCTACTACTACTACTACTACTACTACTACCATTACTACTGCTGCTGCTGTTGCTACTACTACTACTGCTGCTGCTATTACTACTACTACTACTGCTGCTGCTGTTGCTACTACTACTACTACTACTGCTGCTAGTGCTGCTGCTACTACTACTACTACTACTACTACTACTACTACTACCATTACTACTGCTGCTGCTGTTGCTACTACTACTACTACTACTACTATTACTACTGCTGCTGCTGTTGCTACTACTACTACCATTACTACTGCTGCTGCTGTTGCTACTACTACTACTACTACTACTACTACCATTACTACTGCTGCTGCTGTTGCTACTACTACTACCATTACTACTGCTGCTGCTGTTGCTACTACTACTACTATACTACTACTACCATTACTACTGCTGCTGCTGTTGCTACTACTACTACCATACTACTGCTGCTGCTGTTTGCTACTACTACTACTACCTACTACTACTACTACCATTACTACTGCTGCTGCTGTTGCTACTACTACTACCATTACTACTGCTGCTGCTGTCTACTACTACTACTACTACTACTACTACTACTACCATTACTACTGCTGCTGCTGTTGCTACTACTACTACCATTACTACTGCTGCTGCTGTTGCTACTACTACTGCTGTATTACTACTGAACATTAAAATGGTATAAATACCGACAGGTTGTTAGTAAGACACATATGCTTCTATCAACTTTTCTGTACTCGACTGAAGAAGCCTACTGTGTAGGCGAAACGTTTCGAAATAAAGATACCTGACTGTTGCATATGTGTCTTGCTATTACTACTACTACTACTACTACTGCTGCTGCTGTTGCTACTACTACTACTGCTGCTGCTATTACTACTACTACTACTACTGCTGATGTTGCTACTACTGCTACTACTGCTGCTACTGCTGCTGCTACTACTACTACTACTACCATTACTACTGCTTCTGCTGTTGCTGCTACTACTACCATTACTACTGCTGCTGCTGTTGCTACTACTACTACTACTACTACTACCATTACTACTGCTTCTGCTGTTGCTACTACTACTACCATTACTACTGCTGCTGCTGTTGCTACTACTACTACTACTACTACTGATGCTGTTGCTACTACTACTACCATTACTACTGCTGCTGCTGTAGCTACTACTACTACCATTACTACTGCTGCTGCTGCTGTTGCTACTACTACTACCACCATTACTACTACTGCTGCATGTTGCTACTACTACTACCACCATTAATATATGCTGGCTGTTGTACTATACTACCATTACTACTGCTGTGCTGCTGTTGCTACTACTTCCATTACTACTGCTTCTGCTGCTGCTGCTGCTGCTGCTACTACTTACTAACTACTACTACTACCATTACTACTGCTGCTGCTGTTGCTACTACTACTACCATTACTACTGCTGCTGCTGTTGCTACTACTACTACTACTGCTGCTGCTGCTGCTGTTGCTATATACTACTACTGGCTGCTGCTGCTGCGCTGCTGCTACTATACTACTATACCACTACTACTAAGTTCCATTTTGCATTCTTTTAAAGTACCCTGGAAAAATAACTCGTCGGTCCCGGGGAGTTATTTTGGTTCATTTTATCTATGTGTTTGATAACCATGTCCCTCGTGACAGTAATATTAGTTAATTTGAATTCATCAGGAACTGAATAATTGTCAATTTCTGGAATCTCATTTATGTCTTCCTGTGTAAAAACTGACAAAAAATAGTCATTAAATAGAGAACACATTTCCAGTTCGTTATCCGTCAGCTGTCCATTCCCAATTTTCAGAGGTCCTACTTTTTCCTTCACCTTCGTCCTATACACTTGAAAGAACTCTTTTGGATTAGTCTTGATTCATTAGCAACTCTAATTTCATAGTCCAAGTTTAGCCTTTCTAATCCATTTTTTTACTTCTCTTTTAAACTGAACATATTGGTCAATAAGGTTAACCTCTCCTCTTTTGATGCGCCTATAAATTCCTTTTTTCTTCCATAATAGATGTTTTAGCCTCCTGTTAGCCCATTTGGGATCGTTATTATTAGACCTAATTTCTCTCTGGGGAGTGTATATACTCTGAGCATGTTGTATATTTATTAAAAAAAATCATAAATGCAGATCCCTCGTAATCGTATGATAATCGTCAATAAAATTATTAGCTAGATTTCCCCATCGAAATTAGACAGGTGTTCCCTAAGTCAATATAATCGGCACCAGAGCGAAAATCGGGGACATTTACCGTATTATCCTTATTCTAGTACTACTAGTAATATTCAAAGTTTAAAGGATTTTGATCACTTCGCCAAGCTCTTCAGTGATCTCCAGATTATTTACGGAGGGTTTCTTTATTGACAAGACTAGGGCCCAGCAAATTATTTTCCCTGGTAGGCTCTGTTACATACTGTTTCAGAAAACAGTCCTGAACTGCTTCCATAAAGTCACTGGGCTCCAGATTACCGGTCAAAGAAGTCCAGTCAATTTGGGCTAAAGTTAAAATCCCCTACTATCACAACGTTATTGGGCTCTAGCAGCCCTAACAATTTCGTCCCAAAGAAGTCTTTCCCTGTCGTGATCCAAATCTGGAGGTCGGTATATTACACCTAGAATTAGTTTTTCTTGATCTTATATAAACTCTACCCAAACAAAATTCTGTTACTGATCCATCTATTTTTATAAACCCGTTTTTATACAACAAATTTATATTTTCTCGTACATATAATGCAACTCCACCCCTTTCCCATTATATCTATCTACATGGAAACAACTTAAACCTTGAACATGACACTCGGCAATCATATCCCGACTAATTAAATTTATACCATATTTCAGTTATTGAAAGTGACATCAAAGATCACAGCACATGCTACCAAACGTAATTTATTTAATTTTATTTCTGGCCCCTTCGACAATTAGTTAAAATATTATTAATATGTTTTTGCTTGTGAACCATTTTCCTATTCAGCTTTTCTTTTACACAGTTTCTGTTACTATCGTTGCCCTGTGTTACTCAGTGACTGTTATTGTTAATATTTATGATATCAAAGCCTAAATCAGTATTTTGGCACTCATTATTTTCCATTCCTAAACTCATACCCCTAACTGATCCTAGTTTAAATCCTAACAACACCCTCAACTGAGCTAGCGAAAAACCCACACCTGCCCTGCATAAGTGATCCCTATCCCTCCCATACATGCCATTTCAGCCATAGAAGTGGTCCCAGTTGTCAATGAATGGTACTGCGTTATCTTTACAGTGTTTGTCCCGCCAGCAATTTATACCAATCACTCTGGGCAGCCATTCATTTCCAACAAACCCTTCTGGCAAAATTACCGCATATAACAGGACTCCCTCTCATCTTCCTAATAATGTCTATTGCTGCCTATACCTGGAGTTTACCTGGAGAGAGTTCCGGGGGTCAACGCCCCCGTGGCCCGGTCTGTGACCAGGCCTCATGGCCTTCAAATTGAATCCTCACTTCTACGCTTGCCTACATCATTGCCTCCAGCATGGACGCAGATAATAGGATTGAGCCCATTACCATGCATGATATTGTCAAGCGGCTAAGAGTATCCTCCATCCCAGCCCCGGGGGAGCGCACCCCCCCTTGCCTTTTAATTTCTTGCCCTTTCAAAAAAAAGGCCCCTTATCCATATACCAAAAAATGATGTCCCCAACAAGCAAAATATTGAACATCAAAAAATGGTTTTAAAATACCGCCCTGTCGGTATTGTATACCTTTTGTTGTTCATTTGCCCGACACTCCCAAACACGGGCTCTTGGTAAGAAAATTTAAACCTAAAAAGCCCCCAATTTTTAATTTCTCGTTCTTCATTGTGACTTTTCCCAGTAGTCAAATAACATTCGTTGTAGCACAAAAAAAGGGTTCGAAGTTACAAAAGCAGTCTTTTTCATCATTATTTCCTCTCCTTTTCGTCTTTTTTGATCTTAATTTTGTTCCTGCTGTCGGGCCCATGCCCGGGTTCCCTTTTCTGGACCTGAGGATTTAAACAAAGGTGGACTATTTAAAATTTCCTTTGGTTTCCCTTTGTCAATCCCGTATCTGGGATGAACATAATGCATAACTTCTGGGGGAAAAAAAAAGTCAGTTTTCCGGGGGAATCAATAAATTGATGAATTGGCACTGTGAAACACTTCGGTTCTTTACTGGTGAAACGTTTCCCCACGCATTTGGTTTTATCAGTCCTATACAAATAAAAAAGGGTAAAGGTAAATAAGGGGTTTGAAGTAACAATCTCTCAGCCTTGAGTCGAGGAAATCGGGTCCATAAATTAAAAAGAATGTTTTGATTACGTCGACTCCAGGCTAGGGGACTGTTTTACCTAAAAAACTCTTTTGCCCTTCACCTTTTCCCCAAAAAAGGAACAGAATCCTTTTGGGCATCTATGAAGAAGCATAAATAATAGAAGGGGGCCTGGGTTTTTTTTCCCTTTGCCCAAACATTTAGAACTTTGCATTTGTCTCCTATATTAAACTGCATCTGTGCTTCCCCGACCCTGCATCAGTCTTTTCAAGTTTTATAAGAACATAAGAAATAAAGAAGGAACACTGGGAGCAGGCCCACTGGCCCCCTTCAAGGCAGGTCCAAGTCTCCTACCGGGTTTAAACCCAAAGCCCGAACCTAGTCAGGTAGGCACATTCATTAAGGAAGGAACACGGCAACTGCGTGTAGCCCAAACTAATGGTCCAACTTACCCCCCACCCACAACCCCACACTCATTATTTTTCAAATGGGTTTTTAAAAAATTAAAACCCCAAAGTTTTAGCCTCTATAAAATGGGACTTGGGGGGTTTTTTCCCCCTCATCCACAACTTATTTCCAAACCCGTGCTTTCCTTTTAAACCTTCCTGCATCTGAAAATTTTTTCCCAACCTTTAAAACCCCTTCCCCACGAGTCCCGGCTAGGGGTAGATTTTTTTCAGCATGTTATTTACATGTTGTTTTGGTAAAACAATATGCAAAAAGTTAGGTATCTTTATTTTGAAACGTTTGCCCCAACCCGTAGGCTTCTTCGTCGAGTACAGAAAAGTTGGGTAGAAGCAGGGAAAATACTTTAAGGGCGATGTAATTTAGTTTCCCTACCTTTAAGTTTTGAAAGGGTTTGGGCAGTCCCTCAGTCGGGGGAAGAGCATTGTTCCATTTGTATGAAACAATTTTGGAGTGGGAAATAAGGTGGAGCCTTAATTTGCCCCCCCGGAGGGGAAAAGTTAAAGGGCACTAAAATAGAAAGGGAAGGGGGCCCGATGTTGGAAGGTCCGGTCCCCCTCAAAACCCGCCCCTTCTTTATAGGGAGAGGTTGTCGAAGTTTTATTTCAGGTCTGTACCAAGTACCTTTTGTTTCAGGGGCTTTAAAAGATTGGGAAAATTTAAAAAAGGGATAAAATACCCACAGGGTTTTTAGGTAAGACAAAATTTTGCAACAGTTAGGTATCTTTATTTGAAACGATTTAGGGAGTGACCACTCAAAACTTTAAAAGGGGATGGGCCCGATTACATCGTCTTCAAGTATTTTTTTGCTTCT
>NC_069448.1:5510521-5527395 GCF_026875155.1 Cherax quadricarinatus
GGATGAATGAGGTAAGATAAGGGGAAGGTTAAGATGGTGGGCAGAAGGTTAAGAATGAGTGGAGAAGGTTAGATGAGGGAGAAGTTAAGAGGTGGAAAGGTTAAGAATGAGTGGGAAGAAGGTTAAGAATGAGTGGGAAGAAGGTTAAGAATGAGTGGGAAGAAGGTTAAGAATGAGTGGGAGGAAGGTTAAGAATGAGTGGGAAGAAGGTTAAGAATGAGTGGGAAGAAGGTTAAGAATGAGTGGGAAGAAGGTTAAGAATAAGAAAGTGGAAGGTATGAAAGAGTGAAAGATTTGACCTGACTATTTTAAGCCAGTAGGTCTGCTCAGTGCTCCTTCCTTCTTAAGCAGATGTAACTTGGACCTCGCTAGCATGGGCCAGTAGGCCGGCCGCAGTGCTCTTTCTTCCTTATGTTCTTATGTAAACTTAGCAGAGGGTAGGCACTTTAATGGTAAGTGTGAACATTAAAATGGTATAAAATACCGACAGGTTGTTAGGTAAGACACATATGCAAAAGTTAGGTATCTTTATTTCGAAACGTTTCGCCTACACAGTAGGCTTCTTCAGTCGAGTACAGAAAAGTTGATAGAAGCAGAAGAGACTTGAAGACGATGTAATCAGTCCATCACCCTTAAAGTTTTGAGGTGGTCAGTCCCTCAGTCTGGAGATGCACTGTTTCAGTCTGAAATAATATGGAGTTGAAGTGACAGGATGGAGCCTTATATAAGGCTCCATCCTGTCACTTCACTTAAGTGTTAATTCTCTCCCACAGAACCAAGTGGCTAAGAAGTCAAGTGGATCTTCTTGGTTCAGATCACGTGATGCCATCTTGAGGCAACTTAACTACATCCTCAGTGGAAACCTTGATCAAGTAAGAGAATACAACTGTACTTTAAACATCCTCAGTTAAGTTGCTTACCTTAAGTTTAGGTAGCCTTTCGGTTAATTATTAACCCAGTTGGGTTAGTAACCCACAATAATTACTCAAGAACGTCAAGCAGTGTGGTTTATAAGGTTTCCCATAAACAACATAGGCACAATACCGTGACTGGAATAATACTTCCTGGTGGTTAAAGCTCCCGCTTCACAAACGGAGGGCCCGGGTTCGATTTCCGGCTGGTGGAAACATTTCGACGCGTTTCCTTACACCTGTTGTTCCTGTTCACCTAGCAGAAAATAGGTACCTGGATGTTAGTTGACTGGTGTGGGTCGCATCCTGGGGGACAAGATTGAGGACCCCATTGGAAATAAGTTGGACATTCCTGGACGACGCACTGACTTTCTTGGGCAATCCTGGTGGCTAACCCTCGGGGTTAAAAATCCGAATGAAATCTTATCTTATCAGATCAATTCATTGCTAGTTTACGGTACCAAGGGAAAGCTTAATGCAACCGCTCAAAGTTTACAAGTAATGAAACGCGGCTTTCTTCAGTGTAATATGGCACAATACACAATACTGGGAATATTCAAGCAGCTGATACCAGCAGCTACCAATAGTTTCTTGAACCTCACCTTAGCTGAGTTCACCAGTAGTGAAAATTTGAAGGCGTAGAGATAATCATTGGAAATACACTATCCTGTGAAAGGATATATATATATAAATTAATATATATATATATATAATATATATATATATATATATATATATATATAATAAATATAACATTATCTTTACGGCCACAGCAGGACTCGAGCCTGCAGACTCTGCATCACGATGCCAGACCCCAGATAAGTATGAGCACCCAGTCGAAGCTAGACGATGTTTGCCCATACCTCGGGGCACCAAGCTCGTTTTCAGTTCTTTCATCAAATCCTTCTACATACAGTGTACAACGAAAGATATTTAAAATGCTTAACAATTCACATTTCAGTGCACCGTTTCAGGGTAAATTGTGGAAGTGTTGTGCAGTTTGTGATTGTTGGTGAGTGTTGGTAGTGAGGAAGACGGCCAGTGGAGGGGTGGGGGAGTATAAGGCCTACACTGTGTATGAGTACCGGCCAAGATTATCGTACATACAAACCTCGAAAAGCTCTTATAAAAACATCTATATCCAGCACCATGCACCATGCTTCCAGTTGACTTGGAAATGATTGTGTCGATGCATGGACTATTTAGAGGCATATGTTATGGAAAAACAATGTGAAATTAATGTTAACGAGGGAGTGACCAGTCAGTGCATCCACCCCCACGTCACGGGGGTGGGTGGAAGAGGTGGGATGTGTACCTAGATGGTGAGTGAACACATTGGTTCAGCAGTGCCCATACCCACATTGTTCATAGTGTACATGGGAAACAAATAAAGTTATGTGTATTGTAAGACAGTGTGAACAATATATAGTGTGCAAGTCCATGTGTATTGTACTCCCCGGGATAACCCCACTCAACAACCTGCGCCTCCCCCACCTAATTCCCAGGGGGAGTTTTCCCCTTTCCCTCCCAGCCCCTCAAACTCCACCAGGCCACCACGGTCAAGTTCACTACCTTCCACGCACCATACCCACCCAGCATGTCATATTCCACTCCTATTGTCTAGTCTAGCAGATGGATGCCAACCAGGAGGAAGCAAGCAGCCAGGGAAATGGCACGGCTGGGAATACTAGGAGAGGCAAGTGTCGGTCTTGCTTACAGCTTCGTTGTCTCAACTCTAATGGTTTCCTTCGCAAACACGGTAGTTGCCCTGGTTCAGGATGTCCTCCTGTGGAAAGTGATGATCCAGAGCCACCTCAGGCACCTGAACCCACTCCAACAGATTTCATCTCACCAGACAATCTCTTGGAAGCAATTAAAGCAACAGGTACGAGGACACTCACACATATTCCCAAAGCAGCCCGTCCACACGCAGCTGGGAAACTTACAGACCTCTTGAAAAAAGTAAACGATGGTTCCACTATCTTAAATGCTCCACCAACCATCAAGGCATGGCACAACTTGCTACTTTTTGGCAATGTCTGCTTAGCTGTGCCGGAAAGAAGGGGAAAGAGGCTAGCCTCAATGATAATTAAATCCTTAAAGATTTTCCTAGAGTTGATAACCTCATTCGCCTTCCCCGTCAACACAAAAAAGGGAGAGGCAGAACCCCCACTCACTCTACTGACAGTGAAAAAGTCAGAGTCCAGGTGAGCAAGAAAATTGAAGAGGGCAACACACTGGGGGCAATCAGAATTATTACCAGTTGCTCCCAGGGATGCTGACACGGCTGAAGCACTTAGAGGAAAGCACCCTGCCAGGAAAACCAGTGGCACCAACAGTTCCAACACCTCTGTCCCCACTATGGAACCATTGATTGTGGAAGACTCAGACATTTACAAAGCAATAATGTCGTTCCCATCTGGCTCTGCTGAGGGTTACACTGGAATAAGGCCACAGCATTTAAAGGAAATGGCTAATCCAGTTATTGGGGAAATAGCAGAGACACTGCTTTCAGAGATCACAAGGTTCGTCAACAATTCCTTGGCTGGTCTGATTCCTGATGAAATTAGACCTTTCTTTTTTGGTGCAACACTTTGTGCACTTAAAAAGAAGGATGGAGGAATTCGGCCAATTGCAATAGGCAACACATTACGCCACCTTGTATCCAAAGCTGCTGTCCGAAGTATTCGTGCACAGGCAGCCATGATGCTTCAACCAAACCAGCTTGGCTTTGGGGTCTCTCAAGGAAGTGAAGCAGCGGTTCATGCAACAAGGGCATATATCAACAACCTGCCTGAGGACAATGCAGTGGTAAAATTAGATTTCAAGAATGCGTTCAATCTCCTGAAAATAGACGTGGTATTAGCAGCAGTACAAGAACATTTCCCTGGTCTCTTCCCTTTTGTTTCAGCTGGGTATAGCAAGGAATCAATGCTTCTCTTTGGAGAGCATGAAATCACATCATCGGAGGGTGTCCAACAAGGAGATCTTCTTGCACCATTTCTCTTCTGTATAGCAGTTAGGGAAATCACAGTCAGACTGACCAGCGAGCTAAACATCTGGTTCCTAGATGATGGCACACTAGCAGGTACAAAGGAGTCCCTCCTACATGACCTTACACAGGTAATGACACGGGGACAGGAAATGGGTCTCATCCTGAATCCATCCAAATGTGAAATCTCAGTCAGTCAACAAGTGATAAATGCAGTGAGATCAAAACTACCAGGAGCAGCAGTCATTGCCCCCACAAATAGTGTCTTGCTAGGAGCACCTCTGGGAAGCAATGCCATTGACACAATTCTCAGGAAGAAATTGGAAGAGTTAAGGAGAATGGAACAACGAATAGGCAATCTGGACACCCACGATGCCTTGTACCTTCTCGCAAAGTGCTTGAGTCTGCCCAGGTTGACATATTTCCTAAGATGTGCACCTTCATATGATAACCTTATACTGCACGAATATGACAGTATTCTGAGGCAGATTTTTACGAAAGTACTTAACCTTACTCTAGAAGACGGGCAGTGGAACCAAGCTACACTTCCAGTCAGACTAGGAGGCATTGGTGTCCGCAAGTCATCACAGATTGCGCTACCTGCTTTTCTGTCCTCGTGTATTGCATCCAGAGAGCTTGTAGCAGCAATTCTCCCTGAACATCTTAGGGACAAGACTGGAGTCCAGGACCAAAAATTCATTGACGGAGCAATGATCTGGGATAATCTAACAGGCTCTGAAACCAGACCTGCTCCCCCCAACAACTACAAACAATCGCACTGGGATGGTCCATTAGTGGAAAATAAGCCTCAACAATGCTTCAGAGTGTAGTCAGGGAGGATAGAGCCCACTCCTGGTAGTGAGAGCCCCTCAGCTGGCGACTTTCTGTTGGCTGTTTCCAACTCCAGGCTTGGCACACGCCCCGACCCACAGACCATCCGCATTGGTGTGCCCTTCGATTGCCGCCCTATTCTCGCCGAACACAGGTGTATTTGCTGCAGTGAGCAGCAGACTGATTCGGGTACCACGGTCTTGGTTGCCGTAAATCCGAGGGAAAGATTGTGCAAGACATGAGGAGTTAATAACTATTCCCAAGAGGCCTCATAACAGCTGGATGCCCAGCAGTAAGGGAGCCACCCCAACTATGCAGATCTGATGGAGCAGAAGCGTCCATATGGTATCACCCTTCAAGCCTGGACCCGATGAGCAGGTGGGTGGGAATACATGTGCATCTACCTTGGCTGATACCTATCTCAATACACCAGGAGGAAGGAGGGCAGCCGCCAGTTCAAAGGGAGTCCCAAAGTCTAGAAAATATGGAGAACTTGCCCACATTATGATGTTTTCCCATAGGCTCAGAGAACCCTTTGGCCCCTATGGGGAAAGAGTGCTCTAAATTCCTTAAGGACCTGGGAAAAAGACTTCTATTGGTAACTAGGGATCCCAGGGGGAGCTAGTTTTTCTGTTCCAGCGGCTCAGTAACGGCTGTTCAAAGGGGTAATGCCTGCTGTATTTTGGGCACACGCCCCAGCTCTGAGGAGCTGGATGAGATTTGCCTTATAATCGTGATCACAACGTAACAACATGTACCTTATATGCCACCTTTATATCAACAATGTATCTCTTAAATCTTCTGTACCAATTATGTAATAAATATTCCTTTTTGGTAAAAAAAAACTATATTAAAAGATGGGGTGGTAGGGGAAGTGGAATATTCAAACGGCTTCAGGAAGAAATCCAAATATTCTTCCTTGAAGCCTTTTTATCCACTTCTCCGAGGCTGTGGGTCCCACAATTTACACCAGATGTGGACCCCATCCTATTATATTATATATATATATATATATATATATATATAATATATATATATATATTATATATATATATATATATATATATATTAAAGGGAAGGAAATACACTGTCCCCCATTCTGCGGTGAAAAGTTATGTAATTTTATTTTTTTTTTCAGGACTTAGACAATGGTATCCAGCAAGTGTAAACACATGATACGACTCAAGTTTGGGAGTCACCTGTGTGTAACACTGAACCTCCTACAACGCTACTTCCTCTTCCCATATACTTCTTTGACAAGCTGCTTCACTCGTCTGGCAAGGTCTTCAAGGAGTCTTTTTTTTTCTGGCCACCCTCTCCTGATGCAGACACCGTTGCTGTACCTGCTGATGGAGCTCAAACAATGCAGATGTTTCTGCTGTTGAAGACCCTCAACCTGCAGCTTTTCACGAGAGACGCCTTCAATTACCTTTCCTACTTGCAAGAACTTTCTTTACTGATAATGTGTTTTTTCACGAGAAGTTTCCTGCTGCTGCGTCACCATAGAGGACCTAATGTTCCTGGTGTTATCCCTGATGCTCCGTCCCATTTAACATGAAGGTCATGATTGCGCTTTTAACTAACCTGGAGACATCATTAGTTTCACTTATGATCTGTGACTCAGTGAGATTCACTCTCCCTTATATTCTTACAGCTGGTCTACAGTAGAGCTCCACGGTACAATATATCTTAACTTTACCTGCAAAAGCGCACCCTGTATTTTTATCCTTATTGAATAATCTTATGTAAACAGTTTCATTGTGCAATACAGTATAAATCGAGGCTGGTAATGATTATGTAAGAATTATAATTATATAATTAGAAGTATTAAAATTACTTTCAAAATAACCTTTGCCTTGTTTTGAAGCCAAACCCCTCACAGGAGGGATTCCTAACTCATCAACGCTTTCTGTCTAGTAACAACTTTGGAAAGACTTGTCACATTTGTCTCGTAGCACCTACCATATACTGATATTAAATACTTGCATGATTGTCAGATTCTCCTGTGGGTACTGACATCCATAACTCACGAAATCGTAATGACACGATTGCTAACGCGTCGGGCTGGAGTTTTATGACTCGCTAACCGCATCCGTGGTATGGTTTGACATCCACAAGCCTGTAACGATACCCCTGTGAGTACTGACATCCGAGTTACAAACTAGCAAAACCACTAGAAATAGTAAACAAGGGGATGCCCCAAGGAATAGTGAAGATAATATACCAGAAAATGCTGAAGGTACCATTGTCAGTTGAATATTGAGACACTTATGCACCATATGGGAATCTTTATTTAGGAAACGTTTCGCCACACAGTGGCTTCATCAGTCCAATACAAAGCAGAAAGTGTGAACATTAAAATGATATAAAATACCGACAGGTTGTTAAGTAAGACATATATGCAACAGTTAGGTATCTTTATTTCGAAACGTTTCGCCTACACAGTAGGCTTCTTCAGTCGAGTACAGAAAAGTTGATAGAAGCAGAAGAGACTTGAAGACGATGTAATCAGTCTATCACCCTTGAAGTTTTGAGGTGGTCAGTCCCTCAGTCTGGAGAAGAGTATTGTTCCATAGTCTGAAACAAAGCAGAAAGGTGCAAGGAGAGGAGGAGACTAGTGGATGGTACCACTATGACCCCGCCTCCTCCTGCTTCGCCTCACCTGACTACAGTATATAAGCCACGTCTACGGCCCTGTGCTGTATATTCTACAAGACTGATGGACTGAGCACATCGACTCCAGGCTGAGGGACTGATTATCTCAATCTCATCCTCTCCTTGCACCTTTCTGCTTTGTATTGGACTGATGAAGCCACTGTGTGGCGAAACGTTTCCTAAATAAAGATTCCCATATGGTGCATAAGTGTCTCAATATTCAACTTGTCGGTTTTCAAAACCATTCATCACACCATTGTCAGTACAAGTGCTGAAGATATTAAGGAAACAGAAAAACATGCATCAGTAGTTCACGCAGCCACGAAAAACCAAGGCAAACAGAAATCAAACCTATGCAAATTCTATGCCTTAGGTACCTGCGGGCATAGAATATCTGAAAAAAAAAAAGATGGGACGTTCAACTTTGACCACTATAGAAAATGTCGTGACCATACGGCAACAGGAGAATGCAACCTTTCTTCCTGTAAGGTTTTTCCTCCCTGAAATGTGTCGCTCTTCAGTTCAAGAAAGACAGTGCTGTAACTTATATTGTCAGGCACGTCATCCAAAGGGGACAAGAAGATACAGAACATCCAGACCATGGGAAAACCTGGGTAGCCACAACTACTCCAGAGAGAGAGGTTTTTTAGTGCCAGAAAGGAAAAAAAAAGCTGGCAGGGAATGACAGAAATCATACGCCAACTCAGATCACTTCTGGAGTGGAATGACAGTCAGTGGCTTTCATTCCAACACAACAGATATTAGTGCCAGGAGAAAAAAAGACCCCTCCCCCCCATACCATCAATACGACATTCATCTTTGCAAATATACAGGGTCTAAAGACAGCAATGAACAACAAAATACCTTTCATCTGTGCACTCCTTACAGAGTCAAATGCAGTGTTTGCGGTTTTCACAGAGACCCACATAATGGATCACTTTGACAACGAAATATGGAACCCGGGTGAACAGGCGAAAGGGAGGGGATGGGGAGCTGTACGTCGCAGAGTCACTGATATGCTCTGAACTACTAAACACCTCAAATGACGTTAAATTTATGTTCTGGCAGTAAAGATCGAGAACCAAAGCCTGGTCATTGTGGTTGTTTTACAAGCCTATGGATGCAACTTCCAAACAATTCCAGGAACAGCTTTGAAAACAGACCGTTCCCAGCCCCAGACATCTTGATCCTGGGGATTTCAACCTAAGGCAACCTAAAATGGAGGAATGTAGCAAATAATGCTGTAGGAGAGAAAACACCTGGAGGCAGCTCAGATGAAAACTCGCACACACATGAGCTTTTAAAAACTCTTTCACCAAATTCACCTTAAATCAGCAAATAATAGAGTCAACAAGATTGGAGAATACACTGGACCTCATCTTCACTAACAATGATGATCTGATACGATATATTACCATATCAATAACAATATACTCAGATCACAACATAATGAAGGTTCAGACATGTATGTACGAGGCCCCAGACCAACAAAATGTGATCAGTTACGAGGGAGCCTTCACCAAAATCAACTTCAATAGCAAAAACATGAGGTGGCACCAAGTCAACCAAGTCTTAAATGATATAAACTGGGAAGATATCTTAAGCAACACAGATCCAAACCTATGTCTAGAAAAAACTAGCTTTGTAGCACACGAGGTATGCTCAAGGCATATTTCTTTAAGGAAAATGAAGAAAATATGTAAACTAGAAAGAGAAAGGCGTTCCCTACACAGGCGAAGGCGAAGAATAACAGAGCAGCTAAAAGAGGCCAATATATCTGTAATACAAAGGGAGGCACTGGTTAGAGAAATAACAAACACCGAACTAAAGCTAAAGCAATCTACAGGAATCAAGAAATGTGGGAAGAGCTAAAAGCCATATATGAAATTGAAAGAAACCCAAAATATTTCTTTTCTTATGCCAAATCTAAGTTGAGAACAACATCCAGCATTGGGCTCCTACTTAGACGAGATGGGTCCTACACAGATGACAGCAAGGAAATGAGTGAGCTACTCAAGTCTCCATATGACTCAGTTTTCAGTGATCTGCTAACCAGACTAAGAGTCGAAGACCTAAATTATTTTTTATGAGCGACACTTAGGATTTGGTAGATTCAAGCCGATCTGATATTATCCTAACCCCAAATGACTTCGAAAAGGCGATAATGACATGCTCATGCGCTCTGCCCCAGGCCCAGACTCGTGGAACTCTATGTTCATCAAGAACTAAAAGAAACCCCTATCATGTGCTTTTAACATTCTATGGAGAGAGAGCATGGACACTGGGGCCATGTTACAGCTGCTAAAAACAACAGACATAGTCCCACTCCACAAAGCGGGCAGTAAAGCAATAGCAATAAGTACAGACCGACAGTGCTAGCATCCCATATCATAAAAATCTTTGAAAGAGTTCCAGAAAAGCAAGATCGCAACTCATCTAGATACCCATCAGTTACACAATCCAGAGCAACATTGGTTTACAACAGGCCGCTGATGACTGGCACAATAAGTGGGCACCAGCGGCACCATAATGAGCACCAGGGGCACCATAATGGGCACGTGGGACACCGTAATTGGCACTATGGGCACTAGAGGCACCATAATGGGTACTAGGGACACCATAATGAGCACCAGAGGCACCATAATTGGCACTAGGGGCGTTATGTACCTCTGAGATACGTATACCTTTATCGGTTCTCAAATCGACCAAAATACATCTAATTAAATATGTTGTTTCCCCGTGCAATATCTAGAGGATGATTCTTCTGATCGGCTTCACACCCCCAAACGCTGGTGTATCTTAAATATAACCCAACGCCTAAATGCACGTGAGTGAGCAGAGTGCAGCCTAAGTTGATAATGTAGTTAAGTATTTCCTTGAAAGATCTTAAGGTAATTAGAAGAGGTATTCACAAATTTCCATAACAAATATCCAAATTTAACTCATAAAAAAAAGGTAAATTTGGATATTTCACAACTGAAATTTAAGTCAGACTTTTCACAGAGACCAACAAGACCAACACCCTAACACACACAACCACAATAAGCTGGAAACTGCTCAAAAGTTGGATTTTTAAGTGATCATTTGAGAAACTCTGGAATTATTGCAAGAAAAACAGAATTGTAATTTTTCCAATTTCCAACAATAAGCAAACTGAGATCTACAAAGGTCAAAAATGAATCCAAACTTTTCTCCAATAGCGGCCATCTTTTAAGTAAGTTGTTTAGGCAAATAATTAAGTACAATAAGTTATAAGTAAGCTTACTTTACGTTACATATAAATTTTTAACAATGTTCTTGAACTCACAGATGTTATAGACACACAAAAGAACATTAACCTCTTAGAGACACTGATTACCCAGTCTGAGCCTGGCAGTAACACAGTAATAATAATTATTTCTACAAGTATATGATACATATACAGACCATAGTTGACATCACTGACATACTATATTGAAAGTCTCTGGTTATACAGAGCATGTCGGGCAACTTAGGTTAATTTTGTCTTAGGATGCGACCCACACCAGTAGGCTAACACCCAGGTGCCTATTTGCTGCTAGGTGAAAAGAGACAGCAGGTTTCATAAGGAAACACGTCCAATGTTTCCACACGTACCGGGGGCATCCAAGAGTCTGCATATTTTGCAGGATGCACCATAGACATGTGACGACGGAGGCGGCTGCTGCTGCTGCTGCTGTTGCTGCCGCTGCCGCCGCCGCCGCCGCTAATACTGCTGCCGCTACTACTACCACTACTACTACCATTACTGTGCTGCTGCTGTTGCTACTACTACTGCTGCTGCTGCTGTTGCTAATACTACTACTGCTGCTACTACTACTACCATTACTACTGCTGCTGCTGTTGCTGCTGCTACTACTACTACTGCTGCTACTACTACTACTACTACCATTACTACTGCTGCTGCTGTTGCTGCTACTACTACTACTGCTGCTATTACTACTACTACTATTACTGCTGCTGCTGTTGCTACTACTACTACTGCTGCTGCTATTACTACTACTACTACTGCTGCTGCTGTTGCTACTACTACTACTACTACTGCTGCTGTTGCTGCTACTACAACTACTACTACTGCTGCTGCTATTACTGCTACTACTACTGCTGCTGCTGCTGCTGCTACTACTACTAGTACTACTACTGCTGCTGCTGCTACTACTACTACTACTACTATCATTACTACTGCTGCTGCTGTTGCTACTACTACTACTGCTGCTGCTATTACTACTACTACTAGTACTACTGCTGCTGCTGCTGCTGCTGTTGCTACTACTACTACTGCTGCTGCTATTACTACTACTACTACTACTGCTGCTGTTGCTACTACTACTACTACTACTGCTACTGCTGCTGCTACTACTACTACTACTACTACTACTACTACTACTACCATTACTACTGCTGCTGCTGTTGCTACTACTACTACTGCTGCTGCTATTACTACTCCTACTACTACTACTACTGCTGCTGCTGTTGCTACTACTACTACTACTACTGCTGCTACTGCTGCTGCTGCTACTACTACTACTACTACTACTACTACTACCATTACTACTGCTGCTGCTGTTGCTACTACTACTACTGCTGCTGCTATTACTACTACTACTACTACTACTACCATTACTACTGCTGCTGCTGTTGCTACTACTACTACTGCTGCTGCTATTACTACTACTACTACTACTGCTGCTGCTGCTGTTGCTACTACTACTACTACTACTACTGCTGCTACTGCTGCTGCTACTGCTGCTGCTACTACTACTACTACTACTACTACTACTACTACTACTACCATTACTGCTGCTGCTGTTGCTACTACTACTACTGCTGCTGCTATTACTACTACTACTACTACTGCTGCTGCTGTTGCTACTACTACTACTACTACTGCTACTACTACTACTACTACTACTACTACCATTACTACTGCTGCTGCTGTTGCTACTACTACTACTGCTGCTGCTATTACTACTACTACTACTGCTGCTGCTGTTGCTACTACTACTACTACTACTGCTGCTAGTGCTGCTGCTACTACTACTACTACTACTACTACTACTACTACTACCATTACTACTGCTGCTGCTGTTGCTTACTACTACTACTACTACACTATTACTACTGCTGCTGCTGTTGCTACTACTACTACCATTACTACTGCTGCTGCTGTTGCTACTACTACTACTACATACTACTACTACCATTACTACTGCTGCTGCTGTTGCTACTACTACTACCATTACTACTGCTGCTGCTGTTGCTACTACTACTACTACTACTACTACTACCATTACTACTGCTGCTGCTGTTGCTACTACTACTACCATTACTACTGCTGCTGCTGTTGCTACTACTACTACTACTACTACTACTACTACCATTACTACTGCTGCTGCTGTTGCTACTACTACTACCATTACTACTGCTGCTGCTGCTACTACTACTACTACTACTACTACTACTACTACTACCATTACTACTGCTGCTGCTGTTGCTACTACTACTACCATTACTACTGCTGCTGCTGTTGCTACTACTACTGCTGCTATTACTACTGAACATTAAAATGGTATAAAATACCGACAGGTTGTTAGGTAAGACACATATGCTTCTATCAACTTTTCTGTACTCGACTGAAGAAGCCTACTGTGTAGGCGAAACGTTTCGAAATAAAGATACCTGACTGTTGCATATGTGTCTTGCTATTACTACTACTACTACTACTACTGCTGCTGCTGTTGCTACTACTACTACTGCTGCTGCTATTACTACTACTACTACTACTGCTGATGTTGCTACTACTGCTACTACTGCTGCTACTGCTGCTGCTACTACTACTACTACTACTACCATTACTACTGCTTCTGCTGTTGCTGCTACTACTACCATTACTACTGCTGCTGCTGTTGCTACTACTACTACTACTACTACTACCATTACTACTGCTTCTGCTGTTGCTACTACTACTACCATTACTACTGCTGCTGCTGTTGCTACTACTACTACTACTACTACTGATGCTGTTGCTACTACTACTACCATTACTACCTGCTCTGCTGTAGTAGCTACTACTACTACCATTACTACTGCTGCTGCTGCTGTTGCTACTACTACTACCACCATTACTACTACTGCTGCTGTTGCTACTACTACTACCACCATTACTACTACTGCTGCTGTTGCTACTACTACTACCATTACTACTGCTGCTGCTGCTGTTGCTACTACTACCATTACTACTGCTTCTGCTGCTGCTGCTGCTGCTGCTACTACTACTAACTACTACTACTACCATTACTACTGCTGCTGCTGTTGCTACTACTACTACCATTACTACTGCTGCTGCTGTTGCTACTACTACTACTACTGCTGCTGCTGCTGCTGTTGCTACTACTACTACTACTGCTGCTGCTGCTGCTGCTGCTGCTACTACTACTACTACCACTACTACTAAGTTCCATTTTGCATTCTTTTAAGTACCCTGGAAAATAACTCGTCGGGTCCCGGGGAGTTATTTTGGTTCATTTTATCTATGTGTTTGATAACCATGTCCCTCGTGACAGTAATATTAGTTAATTTGAATTCATCAGGAACTGAATAATTGTCAATTTCTGGAATCTCATTTATGTCTTCCTGTGTAAAAACTGACAAAAAATAGTCATTAAATAGAGAACACATTTCCAGTTCGTTATCCGTCAGCTGTCCATTCCCAATTTTCAGAGGTCCTACTTTTTCCTTCACCTTCGTCCTATACACTTGAAAGAACTCTTTTGGATTAGTCTTTGATTCATTAGCAACTCTAATTTCATAGTCAAGTTTAGCCTTTCTAATCCATTTTTTTTACTTCTCTTTTAAACTGAACATATTGGTCAATAAGGTTAACCTCTCCTCTTTTGATGCGCCTATAAATTCCTTTTTTCTTCCATAATAGATGTTTTAGCCTCCTGTTAGCCCATTTGGGATCGTTATTATTAGACCTAATTTCTCTCTGGGGAGTGTATATACTCTGAGCATGTTGTATATTATTAAGAAAAAATCATAAATGCAGATCC
The DNA here is from genome assembly GCF_026875155.1 of Cherax quadricarinatus. Lineage (NCBI taxonomy): Eukaryota > Metazoa > Arthropoda > Malacostraca > Decapoda > Parastacidae > Cherax > Cherax quadricarinatus. The sequence continues at coordinate 5,524,981 of NC_069448.1, forward strand.
CTTCGTAATCGTAAGTATGATCATCGTCAATAAAATTATTAGCTAGATTACCCCCATCGAAATTAGACAGGTGTTCCCTAAGTCCAATATAATCGGCAGAGCGAAAATCGGGGACATTTACCGTATATCCTTATTCTAGTACTACTAGGTAATATTCAAAGTAATGGATTTTGATCACTTACGCCAAGCTCTTCAGTGATCTCCAGATTATTTACGAGGGTTTCTTTATTTGACAAGACTAGGTCGAGCAAATTATTACCCCTGGTAGGCTCTGTTACATACTGTTTCAGAAAACAGTCCTGAACTGCTTCCATAAAGTCACTGGGCTCCAGATTACCGGTCAAAGAAGTCCAGTCAATTTGACTAAAGTTAAAATCCTCTACTATCACAACGTTATTGTCTCTAGCAGCCCTAACAATTTCGTCCCAAAGAAGTCTTTCCCTGTCGTGATCCAAGTCTGGAGGTCGGTATATTACACCTAGAATTAGTTTTTCTTGATCTTATATAAACTCTACCCAAACAGATTCTGTTACTGATCCATCTATTTTTATACCTGTTTTTATACAACAATTTATATTTTCTCGTACATATAATGCAACTCCACCCCTTTCCCATTATATCTATCTACATGGAACAACTTAAACCTTGAACATGACACTCGGCAATCATATCCCGACTAATTAAATTATACCATATTTCAGTTATTGCAGTGACATCAAAGATCACAGCACATGCTACCAAACGTAATTTATTAATTTTATTTCTGGCGCTTCGACAATTAGTATAAAATATATTAATATGTTTTTGCTTGTGAACCATTTTCCTATTCAGCTTTTCTTTTACACAGTTTCTGTTACTATCGTTGCCCTGTGTTACTCAGTGACTGTTATTGTTAATATTTATGATATCAAAGCCTAAATCAGTATTTTGGCACTCATTATTTTCCATTCCTAAACTCATACCCCTAACTGATCCTAGTTTAAATCCCTAACAACACCCTCAACTGAGCTAGCGAGAAAACCCACACCTGCCCTGCATAAGTGAATCCCTATCCCTCCCATACATGCCATTTCAGCCATAGAAGTGGTCCCAGTTGTCAATGAATGGTACTGCGTTATCTTTACAGTGTTTGTCCAGCCAGCAATTTATACCAATCACTCTGGGCAGCCATTCATTTCCAACAACCCTTCTTGGCAAATTACCGCATATAACAGGACTCCCTCTCATCTTCCTAATAATGTCTATTGCTGCCTATACCTGGAGTTTACCTGGAGAGAGTTCCGGGGGTCAACGCCCCCGTGGCCCGGTCTGTGACCAGGCCTCATGGCCTTCAAATTGAATCCTCACTTCTACGCTTGCCTACATCATTGCCTCCAGCATGGACGCAGATAATAGGATTGAGCCCATTACCATGCATGATATTGTCAAGCCGGCTAAGAGTATCCTCCATCCCAGCCCCAGGGAAGCGCACCCTCTGCCTCCTACTCCTGTCCTTCAAACAAAAGGCCCTATCCATATACCTAAACTGACTGTCCCCAACAAGCACAATATTGAACATCAAAATGGTATACAATACCGACCTGTCGGTATTGTATACCATTTTGATGTTCATCTTGTCAGACACTGCAACACGTGGCATCTTGGTACAGAAAACTTACCTAACAAGCACAATATTCTTAACTTCTCGTTCTTCATTGTGACATTCCCAGTAGTCAACTCACATTCGTCTGGTAGCACAGAAAAGGAGTTCGAAGTTACCACAGCAGTCTCTTCTTCATCATTACTTCCTCTCCATTCGTCTTCTTGATCTTCAATTTTGTTCCATGCTGTCTGGCCACTGCCCAGGTTCCCTTCTGGACCTGAGGACTCACAACAGGTGGACTACTACAAATCCTCTTGTTTCCCTTTGTCAATCACCGTATCTCGATGAACATAATGCATCACTTCTGAGGAAAAAAAAAGTCAGTTTCTCCAGTGGTAATCATAAATTGATGAATTGGACACATGTGTAACACTTCGGTATCTTTACTGGTGAAACGTTTCGCCACGCAGTGGCTTCATCAGTCCTATACAAATAAGAATGGTGAAGTCAATAAGAGTTTGAAGTAATCAATCTCTCAGCCTTGAGTCGATGTAATCAGTCCATCAATCAAGACTGATTGATTACGTCGACTCCAGGCTGAGGGACTGATTACCTCAAACTCTTTCTGACCTTCACCATTCGCAATAAAGTGAACAGAATCCTTGGCATCATATTAAGAAGCATAAATAATAGAAGTGGCATGGGTATTTTCCTGTCCAACATTTAGAACTTTGCATTTGTCTACATATATTAAACTGCATCTGCTGCTTCTCCGACCACTGCATCAGTCTATTCAAGTTTTATAAGAACATAAAATAAGAAGGAACACTGCA
>NC_069448.1:5527895-5552912 GCF_026875155.1 Cherax quadricarinatus
CCTGGGAAACCGGAACAGCATTCCGATACCCCTTTTAAAGGAATCGTTCAAGACACTGTACACCGTGTATTTAGGGCCCAAATGGGGTAGCACACCTGTTTGGAACCCGCACTTAAAAAACACTCAAAAAACTAAGGGAAAATACAAAGGTTTTCGACAAGGTTTAGTTCAAGCTAAGGGGAATGTCCTATAAGAAAGATTAAGGGGAAAACGGCCCGACGAAAAGGGGACAGGGGGTCAGGGGGGACATGATAACGACATAAAAAATACTCGTGGAATGACAAGTGGGCAAAGACAGGATGTTCCAGGGAGGGGGAAAAGAAACAAAGGCCACAATTGGGAAATTTAAGACACAAAAGAGTCAAGGAATATAGGAAGTATTTCTTCAGTATAGAGTTGTAGGGAGTGGGTAGCTAGAAAAATGACGTAGTGGAGGCAGGGCCATCACAGTTTAAGACGAGGTTTTATAACTCATGGAGCGGGGGAGGAAAGGGCCCCCTAAAAACCGGGAAGAGGCGGGCCAGGAGCTAAGACTCACCCCCGCAAACCCCAAATAGGTGAGTACAAATAGGTGAGCACAACCACACACACACACAACACACACACCCCCACAACCAAAACACGCCAAACCTAACCTTAAACTAATCCACCCGGGCATTTAAATCCTGTGGGGTAACAAACAGGGTTGTTGAAAAACCTCTGTATGATGGTTTGGGGACAAAGTTACGTGATGTTCTTGGGGACAATGTTTCAGTGTATGATGGTCTTGGTACAGTGTTTTACGTTAGATGGCTTGGGGGACAGTGTTTTAGTGTATGATGGGCTTTGTGACAGTTTACATGATTGGTCTTGTTCAGTGTTACAGGTATGATGGCTTGGGGACAGTGTTACATGTATGTGGTTTGGTAAAAGTGTTACAGTGTTGATGGGCTGGGAAAAGTGTTTCAGGGGAATGGTCTTGGTGACAGTGTTACAGTGTATGATGGTCTTGGGGCAGTGTTACAGTGTTATGGGCTTGGTGACAGTTTTACAGTGTATGATGTCTTTTTAAAAGTTTACAGTGTATGATGGTCTTGGTAAAAGTGTTTACAGTGTATGATGGTCTTGGTGACAGTGTGTACAGTGTAATGAGTCTTTGGTGACAGTTGTAACAGTGTATGAAGTGGTCTGCTGACAGTGTTGACAGTGATATGATTGGTCTTGGTAACAGAGTTACAGTGTATGATGGTCTTGTAACATGTTATCAGTGTAGATGATGGTCTTGAGACAGTGTTACAGTGTATGATGGTCCTTGTAAACCAGTGTTACAGTGTATGATGGGTCTTGGTGACCGTGTTACAGTGAATGATGGTCTTGTGACAGTGTTAAGTGAATGAAGGTCTTGGTAAGCAGTGTCTACAGTGTATGATGGTCTTGTAACAGTGTTACAGTGTAGATGGCTTGGTTTTACAGTGTATCTAGTGGAATGATGTCCGTTGGTAACCTGTTACAGTGTTATGATGGTCTTGGTAACAGTGTTACAGTGTATGATACTTGGTAACCGTGTTACAGTGTATGATGGTCTTGGTAACAGTGGATACAGTGTATGATGTCTTGGTAACAAGTGTTAGCAGTGTATGAATGGTCTTGGTAACAGTGTTTTCATCAGTGTATGATGTCCTTGGTAACATGTGTTACCGTGTAATGATGGTCTTGGTGACAGTATGTTACAGTGTATTATGGTCTTGTGGACAGTGTTACAGTGTATGATGGTCTTGGTAACAGTGTTTACAGTGAATGATGGTCTCTGGTGACAGTGTTACAGTGTTGATTGGTTCCTGAGTGACAGTGTGTTACAGTGGGTAATGATGGGCTTGTGACAGTGTTGCAGTGTATGATGGTCTTGGTGAGCAGTGTTACAGTGTATGATGGTCTTGTGACAGTGTTACAGTGTATGATGGGTCTGGTAACAGTGTTACAGTGTATGATAGGTCTTGGTAACAGTGTAACAGTGTATGATGGTCATTGTTAACAGTGTTACAGTGTATGATGGTCTTGTGACAGTGTTACAGTGTATGAACAAATATTTGTTTGCGAACTAACGTGGCCCGTGACCTAGTGGCAAAACCTCTCGTTTAACACCTCTGATAAGACCAGGGTTCGATTCATGACAAGGGTTGAAACTTTGGCGTGTTTCCTACACCGGTTGTCCATGTTCACTGTCCATCAGTAAAGTGGGTATCTTGGTTTAGTCCACTGTGTGGGTCGCATCCTGGGGACAAATTGACGCTCATTATGCCGATATGCTCAGCAACAAGCGCTTTCTATGTAGTATAATGTCATTGATTTCAGGTAATTCTTAAACATTGTAAACTTATACTTGTAGAATAAAGATAGTCATTTTAATACTATCATCAATAATTAAAAGGCAGGCAGCGCCCACTATTTTCAAATTAACTTCAAAACGACACCATGAGTCAGGCAAGACACAACCTGTGGCCCACGACACCATCTTCCAACTAGACCAATACCCGTATCCCCACTACGACCCAACGCCACTATCCCCACTATAACCACCCACCATCCCAACATGACCCACGCCACCATTCCACCTATGACCCGCCCCACCATCACACCTATGACCGGTGCCACCATCCTATCTATGATCCACACCATCTTATGACCTACACTCACTATCCACTACCTATAACCCACCTCGACGTCCCTACCTATGACCCACACACACAGCCAAAATCCTACCTATGACCCACAGTCTCTCTCATATGACCCACACACTCCTTCGTATGACTTATCACCTCCAATCCTGTCACAACTCTGCACACGCCAGAACCTGAGACGTGGACCTCCACCTGGTCCAGTTTTGTTGTTATGTCCACACACATCTGTCCGAGGATAGTATTAATCAGACCCTGGAACATCACTTGTGGTACAGTCTCTCCCGTCACAGAGGAGAGGATAGTGTGTACCATAGTCTTATAGATTATCTTATGTATAGTAAATCAACACTAAAAAATAAATCACTGAAACAGAAAATAAAACAATGAAACCCCAATTTGGAACAAAAATAAAATCTTCACGGTGACCAAAATATCACATCTCTGAGTCTGTCGAAGACTTGTCCATAATTCAGCGCCAGTTAGGAGCCGTTTTCCAGCGGTAATGTATCGAAGCATTCTCTTATGTAACTACAATTTACAAGAGAATGAATGCAGCTGGCAATAAACCGCGTCCAACAGAGTGTTTGCAAATGGGAGGAGAAGTGCAACAAGGGTCAACAGACTCCGTAAAGTCCTCGACACAAGAGGTTGTTCAGTATTGGGTCCAGGTCTGCCTAGTAACAACACACTCACATTAACTGCATTTAACCCACACAAAGTGACTCAAATACAAACATGATAACTCTAACAGCCTAGACAACTCAAGCATAGAATTCCTTGAAATACTACTCGGATAAAAAAATGTAAATAATTTGTGTAAAATGTACCAGAAGTACATAGGTAGAGCAGAACAAAGTGGTTGTGAGGGTCTGACTCCTCACACACGAGCATCCCCTCCGTATTCAATCTTGTGTTCACAGAATTATCTATTTTGCATTTTATTAAAATTACTTGTGTCACTTATATTTGTATCAGTTAGCAGACATTGCTGCTAAATATCTTTCAAGGTAAATATTAAGGCACTAATTAGCTAGGGTATTACCTCAGCATACAAAAGTCTTTTATTATTAATCAATATTCTCAGAATAAATCCGACCTATATTATCCCTTACGAGAGACAAGGCTCGCACTCAAAATATTTTTTAATGATCATCCAAAGTTCCCTTCAGAAGGTCCTGCGCTACCCTCTCCACCGCCAGGTGCCTGAGCTAACCCTATCCTACCGCCAGTGCCTGAGTCTACACTCTCCACCCGCGTGCCTGACTACCTCCTCCACCGCCAGGTGCCTGAGCTAAACCTCTTCTCCATCCACCGCCAGGTGCTGAGCAAGTCTCCTCTCCACCCGCCAGGTGCCTGAGCAACTCTCCACCGAGCCAGTGCCTGAGCAAGCCCTCACCACCGCCAGGTGGCCTGAGCTACCCTCGTATCCACCGACATATGCCCCTGAGCGACCTCTCCACCAGCCAGGATTCCTGAGGCTACCCTCTCCAACCGCCCGGTGGCCCTGAGGCTGGGACCCTCTCCACCGCCAGGTGCCTGAGCAACCCTCATCCACCGCCAGGTGCCTTGAAGCAACCCCTCCTCCACCGCCAGGTGCCTGAGACCGTCAACCCCTCTCACCGCCATGTGCCTGAGCTACCCTCATCCACCGCCAGTGTGCCTGGAGCTACCCCTCTCCACCGCCAGGTGCCTGAGCTACCCTCCACTCCAGGTGCATGAGCAACCCGTCTCACACACCGCCAGTGCCTGAGTCAAACCCTCTTCCACCGCAGGTTGCCTGAGCTTTCCCGTCACCCACCCCCAGGAGCCTGAGCTACCCTCTTCCACCGCCAGGTGCCCTGAGCTACCTCCTCCACCCCCAGGACACTGAGGGCTACCCTCCTCCCAAGCCAGGTGCCTTAGCAAGCTACCTACTCTCCACCGCCAGGATCCTGAACCACCCTCTTCCCACCGCCATTTGCCTGAGCTACCCTTCTCCACGCCAGGTGCATGAGCTCCCCCTCGATCCTCAACCGCCCCGGTTCTGATCTAAACCCTCTCCACCGCGCAGGTGCCTGAAGCTACACCCTCTCCACTGCCAGGTGCCTGAGCTAATTACCCTCTACCACCGCCAGAGCCTTGAGCTCCTCCTCCACCGCCAGGTTCCTGAGCTACCCTCTCCACCGCAAGTGCCTGAGCTATCCCTTACCACCGCTCAGGTGCCTGGAGCTACCCTCGTTCCACCGCCAGTGCTGCCTGAGCAACCTCTCCACCAGCAGGTGCTAGAGCTACCCTTCCACCGCCAGGTGCCTGAGCTACCCTCCATTTCCATCCACCGCCAGGTGCCTGAGCTACCCTCTCCACCGCCAGGTGCCCTGAGCTACCCTCAACCTCCACTGCCAGTGCCTGACTACCCTCAGTCCACCGCCCAGGCCTGAGCACCCCTCTCCACCGGCCAGTGCCCTGAGCAACCCTCTCACCGCCAGTGCCCTGACAACCCTCCTCCACCGCGAGGTGCCTGAGCTACCCCTCACCACTGCAGGTGCCCTGAAGCTACCCTCTCCACCGCCCAGGTGCCTGACTTTACCCATCCCACTGCGCAGGTCCTGAGCTATCCCTCTCCACCGCCAGGTGCCTGAGCAATCCGCTCCTCCACCGCATGTGCCAGAGCTAACCCTCTCCACCCCCAGGAGTCCTGAAGCCTACCCTCTCTCACTCCCAGGTGCCTGGCTACCGCTCTCACACCGCCCCAGGTGCTGAGCAACCCTCCTCCCACCGCAGGTGCCCTGAGCAACCCTCTTCCACCGCCAGGTGCCAAGAGCAACCCACTCCACCGCCCAGGTGCCTGAGCTACCCTCTCCAAACCCAGAGCCTGGAGCTAACCCTCTCCACCGCCAGGTGCCGAGCTCCCACTCGTCCACCCCCAGGAGGCCTGAGCAACCCTCTCCACCGCCATGGTGCCGCTGACTACCCTCCTCCACCGCCAGGAGCAGAACCACCCCTCTCCACCGCCAGGTGCCTAGCTACCTCTGTCCACCGCCAGGGGCCTGAGCTACCCTCTCCACCGCCAGGTGCCTGATCTACCCTCTCCCAACGCCGCCAGTTTTCCTGAGCTACCCTCTCCACTGCAGGTTTCCTGAGCTACCCTCTCCACCGCCATGGCCTGAGGCTACCCTCCCCACAGCCAGGTGCCTGAGCTAAACCTCTCCACGCAGGTGCCTGAGTCTACACCTCCCAGCCGACAGGTGCCTGAGCTACCCTCAGTCCACGCCAGGGGCTGAATCACACCTCATCCACCTCCAGGTGCCTGAGCTACCTCTTCCACACCGCCAGGTGCCTGAGCTACCCCTCTCCACCGCCAGGTTGCCTGATCTACCCACTCCACTGCCAGGTGCCTGAGCAACCGCTCTCCACCGCCAGTGCTGACAACCCTCTTCCCACTGCCAGGTGCCTGAGCAACCCTCTCCAACCGCTCAGGTGCCTGAGCTACCTCTCCACCGCCAGGTGCCCAGAGCTAACCCTCGTCCACTGCCAGGTGCCTGACTAACCCTCTCCACGCGCCAGGTGCCTGACTACCCTCTCCACTGCCCAAGGTGCCTGATCTACCTCTCCACCGCCAGGTGCCTGAGGCATATCCCTCTCCACCGCCAGTGCCTGAGCTAATAACTACCCCTCTCCACGCCCCAGGAGCCTGAGCTACCCTCTCCACCCAGTGCCTGTCTCCGGCTACTACTACTACCCTCTCACACCGCAGTCCTGACAAACCCTCTCCACCGCCAGGTGCCTGAGCTACCCTCGTCCTCCCCCAGAGCCTACTACCCATCCACACTCCCAGGGCCCTAGTACCCTCTCACACGCCTAGTCCTCGCCTACCCTTTCCACCGCAGCAACTGTCCTCCTCTACTTATCATAGGAAGGTTATTCCGCGTCTTAAAGCTTTCTAGCAGGTTTGGTGTTTATATTCTAACGTCCATAAGAAAGTCCCTTAGTCTTCTGTTATCTTATTGATTATCTCTTAGTATAACATTGCATCCCCCGTGCTTTTCATTGAGGGGAAACCTTGCACCGTCTGCAGACTCTCTCTTCATAGGGGATGATTTCGGTGCGCAGATTTTTGAATCAAGATTTCGAGCAGGGTTTGGAATTTATAATTCACATTGAATCGACAATTCTCCCTTGTGCGACCCATAACAGTCGACTAATACTCTGGCACTTTATAGGGGCAGCAGATCCAAAGTGTCTTAAGAGGCACGTAAAGTTTCCCCCCCCCGTCCTTCTAATATGTTCATTTTTCCCCTATAATCTACCTTGTCTATAATTAACTTATGCAGTTGCATCGCTGCTTTCGTAAGATGACGTCAGATCTCTCCTTAGTTTCATGGTATAAGTTAACAAATCGTTTGATGACCATTGTGGTCGTAGAGGTGTGAGCTTTGCTGCACAATCTGTCCCCCTTTGTCCTCTACACTTGTGTCCTCACCTTGTGGTCATCACTTTTGTGTCCTCACTTGTGACCCCACTTGTGCCCTTCATCTGAGTCCTCACTTGTGTCATCACTTGTGCCCTCACATGTGTCCTCACGTTGGTCCTCACTTGTGTCCTCACTTTTTCCTCACTTGTTCCACACTTGTGTCTCTCACTTGTGCCATTCACTTGTTCCTCAGTTGTGTCCTCACTTGTTGTCCTCACTTGTGACCTCACTTGGTGTCCGACACTTTTGTGTCCTCCCTCTGGTGCATCTCACTTGTGCCCTCCATTTGGTGTCACCTCAAACTTGTGTCCTCACTTGTGTCCTCACTTGTGCCCTCACTTGTATCCTCACTTGTGTCGTCTTCACTAGCATCTTGCACTTATGTCCTCACTTGTGTCTCACTTGTATTCTCACTTTGTGTTCTCACATGTGTCTTCTCTTGTAATCTTCACTGGTGCCCCCTCGTATGTGTCCTCTCGTTGTGTCCTCACTTGTGGTCCTCTCTTGTGTCCTCACTTGTATCTCCCTTACCTGTGTCCTCACTTGTGTCCTCACTTGTGTCCCCACTTGATCCTCACCTTGTGTCCTCACTTTTTGTCCTCTCTTGTGCCTCACTTGTACCCTCATTTGTGCCCTCACTTGTGCCTCACATGTGTCCTCACTTGTGTCCCTCTCTTATGCCCTCACTTGTACTCATTCAGTTGTGTCATCACTTTATGTCCTCCCTTGTGTCTTCACTTGTATCTTCACTTGTGTCCTTTCTTGTGCCCTCAACTTGTGCCCTCCAAGTTGAGCCCTCACTGTGTCCTCACTTGTGTCCATCGCTTGTGCCCTCACTTGTGCCCTCACTGTGTCCTCACTTGTTCCTCACTTGTAACCTCACTTGTGTCGCTCACTTATATCCTATACTTTGTGCCCTCACTTTGTTCCACACTTACATCCTCAACTTGTGCCGGGGGGGGGGGGGGGTGTTTTAGTGATTGTCCTCACTTATGTCCTCACTTGAGTACTCACTTGTGTCCTCACTCTTGCATCCTCACTTTTGTGTCCTCTCACTTGCAATGCCTCACAGTGTCCTCACGATGCATCCTCACTTGTGTCCTTCACTTGTGTCCCTCCCACTTGTATCCTCACGTTTGTATCCTCACTTGTGAATCAACATTTTGGTCCTCACTATTGTGTCCTCACTTGTGTCTCACTTGTGTCCTCACTTGTGTCCTCACTTGTGTTCTCACTTGTGTCCTCAACTTGAGTTCCTCAACTTGTGTCCTCAACTTGAGTCCCTCACTTGTGTCCTCACTGTAACCTCACTTGTGTCCCTCACTTGGTATCCTCACTTTGTGACCTCACTTGTGTCCTTCAACTTGTGTCCTCGTGTCTTGTGTCCCTCGACATTTGTGTCCTTGTGATGTATCACAGCTTGGGCTTTGTGAGGTCTCTGGGAGACCTAATTTTAACCATTATATGGGTCACGAGAGTCTAACTTGGCCTTGGCAACGTCTGTAGCGCACGCCCACGTCGTAGGTCTTTTGTTCTTAACAGCGTCAGAGCTCGGCGTCAGGTCGCAACACGTGGTACATACACCATTGGGGAGGGTAGTTACGTTTTGACTACGATATAAGCCCAGGGAAGAGCGGGTATCCAGGAGGTTGTTGTGACAGTCCGTCCCGAGCGAGAGCTCTGACACCGCGTGTGGTATTGGACCACGCATTGGGAATCTCGGGTCAGCTGGTCGGTGAATTAAGAGTGAGTACCAGAGGTCTCACAGCGAGTGAGCACGTCCCCTGTATATCCCAGTGCTAACAAGCTAGGGAAAGCATATGAAGTGTAAAATAAAAATGGGAACTATGGGCATAGTTTACTTAATAACATAAAAGGCTTAGAATTACAACATCTCCTGATTGGAAATTTACACAATATAACAATTGGACCTATTGAGACGTAGTACCAGGGGTAACGGGTATATGTTATCAGTACCACGGACTAGTACTCACTCTTGAATTCCACCGACCAGCTGACCCGAGATTCCCAATTTGCGTGGTCCACTACAACACGCGGGCTGTACAGAGCTCTCGCTCGAAACGGATCCTGTCCCACTCACCTCCTTTCCGGCGCTCTTTCCCTGGGCTTATATCGTAGTCAAAGTACCCCCCTCTCCCAATGTGTGTATGTACCACGTGTTATTCTATCCCCCTGACGCCTCGATCTCTGACGCAGTTAAGAACAAAAGAGCCTCGACGTTGGGCGTGGCTACAGACTCTGCCAGCAATGGTGTGACTCATATAATTGGTTAAATTTAGGTCTCCCCAGGACCTCACAAGCCCAGCAGGACTACATCACATCCCTCCACTTTGTTGTCCTCCACTTGTGTCCTCACTTGTTGGTCCCTCACTTGTATCTTCACTTTGTGTCCTCACTTGTGTCCCCTCACGTTGTGTCCCACTTGTATCTTCACGTTGGGTCCTCACTTGTGTCCTCACTTTGTCCTCACTTGTATCTCACTTTGTTGTGTCCTCCACTTTGTTGGACAACACTTGTGGCCTCACTAAGTGTCCACACTTGTATCCGTCACATGTGTCCCATCACTGGTATCTTCACTTGTGTCCTCATTGTTGTCCTCACTTGTATCTTCACTAGTGTCCTCACTTGGATGACCTCACTTGTTCCTCACTTGTGTCCTTCACTTGTATCTTCACTTGTATCTTCACTTGTGTCCTCACATTGTGTCCTCACTTGTTTCCTCACCTTTTGTTGTCCTCACTTGTGTCCACACTTGTGTCCCACTTGTATCTTCACATTGTGTCCTCACCTTGTGTCCTCACTTGTATCTTCACTTGTGTCCTCACTTGTTGTCTCTCTACTTGTGTCCACACATGTATCTTCACTTGTGTCCCTCACTTTTGTGCCTCACTTGTGTCCGTCACTCTTGTATCTTCACTTGTGTCCTCACATGTGTCCTCACATGTGTCTCACATGTGTCCCACTTGTGTCCTCACTTGTATCTTGCACTTGTGTACCCTCACTTGTGTCCTCACTTGTGTCTCACTTGTTGTCCACACTTGTATCTTTCACTTTGTGTCCTCACTGTGTCCACTACTTGTTGGTCCTCACTTGTATCTTCACTTGTGTCCTTCACTTAGTGTCCTCACTTGTGTCCTTCACGACTAGTGGTCCCTCATCTTAGTATCATCAACTTTGTCCTCACTTGTGTCACTCACTTGTGTCCTCGACATTGTGTCCCTCACTTGTGTCCACTTTGTATCTCACTTGTGTTCCTCACTTGTGTCCTCACTTGTGTCCTCACTGTGTGCCTCACTTGTATCCTTACTGTGTTCCCTCGCTTGTGTCCTCACTTGTGTCTCACTTGTATCTTCTACTTGTGTCCTCACTTGTGTCCTCACATGTGTCCTCACTTGTTCCTCAACTTTATCTTCCACCTTGTGTCCATCCCTGGCCTCACTTGGTGTCCTTCACTTGTGTCCTCACTTAGTATCTCACTTGTGTCCTCACTTGTTCCTCACGTGTGTCCTCACTTGTTATCTTCCGACTTGTGTCCTCACTTGTGTCCTCACTTGTGTCCTCACTTGTGTCGTCTCACTTGTATCTTCACTTGTGTCCCTCTACTTGTGTCCTACACTTGTGTCTCACGTGAGTGTCCTACACTTGTGTCCTCACATTGTATCTTCACTAGTGTCCTCACTTCGTGTTCCTCACATCTGAGTCCTCACTTGTGTCCTCACTTGTATCTTCACTTGATGTCCCTCACTGTGCCTCACTGTGTGTCCTCACTTGTATCTTCACTTGTGTCCTCACTTGTGCCTCACTTTTGTGTCCTCACTTGTGTCCTCACTTGTATCTTCATTGTGTCCTCACTTGATGTCCCCGCTCTCACTTGTGTCCTCAAAATGTGTCCTCACTTTAGTGTCCTCCTTGTATCTTCACTGTGTCCTCACTTGTGTTCTCCACTTGTGTCCTCACTTTGTGTCCTCACTTGTATCTTTCACTTGTGTCCTCACTTGTGTCCTCACTTGTGTTTCTCACTTGTAACTTCACTTGTGTCCTCACTTGTTGTCCTCACTTGTGTCCTGCACTTGTGTCCTCACTTGATCTTCACATGTGTCCTCACTTGTGTCCTCACTTGTGTCCTCACTGTGTCCTCACTTGTGTCCCACTTGTATCATCACTGTGCCTCACTTGTGTTCTCATTGTGTCCCCTCACTTGTATCCTCACTTGTGTTCCTCACTTGTATCCTCACTTGTTGTCCTCACATGTGTCCTCACTTGTATCTTCCACTTGTGTCCTCACTTGTGTCCTACCTTTGTCCTCACTTGTGTCCCTCACTTGTATCTCACTGTGTCCTCACTTGTGTCCCTCCCTGTGTCCTCACTTGTGGTCCCTCGAGCTTGTGTCCCTCAACTGATCTCACTTGTGTCCTACTTGTATCTTCACTTGTGTCCTCACTTGTGTCCTCAACTTGTGTCCTCACTCGTGTCCTCACTTGTGCCCGATCACTTGTGTCATCACTTGTGTCCTCGACTTGTGTCCTCACTTGTGTCCACACCGTGTCTCACTTGTGTCCTCACTTGTGTCCTCATTTTGTGTCCTCACGTGTGTCCTCACGTTGTGTCCTCAAATCGTGTCCTCACTTGTGTCCCTCACTTGTGTCCTCATTTGTGTCCTCACCTTGTTCTCTCAACTTGTTCCCTCTATATTCAGTAGTTAACGTCTCTACAAACAACCTCATTAAAATGTTTTCTACTTAATTGTTAATTAAGCAGTCTGACTATAATATCCTTACAATTGCACGACACCACACCTAAACTGTGGTTGAGCAGAGGTTGAGTCATATCTGGCCCCGCCTCTTCGCATGTCGCCTACTAGGTGCCACTCTCTACCCCTGCTCCTGAGCCTCATTATACCTCTTCTTGAAGCTATGTATGGATCCTCTTCCACTCTGTGTGTTTTTGTGTGTGTGTGTGTACTCACCTAACTGTACTCACCTAATTGTGGTTACAGGGGTTGAGACACAGCTCCTACCCCCCCGCCTTTTCACTGATCGCTACTAGGTTCCTCTCTCTCTCTCTCTCCTTCCAAGCTTTATCATACTCGTTTTTGAAGCTATTTTATGGTTCCTGCCTCCACTACATCACTTGTTAGGCTATTCCACTTCCTGACGACTCTATGACTGAAGAAATACTTCCTAACATCCCTATGACTCGTCTGAGTCTTCAGCTTCCAATTGCGACCCCTTGTTTCTGTGTCCCCTCTGGAATAACCTGTCTCTGTCTACCTTGTCTATTCCACGCAGTATTTTGTATGTCTTTATCATGTCTCCCCTGACCCGCCTGTCCTCCAATGTCGTCAGTCCGATTTCCCTCAACCTTTCTTCGTAGGACATACCCCTAAGCTCCGGAACTAGCCTTGTTGCAAACCGTTGCACTATCTCTAATTTCTTGGCGTGTTTGACAAGGTGTGGGTTCCAAACTGGAGCTGCATACTCTAGTATGGGCCTGATGTACACAGTGTACAGTGTCTTGAACGATTCCTTACTAAGGTATCGGAACGCTATTCTCAGGTTTGCCAGGCGCCCTTATGCTGCAGCAGCAGCGTGTGTGTGTGTGTGTGTGTGTGTGTGTCGTGTGTGTGTGTGTGTGGTGTGTGTGGTGTGTGTGTGTGTGTGTGTGTGTGTTTCGTGTGTATGTTGCGTTGTGGTGTGTGTGTGTGTGTGTGTGCGTGCTGCTGCGGCGTGTGTGTGTGTGTGTGTGGGTGTGTGCGTGTGTGTGTGTGTGTGTGTTGTGTGGTGTGTGTGGTGTGTGTGTGCGTTTGTGTGTGTGTGTGGTGTGTGTGTGTGTGCGTGTTTGAGTGTGTGTAAAGTGTGTACTCACCTAGTTGTACTCACCTAGTTGAGGTTGCGGGGGTCGAGTCCGAGCTCCTGGCCCCGCCTCTTCACTGATCGCTACTAGGGCACTCTCCTGACCGTGAGCTTTATCCCTACCTCTGCTTAAAGCTATGTATGATCCTGCCTCCACTACATCGCTTCCCAAAAATATTCCACTTTCTGACTACTCTGTGGCTGAAGAAATACTTCCTAACATCCCTGTGATTCATCTGTGTCTTCAGCTTCCAACTGTGTCCCCTTTGTTATTTGTGTCCAATCTCGGGAACATCCTGTCTTTGTCCACCTGTCAATTCCTCCAGTATTTTGTATGTCGTTATCATGTCCCCCCTATCTCTCCTGTGTGTGTGTGTGTGTGTGTGTGTGTGTGTGTGTGTGTGTGTGTGTGTGTGGTGGGGTGTGTGTGTGTGCGTGTTTTGAGTGTGTGTGTGTAAAACAACCACTGTGGAAAAACAGTGAGCTTCCAAGCGCTTGGAAGTTCACTATTTTTTTTTACAGTGGTTGTTTTGCATATTGTGATAATCACCTGTTTATTGTGATCTTATTAAAATGTATACTCACCAATTTGTGGCTGTAGGGGTCGATTCACACCACCTGTCCCACCTCTCACAAGTCGCTACTATGTCCATTCTCTCTCTTCTCCATGACCTTTATCATACCTCTTCTTAAAGCTATGTATGGATTGACTCACGAAATCGTAATGACACATGGTATGGCTTATCTATGGATCCTGCCTCCACTACATCACTCTCTAGACTATTCCACTTCCTAACAACTGGTGATGCATACTCCAGTATGTACCTGACGTAGACGGTGTACAGTCTTGAACGATTCCTTACAAAGGTGTCGGAATGCTATTCTTAGGTTTGCCAGGCGCCCATATGCTGCAGCAGTTATCTGGTTGATGTGCGCCTTAGGAGATATGCTCGGTAACAACATCCAGTATTGAGCCTCTGCTTAGGCGGGATGGGACATACACAGATGACAGTCAAGAAATGAGGAGATACTAAAGTCTCAATACGACTCAATGTTCAGCGAGCCTCTGCCCAAACTAAGGGTCGACAATCCAAATGAATTCTTTTTGAACAAAATCCAAAATTTGGTCATCTCAAAAATCTCGGATATTATCCCAACTCCACAAGACTTTGAAAAGGCAGTAAATGACATGTCCATGCACTCTGCCCCAGGCCCAGACTCATGGAACTCCGTGCCTTCAGCATTCTATGGAGAGGGAGCATGGACACAGGGGGTCATCCCACACACACTAAAAACAACAGACTTAGCCCCACTCCATAAAGGTGGCAGTAAAGCAATTGCAAAGAACTACAGACCGATAGCACTAACGTCCCATATCATAAAAATCTTTGAGAGGGTCCTAAGAAGCAAGATCGTCAACCACCTAGATACCCATCATTTACACAACCCAGGGCAACACGGGTTTAGAGCAGGTCGCTCCTGCCTGCCCCAGCTACTGGACCACTATGACAAGGTCCTGGATGCTGTCGAGGATAAACAAAATACAGATGTAGTATACACAGACTTTGCAAAAGCTTTCGAAAAGTGTGACCATGATGTAATAGCACACAAAATGCGTGATAAAGGAATAGCAGAAAAAGTTGGTAGATGGACAAATAGAACACAAAGAGTAATAGTAAACAGAGTAAAGTCCCAGGCAGCCACGGTGAAAAGCTCTGTTCCGCAAGGCACAGTACTCACTACTATTCTATTCTCTTTTCCTCATTACGGACATAGAGATGTAAGCCATAGCTCCGTGTCTTCCTTTGCGGATGACACCCGGATTGCCATAGCAGTGACCTCCATTGAAGACACCGCGAGACTCCAAGCAGACATCAACCAAATCTTCAAATGGGCCACTCAAAACAATATGAAGTTCAATGAAGAGAAATTTCAACTAATCAGATATGGAAAACTTGAGGAAATTAAAAATGTATCAGGGTATACGACAAATTCTAACCATACAATAAAACGAAAAAGTAATGTGAAGGACCTGTGAGTGATAATGTCAGAGGATCTCGCCTTCAAAGACCACAACAATGTATCTACCTCATCTGCTAAGAAAATAATTGGATGGATAATGAGAACCTTCAAAACGAGGAACGCCAAGCCCATGATGATTCTCTTCAAATCTCTTGTTCTCTCTATGCTGGAATACTGCTGTACACTAACGGCCCTCTTCAAGGCTGGCGACATTGCAGACCTGGAGAGTGTACAAAGAACTTTCACGGCACATATAAATACGATAAGGCACCTAAATTACTGGAAACGGTTGAAGGTCCTTGATCTGTATTCCCTGGAACGCAGGCGAGAGATACATGATAATATACACTAGGAAGGTCATGGAGGGATTCGCACCAAACCTGCACACGAAAATCACTCCGTACGAAAGCAAAGGAGTCAGCAGGTGATGCAACATTTCCCCGATGAAATGCAGGGGCGCCACGAGTACACTGAGAGACAACACAATAAGTATCCAGGGCCCAAGACTGTTCAACTGCCTCCCAGCATGCATAAGGGGATTACTAATAGACCCCTGGCTGTCTTCAAGAAGACACTGGACAGGCACCTAAAGTCAGTACCTGACCAACCTGGCTGTGGTTCGTACGTCAATTTGCGTGTGGCCAGCAGTAACAGCCTGGTTGATCAGACTCTGATCCACCATGAGGCCTGGTCTTAGACCGGGCCGCGGGGGCGTTGACCCCCGAAACCCTCTCCAGGTAAACTCCAGGTAAAACCCCAAGATCCTTTTCCTTGAGTGCAGTTTGCAGTCTTTGACCACCTAGCCTGTACTCGTACTCACCTAATTGTGGTTGCAGGGGTCGAGACTCAGCTCCTGGCCTCGTGTGTGTGTGCGTGTGTGTGTGTGTCAATGGTAAGTGTGGTGACAAGGTTCATGGGTGCACTAGCCAGTGGCGTTGCTGGGGTTGGTGTCACCCAAAAGAAATCCAGGTGCGGGGGGATGGGGAGAAGTAAACTGCAGTTACGTCACTACTGCATGACCAGTGATTAATGTTTAGCAGTGAGATAAGATAAGATAAGATTTCGTTCGGATTTTTAACCCCGGAGGGTTAGCCACCCAGGATAACCCAAGAAAGTTAGTGCGTCATCGAGGACTGTCTAACTTATTTCCATTGGGGTCCTTAATCTTGTCCCCCAGGATGCGACCCACACCAGTCGCCTAACACCCAGGTACCTATTTGCTACTAGGTGAACAGGACAACAGGTGTAAGGAAACGTGTCGAAATGTTTCCACCCGCCGGGAATCGAACCCGGGCCCTCCGTGTGTGAAGCGGGAGCTTTAGCCACCAGGCCACGTTTAAGGACCATAAACTCAACAGGAAAACACTTCTTAACTTTATTAATGATAAAATAAACAATCGTAGTAATATTGAGGAAACATAAACTCAAGTACCACTTTGAGTACAGCAACAGATCCTACATTTACTCATCTTCAACAAGGAAAAAAAACTTGAAAAATTAAGAAAAACATTGCAATATACTAGTTCCGATTTGACCTTGAGTACAGGTAACATCTCAGTGAATCTGATCTTACATTTTCTTGCTTTCAATCCTGCAAAATCATTTATCACATCATCAAAATCAATGATTTTCTCTATATAGGCCTATTTGTACTCTGTAATCATATAATAGGCTATATAGAAACGAAGGATTTTTCTTTTATGTTGCTGTAGCACTGTTTTGTGCCTTAGTGTCACCCTCAGAGGCTCTATGGTGTCACCCCCTAAATGGTGTCAGCACTCCCCCCCCCCCGCCCCCTCCCCCCTTACGACGCCACTGCCACGAGCCTCTAACTCACTGCTGTGATAACTGGTGACTATGAATTGAGTACAACATTACTACTATTCTTCTTGAGGTTCAGAATGACTACAAATTGACCAAATACATGTTGCATATCTTAATGGTTCCTGGAGTCATCGTCCCTGCGGCCCGGTCTCAGTCCCTGAGGCCCAGTCTCAGTCCCTGCGGCCCAGTCTCAGTCCCTGCGGCCCAGTCTCAGTCCCTGCGGCCCAGTCTCAGTCCCTGCGGCCCGGTCTCAATCCCTGCTCCCATGCACCTACACCAGTTTTCAATACAATCAGCACATTTAAGAAGGCCGGTGAAGCACTCTGTCTGACTTTTTTGAGTTATCCAAGGTTCTCTACGCAAATGCTGCTATGTAAGATAATTCTATGTAACTGTATTTGTGTATACCTGAATAAACTTACTTACACGTTGCAAATATTAACTGAAGTAGATGTTGCTGATCTGCTGACTGAAGCCAGTAGAACCCTGTGTATATTTCAGGAACTATGTCAAGTTTATCCTCTGACTACAGTTCTGGTGAATGAATAAGAGCAGTAAACATTTTACTTATTAAGTATACGTATGAACTCTGCCTCCACAAATTTTATTAAATATTTATGCACGTTATTTTGTGCCAATGAGAAAATTACAGCTGGCAGTGTGGCAAGAGAGATTGGAGGATTTTTCTATATTACCCTAATCTAAATTCTCTACACAAACTTAGAGGTAACTAAACTAGTTAATCTTTCTCATGGAGAGCCTCGATACAGACCGATGGGGTCTGTTATCTTGCTTTACCACGAGCTGGGGGAAACAATGTCCTGCGACAAGCATCACAACAGAGACAAGCTTTTATTGAGGTAACTTTTGAGTCATTGTGCAGAAGAGCTTTATCAGGTCATGACTTGAGAAAATTCTATACAGAGTATTTGTTGTCCCATTAAAAGCTTTATTTCTGGAGCTTGGTATTTTGTATTCACACTTTCCCATGTGTTCTCCTGTGCTCTAAGTAATCCTTGCTCCACACGGCCTTGCTAGATCCAGAAGTCTGGCTTAGTAGCAGCGTCATCACTAGATAAACAATCAGGTGTGCAACACCAGACACAGTCACGAGTCCTGGTACATTTTTGTAAACCTCTACTGCAGCACCAGCTCCTACTTTAAACCTCTACTGCAGCACCAGCTCCTACTTTAAACCTCTACTGCAGCACCAGCTCCTAATTTAAACCTCTACTGCAGCACCAGCTCCTAATTTAAACCTCTACTGCAGCACCAGCTCCTACTTTAAACCTCTACTGCAGCACCAGTTTCCACTTTAAACCTCTACTGCAGCACCACTTCCATTTTAAAAAACCTCTACGCAGCACCATTTCCACTTTAAACCTCTACTGAAAGCACCATTTCCACTTTAAAAACCTCTACTGCAGCACCAGTTTCCCACTTTAAAACCTCTACTGCAGCACCACTTTCCACTTTAAACCTCTACTGCAGCACCAGTTTCCACTTTAAACCTCTACTGCAGCACCAGTTTCCACTTTAAACCTCTACTGCAGCACCACTCCCCCTTTAACCAAGCTCAGCAACAACTCAATGTAAAAAAAAAAAAAAAAGGGAAATGAAGCAGACTCAGAATACTTGCAATGAAGCAATATTGCATCTCGAGAACACACTTTTCACAATTATACACTATATAAAAAGCCCAAACTAGAATCAGACCTGTGTGGTCAGAGTATTAAAGAAGAGTAGTGAAATTTGACCAATCAGTGAAGTACACCCGATGATACACTCATAAGGAAGTATAATTGACCAGATCAGTCAGAGTCGTCGAGTGATGCTGGACGGGGTGTGCTCCACAGTGCTGGACGGATGTGCTCCACAGTGCTGGATGGATGTTTCCACATGCGGAATGATGTGCCCACAGTGCTGGATAGATGTGCTGCACAGTGCTGGATGGATGTGCTCCACAGTGCTGAATGATGTGATCCACAGTGCTGGATGATGTGCTCCACAGTGCTGGATGGATGTGCTCCACAGTGCTGGATGATGTGCTCCACAGTGTTGGATGGATGTGCTCCAGAGTGCTGGATGAATATGTTCCACGGGGCTGGATGGATGTGCTCCAAAAGTGCTGGGTGGATGTGCTCCACAGTGCTGGATGGTGTGCTCCACATGCTGGATGAATGTGCTCCACAGTGCTGATGGATGTGCTCCACATGCTGAATGATGTGATCCCAAGTGCTGGATGATGTGCTCCACGTGCTGGGTGGATGTTTTTCCAAAAGTGCGGGAAAGGAGTGCTCCACAGTGCTGGATAGATGTGCTCCACAGTGCTGGATGGATGTGCTCCACAGTGCTGGATGATGTGCTCCACAGTGTTGGATGGATGTGCTCCAGAGTGCTGATGAATATGTTCCACGGTGCTGGGTGGATGTGCTCCATAGTGCTGGAAAGGGTGTGCCCACAGTGCTGGATGGATTGCTCCACAGTGCTGGATGAATTGCTCCACATGCTGGATGGATGTGCTCCACAGTGCTGGATGGATGTGCTCCACAGTGCTGGACAGATGTGCTCCACAGTGGTGGATGATGTGTTCCACAGTGCTGGATGATGTGCTCCACCATTGTTGGATGGATGTGCTCCACATTGTTGGATGGATTGCTCCACAATTGCTGGACGGATGTTTCTTCACAGTGCTGGAGGATGTGCTCCACAGTGTTGGATTTTTTTCCACAGTGCTGGATGATGTGCTCCACAGTGCTGGATGGGTGTGCTCCCACAGTGCTGGATGGATTTTGCTCCACAGAGCCCGGATGATGTGCTCCACATGTTGGATGGATTTGTTCCACAGTGCTGGATGGATGTGCTCCACAGTGCTGAATGGATGTGCTCCACAGTGATGGGTGATGTGCTCCACAGTGTTGGATGATGTGCTCCACAGTGTTGGATGTACCCCACAGTGCTGGATGATGTGCTCCACAGTGCTGGATGGATGTGCTCCACAGTGCTGGATGATGTGCTCCAAAGCGTTGGATGGATGTGCTCCACAGTGCTGGATGATGTGCTCCACAGTGCTGGATGATGTTCTCCACAGTGCTAGATGATGTGCTCCACAGTGCTGGATGATGTGCTCCACAGTGCTGGATGGATGTGCTCCACAGTGCTGGATGGATGTGCTCCACAGTGCTGGATGATGTGCTCCACAGTGCTGGATGATGTGCTCCACAGTGCTGGATGGATGTGCTCCACAGTGCTGGATGATGTGCTCCACAGTGTTGGATGGATGTGCTCCACAGTGCTGAATGATGTGCTCCACAGTTTCTGGATGATGTGCTTTCCCCAGTGTTGGATGGATTGCTCCACAGTGCGGGTTGGGTGTGTTCCACAGTGCTGGATGGGTGTTTCTCCACAGTGCTGATATGTGCGCACAGTGCTGGATGTTGTTCTCCACAGTGCTGGGGGCTCCACAGTGCTGATGGATGTGGTCCATATTGTTTGGGTGGATGTGCTTCCACAGGCTGGATGGATGTGCTCCACATCTGGATGATTTGCTCCCGCATGCTGGATGTTTCCACAGTGCTGGATGATGTTCTCCACAGTGCTGGATTTATGTTCTCCACAGTGCTGGATTTGCTCCACAGTGCTCGATGTGCTCCACAGTGCTGGATGTGCTCCACAGTGCTGGATGATGTGCTCCACAATGCTGGGTGGATGTCTGTACAGTGTTGGATATTTGTTCCACAGTCTGGATGATTGTCCAACATTTCTGGATGATGTCCCACAGTGCTGATATGTGTGCCACAGTCTGGTGATTGCTCCAAGTGCTTTTATGATGTGCTCCACAAGCTGATGATGTGCTCCACAGTGCTGGAAAGATGGGGCTCCACAGTGCTGGATTAAGGCTCCAATGCTGGTGATGTGTTCCACATGCTGATGATGTGTTCCGAGTGCTGGATTAAAGGTTTTCCCCAGTGCTGATGATGTGTTCCACAGTGCTGATGGGTGTGTTCCACAGTGCTTGGGTGGTGTGTTCCACATGCTGGGGAAAGTCCCACAGTGCTGGATGATTGCTCCAAGTGCTGGGTGATTGGGCCCCCATGTGGATGTGTGCTCCACAGTGCTGGAAATGTGCTCCCCAGTGCTGATGAGTCTCCACAGTGCGAATGTGCTCCCAGGCGGATGATGTCCCACTGCTGGGTGATGTTCCACAGTGCGGATGAAGGCTCCCAGTCGGATGATGTGTTCCCCAGTGCTGGAAGATGTGCTCCACAGTGCTGGATTATTGTTCCAGATGTTGGGTTATGTTTCCACGGCTGGATGAGTGTTCCACAGTCGGATGGATGTTTCCACAGTGCTGATGGTGTGTTCCACTGCTGGATGGTGGCTCCACATGCTGGATATTTTCTCCCCAGTGCGGGTGGTGTGTTTTTCCCCATGCTGGATGGTGTGTTCCAAGGCTGGAGAGTCTCCAAGTGCGGGATGTGTGCTCCACAGGGTCTCACGGGTGAATAACAAATGGGTCATAGCTCTGTATTTCCTCAACTACTACAGAAGGAAAAAAGAATGGAAAAAGCTAGTAGGGGCCCGTGTCCACGCTCTGGGTTTTGTATTTAACAAATAAACAAAGCGTCCCCGTGTAAATTCACTAAGTTTACAACCATAACATCTTGTCCAATAAATACCAAAGGTTGTATGGACTCTAACACAAAACATCATGTGTAAATTTTTTAATGAACATATAAAACATCGGGAGGGATTACTAGACACATACAAAAAAAGTCTTGTGAATTTCAAGACACATTCGAAAAAATTTTTAATCACAAGGCACAAAACATCAGTGTAAAAACACAAAACAAAATATCATGTGTGATCACAAACACATCCAAAAACATGTGTAAAAAACAAGACAAAAAATGGTAAAATCCAAGAAAAATATCATGTGTGACTCCAAAACACATCCAAACATCATGGTGAATCACAAGACAAAATATCATTGGGAATCACAAGACAACCAAAATCATGTAAATCACAAGACAAAATATGTTAAAACACAAGACAAAATGTGGAAACACAAGGATAAAACATATTATTATGAGTACAAACATAATGATAACTATGATTCAGCGCTGCCATGTGTGTGCAGCTGAAATTCTTGTCTTGTATTGTCTCTCTTGTGCGTTTTAATGCAATACAAAACAAATCTAATTGTTTTCTGGTAATTTGTTCTTCTTGATGTTAAGATAATAAACATCAGAGTCCCTACATTATGTTTAATGTGTTTACATTAACATGATCTCAATGTAATTTTACCTTCGAGTCTAATGACTAAAAGTTAATGGAATTCTCAAATGTATTTCTAATAATGTAGAAATTCATGTTCAGATACACATATAAATTCTGACAGCAATGTTATTATAAATGATAAGATTAATACAATTATTGATACAATGTTGTCAATAATTTTTCTCGTCCAGCCTTTATTTTATTTGTTAATATTTGAAATACAGACAGACTAGCATGGGTCATAGAGCACAGAGGTGGTTAATGTTGCGAAGGGTAATCGAACTGAGGGTTAGTGAAGGTGTCAAATTAACATCATTGTTACACTGGGTTACTTTATGTTAAAAAGTTTATGAAGTGAGTCTGTACGAAATGTGGAGCTTCTTGTGAGGACGTGTTAGAGTGAGTGTGTTAGTATAATAAAAATATCGAAAGTGAGTTCTGCGTGATCTTTGATATACATGACACTATTAACGTATAGTAAACTGTTAGTGTCATCTGGCAGTCCCTGCATAGAGGTGCATGACGTTTTTGTAAACAGCATCCGTTTGTAAGTCATGTGTGACTTCTTCACAAACATGATAGTGTGGAAGCAATGATAACATTATACCTAGGAGCTCAAATGTGGTTTAATGAAAAACAATTTCCTGTCTGATTCTGACCAACATTATTGTCATTTGTTTCCATCTCAGAAACAGTACAATAAAATAAATTATAAAAGGGATTTCCTTATGGGAAACTGGAAGACCGTGGTGGGCCGGACGGTCGAGTATGTCTTCACATTACCATGATCGTCAGTTTGTCCAGTGATCCAACCAAAACAACTTTATGCTTGCTAGAAAGTCGACACAACTAACTTTGTATACGAAGCTCGATGAAATATGGATAGCTTGTAATGCACTTTGGTAGTCTGAGACAGCAAAGATTATGTAAGGAGGTGGACATGTTTACAGTGTGTGTGACAGCAGCGAGTATTGTATATAACTGCTGTGAAAATACTAGTCAATTTTAGTAAATTTCCTCGATTTGCTGTCTTTGGAGAGACCGCTCTGTAGCCGACTGTATATGAGGATCTGGAACCATTAGTGTTAACAGTCACTGCATGAGAATGTGAATAAAAACGTTGAAGGAAGAGTGAGTGAGAGCTTGTAGCCGATATTTTGACGTTCGGGGATGTAAGGTGAGAAGCACAAACGTGATTTACTTCATTCATTCATTAGGGATTTGCCGGTACTTCCGGCCCGGGTCTTCTCCAGATAGTGACCCGGCGGTGGCCCCCGGGTTGGGGGTGTCGTTCATCTTCTTCTTTCTTCTGTCTTCTTTCTTGGGCCCTCCGGGTGGAGGGTAGTGATTTACTGACAGCCATAACCAGGTGTTCTTATTTCTATATCAGAATCTTCCTCTGATGAGGAGATGGGCGTGGTTCTTGACCCTGTGATGGCGCGGACTTTCCTACAGTACCTCTCCACGCCCACTACTGACCTCAGCTCTACGGCCACGCTCCCACGACCTGCCCCCCTTGACCTGGCTCGACTCCCTCTCAAGCGTCAAGTCAGACAGGTTAGTCATGTTACGTTATGTTTCCGTGTGTTCATCATGTTAGCTGCCTCCCCCACAAACTGTGTATATACTGTATATATACCTGTGTGTTTAGACAAGATGGACGTATGTGTTCACGTGTCTTAGATAAGTTTGACACTGCTCCCTGGCTAGTTTACATGTCTTTGATGAGATAGACATTTTTTCCTAGGTTGCCAACTTGTCTTAAACTAGTTAAACGGCATTCGTTGTTGTTTATGTGATGGGCAAATTAGTTGGTTTTAAGTGGCTTATTCAAGTAGTCTAGATGACTTTCTATTGTGTTGACAAATAATAAGAACATAAGAAAGGATGAACACTGCAGCATGCCTACTAGCCCATGCGAGGCAAGTTCAAGTCACCTCCCGGCTTAAACCAATGACCCACCTACTCAGGTTAGATCACATCCACTTAAGGAGCATGGCATCAGACCTATTAGCACAAGCTAGCCAGGTCCAACTCACACCCACCCACACCCACTCATGTATTTATCCAACCTAATTTTAAAACTACACAACGTCTTAGCTTGTATGGCGGTAAATAATAAAAAAGGCACAATACCGTGACTGGAACGATACACAAATAACTTCTTTGTAAATGGTCCAAGTCGGACGGAAACGTCGTCGTAAGCTCCTCTCTTCTATGTGCGGGTTATTTGTGTATTGTATGACGGCATTCGGGAGTTTGTTCCACTCATCCACAACTCTATTACCAAACCAATGCTTTCCTATATCCTTCCTGAATCTGAATTTTTCCAACTTAAAACCACTGCTGCGAGTCCTGTCCTGGCTAGACATTTTAAGCACGCTATTTACATTCCTTTTATTTATTCCTGTTTTCCATTTATACACCTCAATCATATTCCCCTTAATTCTACGTCTTTCTAGAGAGTGCAGATTCAGGGCCCTCAGTCTATCCTCATAGGGAAGGTTTCTGATACATGGGATCAACTTTGCCATCCTCCTTCATACGTTTTCCAGTTTATTCATATCCATTCTGTAATACGGTGACCAGAACTGGGCAGCATAATCTAAATGAGGCCTAACCAAAGATATGTCGTGTTGAACAACCTGAGGACTCCTATTATTTATGCTCCTTGATATGAAGCCAAGGATTCTGTTCACTTTATTGTGAACACTTATGCACTGTTGTCTTGGTTTTAGATTACTGCTAACCAGAACTCCTAAATCCTTTTCACAATCATTAATATCAAGATCTATATTATTTAGTTTATATGTAGCATGGTTATTTTCTTGTCCAATGTTTAGAACTTTGCATTTGTCTATATTAAGCTGCATCTGCCACTTCTCTGACCACTGCATCAGTCTATTCAAAT
>NC_069448.1:5553412-5593412 GCF_026875155.1 Cherax quadricarinatus
TAATCAGTCCCTCGGCCTTGGAGTTAGTGTTCACAGCATCGTGGTGGAGGAGAGTCTGGAGCAAAGGCAAGAAGACTGGCGCTTTTTATAGGCGTCAGTGAATGGGACGGGCAGCAGACGAGGTCAGTCACTGGTAGGCGGGATTCCCCAGTGGAAGTAGGTCCTTCCCAAAGAGATGGGTTAGTTGCAGCAGCCGTGAAGAAGGTCTTGTAGATGTCCTCTGAACCAAGATTCCATGATGTTGCAGTGTCTGACAAGTTGTGCAAAGAAAGGTATAAAATACCGACAATATGAAAGTTAAGACACATGTGCAACATCTGGATATCTTTATTGTAGTAGACGTTTCGCCATCCAGTGGCTTTATCAATACAGATTCTAGGACATAATAGGAAGACAGTAGAACTATATACAAAAGATGAGGTAATCAGTCCCTCGGCCTTGGAGTTAGTGTTCACAGCATCGTGGTGGAGGAGAGTCTGGAGCAAAGGCAAGAAGACTGGCGCTTTTTATAGGCGTCAGTGAATGGACGGGCAGCAGACGAGGTCAGTCACTGGTAGGCGGGATTCCCCAGTGGAAGTAGGTCCTTCCCAAAGAGATGGTTAGTTGCAGCAGCCGTGAAGAAGGTCTTGTAGATGTCCTCTGAACCAAGATTCCATGATGTTGCAGTGTCTGACAATTTGCAAAGAAAGTATAAAATACCGCTATGAAATTACTCACAACTGTACACTGCAACATCTGAATCTTTTGTATAAGACTCTACGCCTTCCTAGGCTTAGTCAACTAAATTCTGCATTATAGGAAGACCACTCACTGGGAACCGCCTACACAATGATGAATCCAGTGCCCTCCCATTACTTACGTCTATAAAGCATCTCTTGCTTGTAGCTTTCACAGATCTGGAACACAAGCGAGACTGTTTTTATAGTTCAGCTTATATGTCCTAGACGAGTAAAGCACTGGATGCGAAACGTCTACTCAAAGATACGATGTTGCACAGTGCTTAACTTCATTTGTCGATTTATACCTTCTTTGCACAACTGTCAGACACTGCAACATCATGGAATCTTGGTTCAAGGAATCAAAGACCTTCTCACGGCTGCTGCAACTAACCCATCTCTTTGGGAAGGACCACTTCCACTGGGAATCCCGCCTACCAGTGACTGACCTCGTCTGCTGCCCGTCCCATTCACTGACGCCTATAAAAAGCGCCAGTCTTCTTGCCTTTGCTCCAGACTCTCCTCCACCACGATGCTGTGAACACTAACTCCAAGGCCGAGGGACTGATTACCTCATCTTTTGTATATAGTTCTACTGTCTTCCTATTATGTCCTAGAATCTGTATTGATAAAGCCACTGGATGGCGAAACGTCTACTACAATAAAGATATCCAGATGTTGCACATGTGTCTTAACTTTCATATTGTCGGTATTTTATACCTTTCTTTGCACAACTTGTCAGACACTGCAACATCATGGAATCTTGGTTCAGAGGACATCTACAAGACCTTCTTCACGGCTGCTGCAACTAACCCATCTCTTTGGGAAGGACCTACTTCCACTGGGGAATCCCGCCTACCAGTGACTGACCTCGTCTGCTGCCCGTCCCATTCACTGACGCCTATAAAAAGCGCCAGTCTTCTTGCCTTTGCTCCAGACTCTCCTCCACCACGATGCTGTGAACACTAACTCCAAGGCCGAGGGACTGATTACCTCATCTTTTGTATATAGTTCTACTGTCTTCCTATTATGTCCTAGAATCTGTATTGATAAAGCCACTGGATGGCGAAACGTCTACTACAATAAAGATATCCAGATGTTGCACATGTGTCTTAACTTTCATATTGTCGGTATTTTATACCTTTCTTTGCACAACTTGTCAGACACTGCAACATCATGGAATCTTGGTTCAGAGGACATCTACAAGACCTTCTTCACGGCTGCTGCAACTAACCCATCTCTTTGGGAAGGACCTACTTCCACTGGGGAGCCAGTGATCTTTGATGATCATTAGCGCATATAACTTGAAATATGGTAATATTATTAATTACAGTCGGGATATTATGCCAGCACAGTGCATTTTCACAGGCTATCTAAGTTCGTTACCCATGTAGATAGCATATAAATGGGAAGAGCGGTGGCGAGTTCAAATATCATGTACGAGAAATATACTTGCGTTGTACTAAAAAACAGTATATACATAGATGGAACAGTAACATAATCTGTTTGGGTAGCAGTTTATATAAGACTCAAGACAAAAATCTCAATTTCTAGTTATTCTATACCCGACCTCCAGACTTGGATCACGACATGGAAAGACTTCTTTGTACAAATTTGTAGGGCTCTAGAGACAATAACTATGATAGTAGAGGATTCATAAACTATATGACAAAAATGACTGAATACTTTGACCGGTAATCTGAGCTGAGAACGCCACATTGACTTTAATTGAAGCGCCTCAAGGACTGATGAATTCTGAACAGTATGTAACAACAGCCTACCAATTTTAAATAATTTGCATCACCTAGTCATTTGATCAAATAAAGATACCTCCTAAATAACTCAGGAGATCACGAAGAGCTTTGCGGTTAGTGATCAAAATACCTTTACTTTGAATAATTACCATATATACTTAAATAAAGATATTACCGATGAAATGCTCCAACCGATTTACGCTCCTATCAATTATATTGGACTTAGGGATCACCTGTCTAATTGCGGGATGATGTAATCTAGCTAATAAAATTATTGACGAGATCATCCATTACCATTACTAAGGGGATCTGCATTTATGAATTTTTTCTTATAATATACAAACATTCTCAGATTATATACACTCTCCAGAGAGAATTATAGGTCTAATAATAACGATCCCTCAAATGGGGCTAACAGGAGCTAAAACATCTATTATTGAAGAAACAAGGAATTTATAGCGCATCAAAAGAGAAGGATAACCTTTATGACCAATATGTTCAGTTTAAAAAGGAAGTAAAAAAAATGGATTAGAAAGTCTAAACTTGACTATGTTGAAATTAGAGTTGCTAAGAATTCAAAGACTAATCCAAAGAGTATTTCAAGTGTATATTACGAAGGTGAAGAAAAAGGTAGGACCACTGAAAATGGGAATGGACAGCTCTGACGGATAACGCGAACTTGGAAATGTGATCTCTATTTAATGACTATTCTTTATGTCAGTTTTTAACTACAGGAAGACATAAATGATATTCCAAAATTGACAATTATTCCAGTTCCTGATGATTCAAATTAACTGGGACCCTGTCAAAAGCCTTACGTAGTCCATAATACACAATATCAGGTATTCATTACCCATGATCTACCTCCTCAAATACCTTAGTGAAAAAGTTAATAAATTCGTAAGGCAGGAACGCCCCTTTTAAAACCATGCTGAGATTCGTTATTAATTTAAGCCTTTTCAAGTGTACTACGAACTGCCTCGGCAATTATTGATTCATAAAATTTCCCACTATGGATGTTAGGCTTATTGGCCTATAGTTCGAAGCTAAGGACCTGTTCACCAGCTTTGAAAAAGGTATCACATTTGCCATTTTTCCACTTTCCTGGCACCATGCCAGCTTGTATTGATATGTTGAAAATTAGCCAAAGGTTTGCTAAACTCCTCTTTACATTCTTTAGAACCCTTGCATACATTCCTTCCAGAGCCTGGGAATTGTTAGTTTAATTTATCTATTTGCCTAAGGTAACCATGTCACTTGTGACCCTAATCGTGCACAGTTTATAACGTCCTGTTGTACATATTATCATTTCTGGGATATCGCTGGTATCCTCCTGTGTAAAAACTGAGAGGAGTAATTTGTTTAAAAATTCTACACATTTACCTTATCAATGTCAGCGACTGACTCTAGAACATTGAGTGTGCCTATAATGTCCTGACATACTTCTATAACCTGAAAGAATCCTTTTGGTTAGTCTTCGATCTCTTGCAACTTTATAACCTCAAAACTCTTTTTGTCTTTTCTAACTCCCTTTTTTATTTCTCTTCTTTTAATTGAATATATCTAATTCTTAATTGCCCCCTCCCCTTTTGATTTGCCTGTATATGCCTCTCTTTGACCAATCCAATATTAAAATGAATTGTGTCATACCATTATAGATCATTTTTCGTTTGATTCTATTTCCCTATTTGAACATAAGTTGACTGAGCACTAGAATTATGCCCCTGTAAAGCGGTCAAACGGCGGGTTCAATCCCGCTGGGTATGTTTTTTGCAATCGTGTCATTAACGATTTCTTGAGTCCATCACCACCTACCTTGACCTTTAGTCAGGTCTTCCGCAGTGAAGCCCACCTAAGTAATTTTTCAGTCCTATGTAAATCAGCCAAGCAAGTCAGGATCTGAGACTTGATTGCCTTTATTAGGAATTCCATATATTTAAAACTGAGTGATTTGTTATCAACTTTTCGCCAAGCTCATCATTACCTCAGATAATTAATTAAGTTTCCCACTGGCAAGAACCCAGTCAAGAAGGTATTTTCCTTTCCCCTATTGCTCTGACACAAACTGTTTAAAACAAATCCTCATCGTACAAAGAAAGTCACCTGACTCTAGAAAATTTCCTGTCAAATTGCTCCATCCCAATCTGTCTCATTTGAAATCTCGCCAATTACACAACATTTCGTATGTAGATGCCTTACGAATTTCGTCCATAGAATTTACTGCACGTCCCTATCAAGATTTGGGGCCCTACAAATCACCACATGAGTTCCAAAATTATTTTCCTCGCCCTCGAAACTGTAACCAAACAGATTCATGGCAGGCCATCTAATTTTGCATCTAGACTAACACAACAATTTAAATTGAACAATAATAACAAAGAACGAAGTGAACACTGCAGAAGCCTACTGGCCCAGGCGAGGCAGTCCAAGTCTCCTCCGGGCATAAGCCAATGCACCCTACCTAGTCAGGTCAGGTCACATTGACTTAAGGGAAACACGGCAGACCGACCCACATCTAACTCATGTAATTTATCCAACCTATTTTTAAAGCTACACAACTTTCTGGCCTCTATAACGTACTTGGAGTTTGATTCCACTCTCCACAACTCTATTACCAAACCCTACTTTCCTAAATCCTTCCTGAATCTGAATTTTCTTTCCATACTTAAAACCATATCTGGCGAGTCCGGCTAGCATACATCACTACTCCACCACCTTTCGTCTGTTGACCCTGTCTTGTGAATAATTTTATAGCCTTGATGTACATTCAAAGGGCATCTCTCTACTATCTTTCAGATTGACCAGTCTCTGTTAAATAATAAAATCTCTGTTCCTGTACTTGCAATTATCTTAGCTCATCTATCTTATGTCTACACTCCTGCTATTACGTATAGTAAACCATAGGGAGCTAGTCAATTCGCCCGCTCTGCTGTCCCCCTTTGTTTGCAACGCTGATCTATTTGTCTTTATTATAACTTCATGCTGAATGCCTTTTATACATTCTGTTTCCAACCCCTAGTGTTCAACCTGCTTGTTTCCCACAAACACCCATACCTCTATCTTCTACAGTTTAAAATCATAGGCCAATTCACAGGTCGACACTGCCTTCTCAATTGAGTTTGCAAGTGCTAACCACCCCAGCCCCAGAGAGATGTACCCCAACCCTGCATACATATCTGTTTCCATAAAAGTTGATTTTCCAGTTGTCAATGAAATGGAATGTGCAATTTCCTTGCATAACTGACAAGCCAGCAATTTTACACCAATTGCCGCTAGACAACCTTCCTTTCCTACTCCCCCTCTAGGCAGAAGCACATATATTTGACCCCTTCCTTAGACTTTATGAAATCTATAGCTGACCTGTACTTATCTAGCCAGCTCTACTCTCCTACCTTCCAATATCATGTCCACCAGCACTGAGACAGATATTGGGCTTGTCCCATTACCTGCATATATTATCAAGGCCTGTTAACTATGTCCCCAACACACAGCTCTAGGAAGCACACTCATCTCACAACTTTCTATTCCTATTACAAAAAGCAAGGTCAATATATCTTACCATATAGACACCAACTCACAAGAATGCGCTTACCTCACTGTTAGCAAGGGCATATACCCTTACCTTCACAGTCCACAGAAGTACATTCAACCGAAGAACAGAGAAGCAATTTCCTACCTTCAGATCTTCACTCTAACTTCCTTATCCTGATTCTCCTTGCTCCCATTAACGTTACCACGTCTCAGCCACTTGGTACAGGTGCTTGACTGCACCTCACTGCGTTATCCTAGCAACGCACACCCACCTACACCATCCTCAAAAGAAGACAGAGCTGCACACACTGCTAAACCTTCATTCCCCACAACTCCAAGCCACCTCACACTCTTCACCCCAACCCATTGAGGTGATCTTCAGCCTCCTAATCTCCTCCTGAGAAGCCAAGAGCCTCTTTCAACTCATCCAAACCTCCAATTTTAAAACACTGCAGAAGCAAGCCATTCATTGTAACCGTCCAAGCGCAACCCCAAAGCACTCAGGGTCTGTGACCATCACGTACGACTGACCAGTGACCACTGACGACTGACCCACTGAACCACTTGAGGGTTTCTCCCTAGTCGCTGTTTTCGGTACCACTGTTGAATGGTATCACCTAGGATCTCCCCCATAAGTTTCACTTCTCTGGCTGCTACCATTTGGTCTGTCTAGGCTTATGGACAGTAATCCCAACAAGTGGATAGGTTCCCTTGCTGCCTTGCTGCATCATCCTGCCTCAAATCCCCGGATGCCACATGGCTGATCCATTCAATGTCGAATCTGTTACCCCCACTGAGCTTCTAAGGCTGTCATTATGCTCAGAAAATCGATGTAAGGTGAAACCATTGTCCTGCGGTGGGGATAGAGAGGGGATGATTCAAAAAAAGAATGAATCAACATGTATGATAGTTCGAGTCGATTTCTAGGGCATGTGACAATGCCTGCCGAAGGGCCCACCGAGCACACTTTGAGGATCGTGCATGATCAGGAGTAGCCCAGCCTTGTGTGTGACCATTGTGGTACAGTCCACTGTTGCCTCCCTACCTGTCACAGGGCCACAAAACCATCTTGAAATACACTGCACATGTTTTCCCTCTGCCAGTGCCATTCTTGTCTCAGCTGATTCTGAGGGTGGTCTTGATATGCAGAGACGCTTAAGTAAGTAGTTGCATGTCGCAAACATCGGCCTGATCTGGGCGCCAAGGAGGTGGTGAAGATACCCAGCAAACAGGAAGGTCAAAACTGCTTCTCAAGTATAGTTGTACAGAAAGCAACATCCGCCAAGCAGAGACAAAACGAAACGAAACCCAGGAGTATTCCGTAAATGTGATCTTGTGTCATGGTTACCATTATCAAATCCGACATCTCATGGGTACACTTGCTGCCGGTGCATAATCGTGCACTTTGAGCGTTTCATAATTACTAAAACCTCTGTCAGCCAGGAAGGAAGCCGGCCTCAAATCTGAGACATACTGTGTTGGACCCAGATGGGGCCCCCTAACGAATAGATCTTATCGACCTGGTTTTGTACGACCTCCATCCTTTGCCTGCTCGCGAATAGATGATCTAACGCCATTGCACCGAAGTCCCAAAGCTAGCCCAGCTTTTATATATAACAAGCGAAGTATTTCCTGTTCTTTGCTCGCCCCTGCATCGGTGCCTCTCATGGCTCTCATGGAGTTAGTCTTATAAGCATCGGAATCTGACCACACGGCCTTATTCAGAAAGAGTCAGCTTTAAAACAATTAGATTCCCAATAAAAGGAGGAGCTTGCCACTGTCAAGTTCTATATCCTGAATACGTAAATCATTCATGTGGATCCATTCCTTAGAACATCATTGCAAGAGACTTTTCCGGCGGAGATCTCGAGCCGAGGGGACAGTTTACCTTGCAAGCCAAGTTCTCTGGGCCTGTCGCTCCAACCCTGCAAGTGGTGATCTGTAATTAGCTCAGTGGTGACCTGTGCTTAGCTCAGTGGTGACCTGTGTCTTAGCTCAGTTGACCTGTACGTAGCTCTGTGAAGAATTGTCTGTGTGCTCTCTGTGAATCTGAATCAAATATCCCTCAGACAACTCTAACCATCAGCTAAAAAGAGGACTTAGGTTGCTAAAGCTCTGAATACGGTCGATTTACGGGAGGAAAACAAGATGATTCGTAGTAATCCTTCTTTTTGTGAGTCCCCAGTCCAAAAGGGATCCTGTCAAGGCCGGGCAACATGGAACGAACTGAAGATCAGAATACTGTTTGGAGTGCAGAAACAACGAAGACCAGAAGAACTACTGTGAAACTTCCAACCCATTCACGGCGCTACCAGACTTAATGTGGTTGTCTACTTGAACGTCACAATGATAGATTTTTAGATTTGACTCCCACCTGGAGTAATACCCCCGGAGAGATTTCCGGGGGTCTAACGTCCCCCGCGACCCGTCTTGTGACCAGCCTCCTTGTGGATGCAAGAAGCCTGATCAACCAGGCTGTATAAATACTTGCTAGTCTTCACGCCAATACCAACGTAACAGCCACAGCCCCGCTGACAGTAACCGACTTATAGTTGCTTTTCCCGTGCCAGCTTGAAGACTGCCAGGCTGTTGTAATCCCCCTTATTATCTTTGGGAGGCAGTTGAACATTCCTCGGGCCCCTGACACTTATTGTATTGTCTCTTAACGTGCTAGTGACATCCCCTTTTCATTGGGATTTCAACGATCTCCAAGTCTATTTGCTTTCGTAAGTGAGTGATTATTCGTGTGACAATTACGGTACTATTCCCTCAAGGATTTTCCAGTGTAATAATCATGTAATTCTCTCCCGCCTGCGATTCCAGGGAATACAGGTTCAGTAACCTCAACGCTCCCAGTAATTAGTGTTTTAATCTCCGTTATGCCGCCGTGACGGGTCCTGCTGTACATTTTCAAGGTCAGCAATTTCACCTTCTAGTTTACTGTGATTCCCATTAACCATCCTGTGGACGTAGCGCGAGACATATGGATACACAAAGGCCTAGAACTAGGCGCCCAAAGGGTTTAACAGGAATACATATGCTTTAATCTAAAAATTCTATGTTCTCTATCTGTTACGAAGCAAATTTAGGAAATTTGCTTAGTATATCAGGTATCTTATTTTCATTAATAAGATATCATATGTCACATAGTTATTATATTTTCTATCTCTTTATTCCTCAATAATGGACAATTAAGCACAAAGTGTTGAAGAACAGTGACCATATCCTGACCACATAATTTACATTAGTTTGAGTCATCATCATGAGTCTCCCAAAGCTGTCCAGAAGTACTTGTAACCAAGCCACGTCTGGCCACTACATCATTATTCTGATACATGCACGTGCTCTATAAACATACTTACCTTTGTCATGTTAATCAAATTGGGTATAGATCTACTCATGCTACAAATTGCATCCTATAACAATCATTTTCATTATTTACTCTCATCTAATATTATACCTAATGCAATGCACATAAATACCAAAAGTTATATTCTACATTTCCCGTTCTTGGGTACTCTTCTTGCTAACATATTAACTTTATACATAATGAGTAATCCAATGTGTTATGGGAATCCACATGCAACTGTACATAAATTTCTTTGCCCCAGAATTTTTTAGTATACCTGGCTTCTCCAATGAGCATGTTATTTGGAGCGTCATTATATGATGAGAGCATTCAGAGATAACATAGAATCAGTAACAATATAGAGTCAAGCTCATTGTCATAGTTACTTAGCGTCATTAGGATTGCTAAACAATACAGTTTGCTGTATAGACGCACATATGTAAATCCTTATGCCTAACACAACAAAATTTATATCGTTCTTAACAAGGGAGGTGGCAACAAGACATATGCAGCCGTCTGCCATAAGCCTCCAGTTTAGATCCATCATTTATATTACTTGTGAATAACATGTTACTACAGCTAGGCGAGAAATGTTCTCGAGCAGTTGCTTTATAAGAGATTTAAGGAAGGATTACTAGCAATGAGCTCTGGAGGACTTGCAGTATGTGAATATTAATGGGCACACATACCATTGCGCAGGTTTGAAAATGCACTTGTGTCTACATAATAGAAACAGTTCGGAAACGTCACAACGAGCACCAAGGAAGCATTGACGGACGAAAGTTAGTCGACATCCCTTGAAACCCCAATGATAACCATGTCCCTCGTGATAATAATATTAGTTAATTTGAATTCTTCAGGAAGTGAATAATTGTTAATTTCTGGAATCTCATTTACGTCTTGTGTAAAGAATGAAAAAAAATAATCATTAAATAGAGAACACATTACCAGTTCGTTATCCGTCAGCTGTCTATTCCCAATTTTCAGAGATCTTATTTTCCTTCACCTCCGTCCTATACACTTGAAAGAACCCTTTTGGATTAGTGTTTTATTCATTAATAATCTTAATTTCATAGTCACGTTTATCGTTTCTAATCCCCCTTTTTACTTCTCTTTTAAACTGAACATATTGGTCAATAAGGTTAATCTCTCCTCTTTTGATGCGCCTATAAATTCCTCCATTTCTCCCCTAATGAGATGCTTTAGCCTCCCAGTAAACCATTTTCGTTGATCGTTATTATTTAACCTAATTTCTCTGTGGGGACAATATATACTCTGAGCATGTTGACATAATTAATAAGAGAATCCAAATGAAGAATCCTTCGTAATCGTAAGTATGGTATCGTCATAACAATTAATAGCAAAGTACAGGTCACTACTGCAAAGACAGTCACGACAGGCAAAGTAACAGGTCACACACATGGCAAAGAACAGGTCACTCACAGGGCAAGTAAAGGTCACCACTGGCAAAGTACAGATACCACTGAGCAAAGTACATTCACGTGACTGTGCAAAGTACAGGGACACCACACGACGGGCAAAGTACAGGTCACGACTTGCAAATACAGGTCACACTGGGCAAAAACAGGCACCACTGGTCAAAGTACAAGGTCACGACTGGGCAATAATTACAGGACACCACTGGCAAAGTACAGTCACGAACTGGCAAAGGTACAGTCGACAACTGTCAAAGTACAGGTCACGACCTGTGCAAATTACAGTCACGACTGGCAAAGTACAGACACCACAGGCAAAGAACGGTCACCACTGGGCAAAGTACAGGACACCACTGGGCAAAGTACAGTTACCACTGAGCAAATACAGGTCACCGACTGGTCAAAGTACAGGTCACACTGCAAGTACAGGTCACGACTGGCAAAGTACAGGTCCACCACTGGGCAAAGTATCAGTCACCACTGGCAAAGTACAGGTCAACATTTCTGTCAAAGTACAGGTCACGACTGGGCAAAGAACAGGTAACGACTGGGCAAAGTACAGGTCACGACTGGGCAAAGTACAGGTCACGACTGGGCAAAGTACAGGTCACCACTGGGCAAAGTACAGGTCACCACTGGGCAAAGTACAGTCACCACGGAGCATAGTAACAGTCACGACTGGGCAAATTACAGGTCACCACTGGGTCAAAGAACATTCACACTGGCAAAGTACAGTCACCCAACCGAGCAAGTACAGGTCACCCACTGACAAAGTACAGGTCACCACTGGGCAAAGTACAGGTCACCAACTGGCAAAGTATGGGTCAAACCGGCCTACTACATTGTCCTCCGTTTCTTATATCATATGACGACCCCGCAGTTGGAGCTTTTGGGTCATCTGACCGAGGCCTTTAGCTGGCTTTCCGATCCTCCTCTTTAAAATTTATGGTTAAGAATATGATCATTTTATAATTATCAAGATTATTTTATTATAATTAAATGGAAGCGGCTAAGCCCCAAGGCTATAACAGCGCTGATAAATAATCCTAGAGGAACGAAGTAGTGAACAGCAGTCTCACACCACACACACAAACACACCACACACACCACACACACACACAACACCCCCACACACACACACACACACACACACACACACACCACACACACACACACACAAGACACAACACACACAACGACACACACACATCCCACACACACACATCACCACACCACACTCACTACTCAACAACAACCACACACACACACACACACACACACACACAACACACCACACACTCACCCTCACACACGACACACACACCACACCAAACACCACACACAGCACACTACACACACACACACACACATCACACTCACACTTCCACACACACAACACACACACACACACACACACACACACAACACACACACACACACACAACATCGACACACACAAACCAGAAGGTAAACATACTTAAGCACCTCCTCAGCCATTCAAACACTCGAATACAGTCAGGATAAAATTATAATTTATAGTTACCTTCCTACCTATAAATGTAGCTAAATATCCAACTTATGCATAAAGTATGTTAATTTCGCTTTAGCAATTCTACTGAAAATAATATAACAATATGTTAACGTTTTATATTATTTATCACTTTGGATATAATTAATGACGTTTAAAAGCTATTGTAAAAATTTGATATAAAATTTTGTGTAGTTGAATACTGTGGCGAACATATTTTAATTATTATATAGTTGAAGCAGATAGCAAAACTCATATTTGAATGCAATGATATGGATTCAACAAGGTTGTTACTGAATAATGAATTCCCATAGGGTTGTCCCAGGTAACTAATCCTCCTGTTTAATAAATCCGCAACAATATCATCCCTCAACCACATCGTAACGTTCCTAATTTTCATCTTTCCTGTCTTCCTGGCACCCCCAAGGTAACTAGAAAGTTCACACAGCAGTTGTAAACACATTACATGGAAATACTGTCTCTTACACTTAGTGTATATATACACATAAATAAACACGAGATGAATGAAGTTCAGTAAGTGAGCAGTATATGTTTCAACCGGAAGATATTAGACTTGTGCCGCCCCCCTAGGCTGTTACCCCTCACACACTCTAATGTCGAAAGTTATAAATACTTATTACTGAAAATACTATTTTATCAGAGAAAATAAGGAAAAAATAATAACAATAACTATTAAAAATATACAACAACAGGAAGGGGGGAGATGGAGTAGTGATTTCTAGAGTAAATATATTAAGATGTTTTGAAATACCAATATAAACGCGATTTAAAAACAGACTGGAACAAAACAGAATCTTTTACTACATGTTTTCTCGAAGGTCGTGAAAATTATTTTTCGCGGGGTTTGATTTATATGCCCCCCAAACTTGCGATATTGAGATCGGTAGCATTCTATGGCGGACGAACTTCATAGGTTTCTATGAATCGATGAAGTATATCGTGATAATGGAGACATTTCTCAACTTTGAGACTAACAAGAATGAAAGCAATAGACAGGAATCTAGAGTCCATGCCTTTCTCTTGATGCGGTTCAAATGCTTTTTTTAAAACATGTTTAACAGCGAACCAACTAAGGAAAACAATCTGCTGTTGAGCATGCTTTTCTAGAAAAGATAACACTAATAATATAATCTGAGTTAATGATACTTGGGAATGTGATTACTAAATACCTTAGTTTTCATATATCATGGCGATATTAACCTCAGAGAACTCGCATTACCACACCTGATCCAGTTACTTCTAGCTTGCCAAAAATTCATGGGACTGAGAAAATACCTGGGTGAGTCTAAATTGAATGACCCCAACATCTTGTCCGTTATAAACAGTTGATGTTGGTAATGCCAATATGACTCTTTTCAGAATATTAGTTCATAAGCGCAGAGATCCCAGAAATGTAAACAACATATTGTAATAAAAGTAGAAGAATTACCACTCGGCAATCTATGTAAGAGTATAAAAAGGACCATGCAAACTAATGTTACATTTTAATTGTGGCAAAACGTTTCGCTCTCTCCAGGAGCTATATCAAGGCCGGTGCGCTTATGTTCCATTAGTGTAATAGATCTAAAAAAAAGATCCCAAATGGATAAACAAAAGAGAGGTCAAAAGAGAGGCTTATATAGTCTATGCAACAAGAAAGGACGGGCAGTTATGAGAAAATCAAATATATTCGAAGTTAACAAAAGAGAAAATAAAAGGAGATAAGAAAAACAAAAAGGTGATTATGAGGATAAAGTCGCGAAATTTTGCTAAGACTACCCCCAAAAGCGGGTTCTTTCATGCATTACAGAAGTAGTACTTCGTACCAACATAGCCCACTATCTAAGTTAACTCTATGTCAAAAAATACTGATTCATGAAAAGAATATGTTGAAATTCTAAATACCTACTACCTTTCAGTTATTAAACCTGAATACACTTTATGCAAGGGTGTCTATACGGAATGATAAAGAGGAACATAAGACATACCTTTGGCTAATCTTTCAACAAAATCACTTACAAACTGCATATGCCTGATAAGTGGAAAATGCAAATTAATACCTATTTGACATGCATGAGACCGGTACATACCGTCTAACTATAGATTAATAACCTTAACCACCATATGGAAAAAGTTAAAGGAATCGATAAATTAGCCGATGAAAATTTCGTAGTTCCAGCTCTGATAGGTATAAATAGAAATCTATAATCTCAACACGGTTATTACAAATTGACGTTCCTTTCTAACGAATTTACTAACTTCTTTTAACTAAGGAGACATTGAGGAGAAAACATAGGATGAATGAATATATTTTGTAATCAGCACTTCATTAAAAGCATTATGCGACACGAGTTCTACATCAAAAGGCTAACTGAGAAAACTTAAGTACTCGGAATATGAGGAGCGAAAATTTTTCCTAGACAAAGCATGTGTTGACAATACGAGCACAGAGAGTTGCATAAATGAGGGAGTAATCAACTTGGCACTCCACAAGTTGGTGTTCTACGAAAGCTCATGTCTTATAATAATAAAACTAATGAATGGATAACACAATAATATTTTTGATTACTACAAGTATACATTGTAACAAGGTATAACAGTTACTTTGATCGCTCAGTGGAATACGACTACAATCGAAATACGCTTTTATGCAGACAATTTTCGGGTCAAATTAAGTCCTTGTCCCAAGATGCGAACCCACACCCAGTCCGACTAACTTCTAGGTAACCTCTTTTACTGATGGGTGAACATCACAACCGTGCGTAAAGAAACACGCCCATTGTTTCATTACCATAGCTGGGAATCCGCACGCAGACCCTCGCCGTGAGATGCGAGAGCTTTACTGGCTTCTTTGTTTTCACAATTACATAAACCACAAAATGAGGGAAAAAATACGACATATGCAGAGTTTGGAGTGCTAACATGACACTAGAATATGGCCGGACCAATTCATTGTAATGAGGCAGCCATAAGAAGCAACTCCAGTAAGATCGGATATAAATGCTCCTGAAAATGTACAAAGTAGATGACAAAGTTGATCCCATTGTATCAAGTTAAAACCTCCCTATACAAGGATAGACTAAATCCCTCGAAGCCTAGCACTCTCTAGAAAGGACGTAGAATTAGGGG
This sequence comes from Cherax quadricarinatus, assembly GCF_026875155.1. Lineage (NCBI taxonomy): Eukaryota > Metazoa > Arthropoda > Malacostraca > Decapoda > Parastacidae > Cherax > Cherax quadricarinatus. The sequence goes on from NC_069448.1 coordinate 5,568,856, forward strand.
GATATGAATTGAAGTGTATAAAATGAGAAGACCAGTAATTAAAATAAAGGAGGAAGTAAAATAAACATTGCGCAACATTAAAAATGTATACAAATACCGACATTTGTCTATCAGGATAACAGCACACATATTCAGCAGATAAGAATCGCATTTCGCGAAACGTTTTCGCGCCTACACAGTAGCAAACTCCTCGACGTACATGAAAAGTTGATAGAAGCAGAAGATACTTAAGACTATGTAACCAGTCCAAACACCCTGTAAAGTGTTGAGGTGAGTCACACTGCCCTCAATCGTTTCGAAATAAAGATACCTAACTGTTGCTATATGTCCTTACCTAACAACCTGACGGATATTATATACCAATTATAAATGTATACAATCTGTCAGAACCCTGCAACACAAGGTATCTTGGATACAGACCTTAAATACAACTACGACACACCACTACTATGAAAACGGCTGGATTGAAGAGGGAACCTGACATCCAACATCTGAGTTCTTTACCTCTTCCTAGTTGCGACCTACTCCTCACACTCCGGCGCTATAAAAGGCCCATCCTGTCACTTTCAAACAGCCATATGTTCAATACTAGGAACCATGCTCTTCTCCAACTGAGGGACTGACACGCTCAAACTTTAAGGATGATGGACCTGATTACATCGACTTCAATTATCTTCTGATCTATCAACAACTTTTCTTTACTCGACTGAGAACCTACTTTTTAGGCGAAACGTATCGAAATAAAGATACCATAACTTTGCATAAGTCTCTTACCTAACAACATTAAAATAACATTCTAGAAAATAATCTACACTATACAGGACTCTGTAGAATGGTTATAAGTCGAAAAATTCAGATGCGGAAGGATATAATGAAAGGCACTGGTTTGGCGTCAATAGAGTTTGTGTGAATGAGTTGGAACAAACTCCCAAGTAACAGTAATAGAGGCTAAAACGTGTGTCTAATTTAAAAAACAGGTTAGAAAAATACCCATGAGATCTGTCGGGGGGCGGTGTGTGGTGGGTGTGAGGTTGGTCACCTAGATTAGCTTGTCTATCTAAGGAGCGAACAGTTGCCGTGTTCCATTCCCTTATAGTGAATGTGACCTGACCAGACTAGCGTTGTGGGCATTGGCTTAAGCCGATAAGACTTTGACCTGCCTTAGTATTCCCATTAGCCTGCTCAGTGTTCCTTCTTTCTTGTTCTTAAAAAACTTTGAAATAACTGATGCAGTGGTCCGGAGTAAGCCGCAATGCCGAAAGTTACAGATATATGTAACAAAAATGCAAAGATCTAAATGTTTGTGAGACAGAACAATACTCCAAGCCACTACTAATTATATAATGGCTGTGATCTTAATATGAGCCAAGGATTCTGCTGTCACATTTAATTGCGAATGAGAAGTCGTAAGATTTTGAGGTAATTATCCCTCACCTGGAGTCGACCGTAATCAACAGTCTTGATATGATGGACTGATTACATCGCACAAGGCTTCTAGAGATAGATTACTTCAAACTCTTATTGATCTTCACCATTCTAATTTGTATAGACCCATATTGAAGGCCCCCGCCCCCACTGCGATGGCGAAAACGTTTCACACAGTAAAAGATACCAAAGTATTACACATGTGTCCAATTCATCATTACCTGATTACCACTGAGAACTGACATTTTATTTTTTCCTCAAATGATGCCAATATGTTCATACGAGATACGGTGATTGACAAAGAGGAAAAACAAGAGATTTGTGTAGTCCAACCAGTTGTGTAGTCCTCATGAGTCCAGAAGGAAACCTGGCAGAGCAGCCAGCACACCATGGAGATACCAAAACAATTGAAGATCAAGAAGACGAATGGAGAGGAAGAAATGAGAATTAAGAGACTGCTGTGGTAACTTCGAACTCCTTATTCAGTGCCTAACCAGACGATTGTGAGATGACTACTGATGTAATGTCACAATGAAGAACAAGAAGTTAAGAATATAAGTGCTTGTTAGGTAAAGTTTTCTGTACCAAGAGCCACGTTTGCCAGTGACTGACAAATAACATCAAAATGTTATACAATACCGACAGTCGGTTAAAGTATACCAATTTGATGTTCAATATTGTGCTTGTTGGGACAGTCAGTTTAAGTATATGGAAGGGCCTTTTGTATTTGTAAGACAGGCATACTTAGCAGAGGGTTAGCTTCCCTGGGGCTGAGGATGAGGATACCTCTTAGCCGCTTGACGAATAACGATGTCATGGTAAATGCGGGCTCAAGCATTACTCTCGTCCCATGCTGGAAGCAATGATTAGGAGCGCAAGCGTAGAAGTGAGGATTTCATAGAAGGGCCGATGAGGCCTGTCACAGAACCGGGCCACTTGGGCTTAGACCCCGCGAACTTCTCTCACAGGTAAACTCCCATTTAAAGCAGCAATATAACATTATAGAAAAGGAATAGAGGGATCCTGTTATATTCGAGTAAAAATGCCAAGAAGTGTTGTGGAAATGAATGGCTGCCCAATTGATTGGTATAAATTGCTGCTGGACAAACACTGTAAAGATAACGCAGTACCTATTCATTGACAACTGGGACCACTTCTATGGTTGAAATGGCATGTATGGGAGGATAGGGATCATCATATGCAGGCAGTGTGGGTTTTATACGCTAGCTCAGTTGAGGGTGTTGTTAGGGATTAAACTAGGATCCAGTTTAGGGGTATGAGTTTAGGAAATGAAAATAAAGATGCCAAAATAACGGATTAATTAGCTTTGATATCATAAATAATACAATGAACAGTCACTTGATTACACACAATTACAACGATAGTACAGAACTGTGTAAAAAGAAAAGCGAATAGGAAAAGGTTCACAAGAAAAACTATTAATATATTTTATACTAATTTCGAAGGCGCCAGAAAAAAACTTAATAAATTAAACATTGGTAGCATGCCAGTGATCTTTGATGATCATTAGCGCATATAACTTGAAATATGGTAATATTATTAATTACAGTCGGGATATTATGCCAGCACAGTGCATTTTCACAGGCTATCTAAGTTCGTTACCCATGTAGATAGCATATAAATGGGAAGAGCGGTGGCGAGTTCAAATATCATGTACGAGAAATATACTTGCGTTGTACTAAAAAACAGTATATACATAGATGGAACAGTAACATAATCTGTTTGGGTAGCAGTTTATATAAGACTCAAGACAAAAATCTCAATTTCTAGTTATTCTATACCCGACCTCCAGACTTGGATCACGACATGGAAAGACTTCTTTGTACAAATTTGTAGGGCTCTAGAGACAATAACTATGATAGTAGAGGATTCATAAACTATATGACAAAAATGACTGAATACTTTGACCGGTAATCTGAGCTGAGAACGCCACATTGACTTTAATTGAAGCGCCTCAAGGACTGATGAATTCTGAACAGTATGTAACAACAGCCTACCAATTTTAAATAATTTGCATCACCTAGTCATTTGATCAAATAAAGATACCTCCTAAATAACTCAGGAGATCACGAAGAGCTTTGCGGTTAGTGATCAAAATACCTTTACTTTGAATAATTACCATATATACTTAAATAAAGATATTACCGATGAAATGCTCCAACCGATTTACGCTCCTATCAATTATATTGGACTTAGGGATCACCTGTCTAATTGCGGGATGATGTAATCTAGCTAATAAAATTATTGACGAGATCATCCATTACCATTACTAAGGGGATCTGCATTTATGAATTTTTTCTTATAATATACAAACATTCTCAGATTATATACACTCTCCAGAGAGAATTATAGGTCTAATAATAACGATCCCTCAAATGGGGCTAACAGGAGCTAAAACATCTATTATTGAAGAAACAAGGAATTTATAGCGCATCAAAAGAGAAGGATAACCTTTATGACCAATATGTTCAGTTTAAAAAGGAAGTAAAAAAAATGGATTAGAAAGTCTAAACTTGACTATGTTGAAATTAGAGTTGCTAAGAATTCAAAGACTAATCCAAAGAGTATTTCAAGTGTATATTACGAAGGTGAAGAAAAAGGTAGGACCACTGAAAATGGGAATGGACAGCTCTGACGGATAACGCGAACTTGGAAATGTGTTCTCTATTTAATGACTTTTTTTGTCAGTTTTTACACAGGAAGACATAAAGATTTCCAAAATTGACAATTTTTCCCAGTTCCTGTGATTCAAATTAACTAAAATTACTGCACAAAGGGCTGGTTTTCAAACACATAGATAAAATGAACCAAATAACTCCCCGGGCCCGACGAGTTTTTTCCGGTACTTAAAAGAATGCAAAAGGAACTTTTTAGTTGGTAGTAGTGTGTAGCAGCAGCAGGCGCAGCAGCAGTATAGTATAGTAGCAACAGCGCAGCAGCAGCAGTAGTAGTTGTAGTAGCAACAGCAGCAGCAGTAGTAATGGTAGTAGTGTAGTAGTAGTAGTAAAGTAGTAGTAGTAGCAGCAGCACTAGCAGCAGTAGTAGTAGTAGTAGTAGTAACTGCAGCAGCAGCTCAGTTAGTGTGAGTAGTAATGCAGCAGCAGTAGTAGTAGTAGCAACAGCAGCAGCATAGTTAATGGTAGTAGTAGTGTGTAGTTAGTAGTTGCAGTAGTAGTAGTATGTAGTGCAACAGCAGCAGCAGTAGTAGTAGTAGTAGTATAGCGCATGCAGTAGTAGTAGTAGCAAAAAGCAGCAGCAAAATACGCAGTATTGGTAGTAGTAGTAGTAGTAGTTGTAGTAGTAGTTGTAGTAGCAGCAGCAGTTAGCAGCAGAGTTGCAGCAGTAGTAGTAGTAGTAGTAGTAGCAAACAGCAGCCAGCAGCAGTAGTAGTAGTAGTATGTAATAAGCAGCAGGCAGTAGTAGTAGTAGCAACAGCAGCAGCAGTTAGTATAGTAATGGTAGTTAAGTAGTAGTAGTAGTAGTTATAGCTGCAGCATTGTTTCAGTAGTAGCTACAGCAGCAGCTCCGAGTAGTAATGGTTGTAGTAGTAGTAGTCGTAGTAGTAGTAGAGAGCAGCAGTAGCTGCAGTAGTAGTAGTTGTAGTAGCAACAGCAGAGCAGTAGTAGTAGTTGTAGGAGTAGTAAGAGTCAGCAGCAGAGTAGTAGTAGCAACAGCCAGCAGTAGTAATGGTAGTAGTAGTGTAGTTAGTAGTAGTAGTGTTAGCTGCAGGCTAGTGCTGTAGTAGTATAGTAGAGCAACAGCAGCAGTAGTAGTAGTAGTTGTAATGCAGCAGCCAGTAGTAGTAGTTGCAACATCAGCTGCTCAGCAGCAGCTGTAGTACTAGTTAGTAGTAGTGAGTAATAGCTGCAGCAGTAGTAGTAGTTGATGCATCAGCAAGCAGCTGTAGTAATGTTAGTAGTAGTAGTAGTAGTGCAAGCAGCAGCAGTAGTAGTATATAGTAGTAGCAGCAGCAGCCAGCAGTCAGTAGTAGTAGCAGTAATAGCAAGCAGCAGTAGTAGTAGTAGTTGTAAGTAGCAGCATCAGCAGCAGCAGCAGCAGTTATTAGTAGTAGTAGTAGCAACAGCTAGCAGCAGTAGTAGTAGTTTGTAATTGCAAGCAGCAGTAGTAGTAGTAGCAAACAGCAGCAGCAGTAATAGTAGTAGTTGTAATAGCAGCCAGTAGTGTGTAGCAGCAAAGCGCAGCAGTAGTAATATACGGTAGTAGTAGTAGTAGTGTGTGCAGCTGTATAGTAGTAGCAGCAGCAACAGCAGCAGCAGTAGTATGGTAGTAAGTAGTAGCAGCAGTTGTAGTATTTAAGCAACAGCAGCCTGCAGCAGTAGTTGTAGCAACCTGCAGCAGCACAGTAAGTAATGGTTGTAGTAGTGGTCGTAGTAGCGGCAGCTTGTATTAGGCGGCGGCGGCGGCCGGCAGCGGCAGCAAACAGCAGCAGCAGCAGCAGCCGCCTCCGTCGTCACATGTCTATGGTGCATCCTGCAAATTATGCAGGACTCTTGGATGCCCCCGGTACGTGTGGAAAACATTGGACGTGTTTTCCTTATGAAACCTGCTGTCTCTTTTCAACTAGCAGCAAAATATGGCCTGGGCTGGTAGCTACTGGTGTGGGTCGATCTATGACAAATTTAACCATAAGTGCCCGACAGCTCTGATAAACAGGACTTTCAATATAGTATGTCAGTGATGTCAACTATGGTCTGTATATGTATCATATACTTGTAGGAAATAATTATTATTCGCTGTGTTACTGCCAGGACTCAGATGGGTAATTCAGTGTCTCTAAGAGGTTAATGTTCTTTTGTGTGTCCTATTTCATCTGTGAGTTCAAGAACATGTTAAAAATTTTTTATGTAACGTAAGTAAGCTTACTTATAACTTATTGTACTTAATTATTTGCCTATAAACAACTTTACTTAAAAGATGGCCGCTATTGGAGACAAGTTTGGATTCATTTGTGACCTTTGTAGATATCCGTTTGCTTATTGTTGGAAATGGAAAAATTACAATTTGTTTTTCTTGCAATAATTCCAGAGTTTCTCAATGATCACTTTATAAATCCAACTTCTTGAGCAGTTTCCCAGCTTATTGTGGTTGTCGGGTGTTAGGGTGTTGGGTCTTGTTGGTCTCTGTGAAAAGTCTGACTTATATGTCAGTGTGAAATATCCAAATTTAACCTTTTTTTTATGAGTTAATTTGGATATTTGTTATGGAGAAATTTGTGAATTCCTCTTTATTTACCTTAGATCTTTCAAGGAAATACTTAACTAACATTATCAACTTAGCTGCACTCTGCTCACTCACGTGCATTTAGGGGGTTGGTGTTATATTTAGATAACAGGTTTTGGGGGTGTGAAGCCGATCAGAGAATCATCCTCTAGATATTGCTACGGGGAAACAACATATTTAATTGATGTATTTTTGGTCGATTTGTAGAACGATAAAGTATACGTATTTCTCAGAGGTACATAACGCCCTCCTAGTGCCAATTATGGTGCCTCTGGTGCTCATTATGGTGTCCCTGTAACCATTATGGTGCCTCTGTGCCCATAGTTGCCAATTACGGTGTCCCACGTGCCCATTATGGTGCCCCTGGTGTCATTATGGTGAGCTGGTGCCCACTTATTGTGCCAGTCATCCAGGCGGCCTGTGGTAAACCAATGTTGCTCTGGATTTGTGTAACTGATGGTATCTAGATGAGTTGCGTATGCTGCTTTTCTGGAAACTCTTTCAAAGATTTTTATGATATGGGATGAGCACTGTCGGTCTGTATCTTATTGCTATGTTTACTGCCCGCTTTGTGAGTGCGGACTATGTTGTTTGTTTTTAGCAGCTGTAAAGACATGGCCCAGTGGTCATGCCTCTCTCTCCATAGAATGTTAAAGCCATGATACGGGGTTCTTTTAGTCTTGGATGAACATAGAGTTCCCGGGTCTGGGCCCTGGGGCAGAGCGCATGAGCATGTCATTATCGCCTTTTCGAAGTCATTGGGGCGTGGGATTAATTCAGATCGGCTTGAATCTACCAAATCCTAAGTGTCGCTCATTAAAAATAATTTAGGGTCTTCTCGACTCTAGTTCTGGTTTAGCAGATCACTGAAAAACTGAGTCATATGGAGGACTTGAGTAGCTCATTCATTTCCTTGCTGGTCATCTGAGTTGGACCATCTCGGTCTAAGTAGGAGCCCAATGCTGGTTGTTGTTCTCAACTTAATTTGGCATAGTAAATGAAATATTTTGGTGTGTCTTTCAATTCATATATGGCTTTTAGCTCTTCAACATTTTTGATTCCTTAGATTGCATGTAGCTTTAGTTCGGGTGTTGTTTGTTATTTCTCTAACCAGAGGCCTCCCTTTTTTGTTTGTATTCAGATATATTGGCCTTTTTAGCTGCTCTGTTATTCTTCGCCTGTCGCCTGTGTAGGGAACGCCTTTCTCTTTCTTGTTTAACATATTTTCTTCATTTTCCTTAAAGAAATATGCCTTGAGCATACCTCGTGGTGCTACAAAGCTAGTTTTTCTAGACATAGGTTTGGATCTGTGTTGCTTAAGATATCTTCCCAGTTTTATTATCATTTAGACTTGGGTTTGACTTGGTGCCACCTCATGGTTTTTGTATTGAAGTTGTTTTGGTGAAGGCTCCCTCGTTAACTGATCACATTTTTTGGTCTGGGGCTCGTGCGTAACATAACATGTCTGAAACCTTCATTTGTTGTGATCGAGTAATTGTTATTGATATGGTAATATATCTTAATCAGATTCCTCATTGTTAGTGAAGATGAGTGTCACTGTGTAATTCTCCAATCTGTTGACTCGACTTATTTGCTGATTTAAGGTGAATTTGGTGCAGAGATTTAAAAGCTCATGTGTGTGCGAGTTTTCATCTGAGCTGCCTCCAGGTGTTTTCTCTCCTACTGCATTATTTGCTACATTCCTCCATTTTAGGTGCTTAGGTTGAAATCCCCAGGATCAAGATGTTGGGGTGGAACGGTCTGTTGTCAAAAGCGTGTTCCTGGAATTTTTGGAAGTTGCATCCATAGGCTTGTATACTAACACAATGACCAGGCTTTGGTTCTCGATCCTTTACTGCCAGAACATCAAATAAACGTCATTTGAGGTGTGTAGTAGTTCCTGAGCTATCAAGTGGACTCTGCGACGTACAGCTCCCCATCCCCTCCCTTTCGGCCTGTTCAACCCGGGTCCATATTTCGTTGTCAAAGTGATCCATTATGTGGGTCTCTGTGAAAAACGCAAACACTGCATTTGACTCTGTAAGGAGGTGCACAGCTGAAAGGTATTTTGTTGTTCATTGCTGTCTTTAGACCCTGTATATTTCGCCAAAGATGTAATGTCGTATTGATTGGTTGGGGGGAAGTGGTTTTTTTTTCTCCTGGCACTAATATCTGTTGGTGTTGGAATGGGGAAAGCCACTGACTGTCATTCCACGCAGAAGTGATCTGTGTTGGCGTATGATTTCTGTCTTCCTAGCCAGCTTTTTTTTTCCTTTCGGGCACTAAAAAAACCTCTCTTCTGGAGTTGTTGTGGCTACCAGGTTGTCCCTTGGTCTGGATGGTCTGTATCTTCTTGTTCCCCTTTGGAATGGACGTTGCCTGACAATATAAGTTACTGCACGTCTTTCTTGACTGAGAGCGACAATGTCAGGTGAGGAAAAACCTTACAGGAAGAAAGGTGCATTCTCCTGTTGCCGTATGGTCACGACATTTTCTATAGTGGTCAAAGTGGAACATCCCATCTTTTTTTTTTTCAGATATTCTATGCCCGCAGGTCACCTAAGGCATAGAATTTGCATAGGTTTGATTTCTGTTTGCCTTGGTTTTTCGTGGCTGCGTGAAACTACTGATGCATGTTTTTCTGTTTCCTTAATATCTTCAGCACTGTGTATGACAATGGTGTCGATGAATGGTTTTGAAAACGACAAGTTGAATATTGAGACACTTATGCAACATATGGGAAATCTTTATTTAGGAAACGTTTCGCCACACAGTGGCTTCATCAGTCATACAAGCAGAAAGGTGGCAAGGAGAGGATGAGATTGAGAATAATCAGTCCTCAGCCTGGTGTCGATGTGCTCAGCTCCATCAGTCTTGTAGAATTACAGCTCAGGGCCGTGACGCGGTGGCTTTTATACTGTTGTCAGGTGAGGCGAAGCAGAGAGACGGGGTCATGTGGTTACCATCCACTAGTCTCCTCCTCTCCTTGCACCTTTCTGATTTGTTGCAGACTATGGAACAATACTCTTCTCCAGGTCTGAGGGACGGACCACCTCAAAAAACTTCAAGGGGTGATAGACTGATTACATCGGTTCTTCAAGTTCTTCTGCTTCTATCAACTTTCTGTAACTCGAATGGAAGAAGCCTTACTGTGTAGGCGAAACGTTTCGATATAAAGATTACCTAACTGTTGCATATATGTCTTACTTTAAACAACCTGTAACGCGTTTTTTATATCATTTTAATGTTCACACGTTTCTGCTATGTATTGGACTGTTGAAAGCCACTGTGTGGCGAAACAGGTTCCTAAATAAAGATTCCCAATATGGGGGCATAAGTGTCTCAATATTCATGAAAATGGTACCTTCAGCTTTTTCTGGTATATTATCTTCATTTTCTTGGGCATCCCCTTCTGTTTACTATTATTTCTATGGTTTTGCTAGTTTGTAACTCGGATGTCCGTTCTCACAGGGATAGTCGTTACAGGCTTGTGGATGTTCAAACCATACCACGGATGCGGTTAGCGAGTCATAAAACTCCAGCCGACGCGTTAGCAATCGTGTCATCTACGATTTTCGTTGAGTTATGGATGTCAGTACCCACAGGGGAATTGACAATCATGCAAGTATTTATATCGGATATGGTTGGTGTGACTACGAGACAAAGGTGACAAGTCTTTCCAAAGTTGTTACAGACAGAAAGCGTTGATGAGTTTATGAATCCCTCCTGTGAGGGGTTTGCTTAAAAAAGCAAAGGTTATTTTGAATAGTAAATTTTATATACTTTAATTATATAATTATAATTTTCAAAACATTACCAGCCTCGATTTATACTGTATTGCACAATAAAAACTGTTTACATAGATTATTTCAAAAAGGGATAAAAATACAGGGTTGCGTTTTTGCGGTAAAGTTAAGAATATTGTCCGTAGCTCACTGAAAACCCAGCTGAAAGAATTGGGAGAGTGAATCTCACTGAGTCACAGATCAAAAAGTGAAACTAATGTGCTCCAGGTTATTTAAAACCCAATCATGACCTTTCATGTTAAATGGGAGGAGATCAGGGGTAACACCGGGAAAATTAGGTCCTTAGGTGACGCGCAGCAGGAAACTTCTCGTGAAAAAAAAACCCTTATAGTAAAAAAAAATTTTGCAATAGGAAAGGTAATTTAAGGGCTTCGTGAAAAGCTGAGGTTGGGGTCTTTAACAGCAGAAACATCTGCTTGTTTTGGGTCCCTCAGCAGGTACAGCAACGGTGTCTGCACAGGAGGGGTGGCCAGAAAAAAAAAACTCCTTGAAGACCCTTCCAGACGAGGAAGCAGCTTGTCAAAGGTAATGGGAAAGGAAGTAGCTTGTAGGAGGTTCGTGTTACACCAGGTGACTCCCAAACTTTAGTCGTATCATTGTTTTCACTTGCTGGATACCATTGTCTAAAATCCGAAAAAAAAAAAATTACATAATTTTCACCGCAGAATGGGGGAAGTGTATTTCCTTCCCTTTAATATAAATATAAAATTTTATAAATATATATTTAAAATTTTATAAAAATATATATATATATATATAATAATAGGATGGGGTCCACCTTGGTGTAAATTGTGGGACCCACAGCCTCGGAGAAGTGGATAAAAAGGCTTCAAGGGAAAGAATATTTGGATTTCTTCCTGAAGCCGTTTGAATTTCCACTTCCCCTACCACCCATCTTTTAATATAGTTTTTTTTTCCCAAATAGGAATATTTTATTACATAATATGGTACAGAAGATTTAAGAGATACATTGTTGATATAAAGGTGGCATATAAGGTACATGTTGTTACGTGTGTATCACCGATTATAAGGCGAAAATCTCATCCAGCTCCTCAGAGCTGGGGCGTGTGCCAAAATACAGCAGGCATTACCCCTTTGAACAGCCGTACGGGAGCCGCGGGAAAACGAAAACTAGCTGCCCTGGGATCCTAGTTACCCTGATGAGTCTTTTTCCCAGGTCCTTAAGGAATTTAGATGCACTCTTTCCCCATGAGCCAAGGGTCTCTGAGCCTATGGGAACAAACATATAATGATGGGCAAGTTCTCCATATTTTCTAGACTTTTGGGACTCCCTGAAGTGGCGGCTGCCCTCCTTCCCCCCTGGTGTATTGGAGATAGGTATCAGCCAAGGTAGATGCACATGTATATCCCACACCACCTGCTTCCCATCTGTCCAGGCTTGAAGGGTGATCCATCTGGACGCTTCTGGCTGCCATCAGATCTGCATAGTTGGGGGTGGTTTCCCTTACTGCTGGGCATCCAGCTGTTATGAGGCTCCTCTTGATAATGTTATTAACCCTCCTCATGTCTTGCAATCTTTCCCTCGGTTTTACGGCACAAAAGACCGTGGTACCCGAATCAGTCTGCTGCTTCACTGCCACAAATACAACCTTTTGTTCGGCGAGAATAGGGGCGGCAAGTCGAAGGGCAACACAATGCGGATGGTCCTGTGGGTCGAGGCGTGTGCCAAGGTGGAGTTGGAAACAGCCAACAGAAAGTCCCAGCATGGGGGGCTCTCACTACCAGGAGGTGGGCTCTATCCTTCCCTGACACACTCTGAAGCATTGTTGAGGCTATATTTTCCACTTAAATGGACCATCCCAGTGCGATTGTTTGTAGTTGTTGGGGGGGAGCGGGTCTGGTTTCGGGGCCTGTTAGATTACCCCAGATCATTGCTCCGTCAATGAATTTTTGGTCCTGGACTCCAGTCTTGTCCCTAAGATGTTCAGGGAGAATTGCTGCTACAAGCTTTTCTGGATGCAAAAACCCGAGGACAGAAAGCAGGTAGCGCAATCTGTGATGACTTGCGGACACCAATGCCTCTAGTCTGACGGGAAAGTGTAGCTTGGTTCCACTGCCCGTCTTCTAGAGTAAGGTTAAGTACTTTCGTAAAAATCTGCCTCAGAATACTGTCATATTCGTGCAGTATAAGGTTATCATATGAAGGTGCACATCTTAGGAAATATGTAAACCTGGGCAGACTCAAGCACTTTGCGAGGAAGGTACAAGGCATCGTGGGTGTCCAGATTGCCTATTCGTTTTTTCCCATTCTCCTTAACTCTTCCAATTTCTTCCTGAGAATTTTTGTCAATGGCATTGTTTCCCCAGAGGTGCTCCTAGCAAGACACTATTTGTGGGGGCAATGCCCTGCTGCTCCTGGTAGTTTTGTCTCACTGCATTTATCACTTGTTTGGACTGACTGAGATTTCACATTTGGATGGATTCAGGATGAGACCCATTTCCTTTTCCCCGTGTCATTACCTGTGTAAGGTCATGTAGGGGGGAAACTCCTTTGTACTGCTAGTGTGCCATCATCTAGGGAACCAGATGTTTAGCTGCTGGTCAGTCTGACTGTGATTTCCCTAACTGCTATACAGAAGAGAAATTTGGTTTCAAAAAGATCTCCCTTTTTGGACACCCTCCGATGATGTGATTTCATGCTCTCCAAAGAGAAGCATGATTCCTTGCTATACCCAGCTGAACAAAAGGGAAGAGACCAGGGAAATGTTCTTGTACTGCTGCTATACCACGTCTATTTTCAGGAGATTGAACGCATTCTTGAAATCTAATTTTACCACTGCATTGTCCTCAGGCAGGTTGTTGATATATGCCCTTGTTGCATGAAAACCCCTGCTTTTACTTCCTTGAGGAGAACCCAAAGCCAAGCTGGTTTGGTTGAAGCATCATGGCTGCCTGTGCACGAAAACTTCGGACAGCAGCTTTGGATACAAGGTGGCGTAATGTGTTGCCTATTTCAATTGGCCGAATTCCCCCATCCTTCTTTTTAAGTGCACAAAGTGTTGCACCAAAAAAGAAAGGTCTAATTTCATCAGGAATCAGACCAGCCAAGGAATTGTTGACGAACCTTGTGATCTCTGAAAGCAGTGTCTCTGCTATTTCCCCAATAACTGGATTAGCCATTTCCTTTAATGCTGTGGCCTTATTCCCGTGTAACCCCCAGCAGAGCCAGAGGGGAACGACATTTTTTGCTTTGTAAATGTCTGAGTCTTCCACAATCAATGGTTCCATAGTGGGGACAGAGGTGTTGGAACTGTTGGTGCCAAATGGTTTTCCTGGGAGGGTGCTTTCCTCTAAGTGCTTCAGCCGTGTCAGCATCCCCGGGAGCAACTGGTAATTATTTTTGATTGCCCCCAGTGTGTTGCCCTCTTCAATTTTCTTGCTCACCGGACTCTGACTTTTTCACTGTCAGTAGAGTGAGTGGGGGTTCTGCCTCTCCCTTTTTTGTGTTGACGGGGAAGGGGGAATGAGGTTATCAACTCTAGGAAAATCTTTTAAGGATTTAATTATCATTGAGGCTAGCCTCTTTCCCCTTCTTTCCGGCACAGCTAAGCAGACATTGCCAAAAAGTAGCAAGTTGTGCCATGCCTTTATGGTTGGTGGAGCATTTAGATAGTGGAACCATCGTTACTTTTTTCAAGAGGTCTGTAAGTTTCCCAACTGCGGGGTGGACGGGCTGCTTTGGGAAAAAGTGTGGAGTGTCCTCGTAAACCCGTTGCTTTTAATTGCTTCCAAGAGATTGTCTGGTGAGATGAAATCTGTTGGAGTGGGTTCAGGTGCCTGAGGTGGCTCTGGATCATCACTTTCCCCAGGGGGACATCCTGAACCAGGGCAACTACCGTGTTGCGAAAAGGAAAACCCTTAGAGTTGAGACAAGAAACTGTAAGCAAGACCGACACTTGCCTCTCCTAGTATTCCAGCCGTGCCATTTCCCTGGCTGCTTGCTTCCTCCTGGTTGGCATCCATCTGCTAGACTAGACAATAGGAGTGGAATATGACATGCTGGGTGGGGATGGTGCGTGGAAGGTAGTGAACTTGACCCCTGGTGGCCTGGTGGAGTTTGAGGGGCTGGGAGGGAAAGGGGAAAAAATCCCCCTGGGAATTAGGTGGGGGAGGCAGGTTGTTGAGTGGGGTTATCCCGGGGAGTACAATACACATGGCTTGCACACTATTATTGTTCACACTGTCTTACAATACCATAACTTTATTTGTTTCCCATGTACATATGAACAATGTGGGTTGGGCACTGCTGAACCAATGTGTTCACTCACCATCTAGGTACACATCCCCCCTCTTCCACCCACCCCGTGACGTGGGGTGGATGCCCCTGACTGGTCACTCCCTCGTTAACATTAATTTCACATTGTTTTTCCATAACATATGCCTCTAAATAGTCCATGCATCGACACAATCATTTCCAAGTCAACTGGAAGCATGGTGCATGGTGCTGGATATAGATGTTTTTATAAGAGCTTTTCGAGGTTTGTATGTACGATAATCTTGGCCGGTACTCATACACAGTGTAGGCCTTATACTCCCCCACCCCTCCACTGGCCGTCTTCCTCACTACCAACACTCACCAACAATCACAAACTGCACAACACTTCCACAATTTACCCTGAAACGGTGCACTGAAATGTGAATTGTTAAGCATTTTAAATATCTTTCGTTGTACACTGTATGTAGAAGGATTTGATGAAAGAACTGAAAACGAGCTTGGTGCCCCGAGGTATGGGCAAACATCGTCTAGCTTCGACTGGGTGCTCATACTTATCTGGGGTCTGGCATCGTGATGCAGAGTCTGCAGGCTCGAGTCCTGCTGTGGCCGTAAGATAATGTTATATTATTATATATAAATATATATATATATATATATATATATATATATATATATATATATATATATATATCCTTTCACAGGATAGTGAATTTCCAATGATTATCTCTACGCCTTCAAATTTTCACTACTGGTGAACTCAGCTAAGGTGAGGTTCAAGAAACTATTGGTAGCTGCTGGTATCAGCTGCTTGAATATTCCCAGTATTGTGTATTGTGCCATATTACACTGAAGAAAGCCGCGTTTCATTACTTGTAAACTTTGAGCGGTTGCATTAAGCTTTCCCTTGGTACCGTAAACTAGCAATGAATCGATCTGATAAGATAAGATTTCATTCGGATTTTTAACCCCCGAGGGTTAGCCACCCAGGATTGCCCAAGAAAGTCAGTGCGTCGTCCAGGAATGTCCAACTTATTTCCAATGGGGTCCTCAATCTTGTCCCCCAGGATGCGACCCACACCAGTCAACTAACATCCAGGTACCTATTTTCTGCTAGGTGAACAGGAACAACAGGTGTAAGGAAACGCGTCGAAATGTTTCCACCAGCCGGAAATCGAACCCGGGCCCTCCGTTTGTGAAGCGGGAGCTTTAACCACCAGGAAGTATTATTCCAGTCACGGTATTGTGCCTATGTTGTTTATGGGAAACCTTATAAACCACACTGCTTGACGTTCTTGAGTAATTATTGTGGGTTACTAACCCAACTGGGTTAATAATTAACCGAAAGGCTACCTAAACTTAAGGTAAGCAACTTAACTGAGGATGTTTAAAGTACAGTTGTATTCTCTTACTTGATCAAGGTTTCCACTGAGGATGTAGTTAAGTTGCCTCAAGATGGCATCACGTGATCTGAACCAAGAAGATCCACTTGACTTCTTAGCCACTTGGTTCTGTGGGAGAGAATTAACACTTAAGTGAAGTGACAGGATGGAGCCTTATATAAGGCTCCATCCTGTCACTTCAACTCCATATTATTTCAGACTATGACACAGTGCATCTCCAGACTGAGGGACTGACCACCTCAAAACTTTAAGGGTGATGGACTGATTACATCGTCTTCAAGTCTCTTCTGCTTCTATCAACTTTTCTGTACTCGACTGAGAAGCCTACTGTGTAGGCGAAACGTTTCGAAATAAAGATACCTAACTTGCATATGTGTCTTACCTAACAACTGTCGGTATTTGTTACCATTTTATGTTCACCACTTACCATTAAAGTGCCTACACTCTGCTAAGTTTACATAAGAACATAATGGAAGAAGAGCACTGCGGCCGGCCTACTGGCCCATGCTAGCGAGGTCCAGTTACATCTACTTAAGAAGGAAGGAGCACTGAGCAGACCTACTGGCTAAAATAGTCAGGTCAAATCTTTCACTCTTTCATACCTTCACTTTCTTATTCTTATACTTCTTCCATCATTCTTAACCTTCTTCCCATCATTCTTAACCTTCTTCCCACTCATTCTTAACCTTCCTCCACTCATTCTTAACCTTCTTCCCACTCATTCTTAACCTTCTTCCCACTCTATTCTTAACCTTCTTCCACTCATTCTTAACCTTTCCCTCTTAATCTTACTCATTCATCCTCCTTCCTGCCTACCGACCTGTAAGCCTGCAAAGCCTGCAAGGCAAGTAACCAGCCTGCATCTGTGCTCCACAAGGCACCATCCACTAGCCTGCTCCACAAGGCACCATCCACTAGCGTGCTCCACAAGGCACCATCCACTAGCGTGCTCCACAAGGCACCATCCACTAGCCTGCTCCACAAGGCACCATCCACTAGCCTGTACACAAGGCACCATCCACTAGCCTGGTACACAAGGCACCATCCACTAGCCTGCTCCACAAGGCACCATCCACTAGCCTGCTCACAAGACACCATCCACTAGCCTGCTCCACAAGGCACCATCCACTAGCCGTGCTCCACAAGGCACCATCACTAGCCTGCTAAACAAGGCACCATCCACTAGCCTGCTCACAAGGCACCATCCACTAGCCTGCTTCACAAGGCACTATCCACTAGCCTGCTCCACAAGGCACCATACACTAGCCTGCTCCACAAGGCACCATCCATTAGCCTGCTCCACAAGGCACCATCCACTAGCGTGCTCCACAAGGCACCATCCACTAGCCTGCTCCACAAGGCACCATCCACTAGTGTGCTCCACAAGGCACCATCCACTAGCCTGCTTCACAAGGCACCATCCACTAGCCTGCTCCACAAGGCACCATCTACTAGCCTGCTCCACAAGGCACCATCCACTAGCCTGCTCCACAAGGCACCATCCACTAGCCTGCTCCACAAGGCACCATGCACTAGCATGCTCCACAAGGCCCCATCCACTAGCCTGCTCCACAAGGCACCATCCACTAGCCTGCTCCACAAGGCACCATCCACTAGCCTGCTCCACAAGGCACCATCCACTAGCATGCTCCACAAGGCACCATCCACTAGCCTGCTCCACAAAGCACCATCCATTAGCCTGCTCCACAAGGCACCATCCACTAGCCTGCTCCACAAGGCACCATCCACTAGTGTGCTCCACAAGGCACCATCCACTAGCCTGCTCCACAAGGCACCATCCACTAGCCTGCTCCACAAGGCACCATCCACTAGCCTGGTACACAAGGCACCATCCACTAGCCTGGTACACAAGGCACCATCCACTAGCCTGCTCCACAAGGCACCATCCACTAGCCTGATCCACAAGGAACCATCCACTAGCCTGCTCCACAAGATACCATCCACTAGCCTGCTCCACAAGGCACCATCCACTAGCCTTCTCCACAAGGCACCATCCACTAGCATGCTCCACAAGGCACCATCCACTAGCATGTTCCACAAGGCACCATCCACTAGCCTGTTCCACAAGGCACCATCCACTAGCCTGCTCCACAAGGCACCATCCACTAGCCTGCTCTACAAGGCACCATCCACTAGCCTGCTCCACAAGGCACTATCCACTAGCCTGCTCTACAAGGCACCATCCACTAGCCTGCTCCACAAGGCACCATCCACTACGCTGCTCTACAAGGCACCATCCACTAGCTGCTCCACAAGGCACCTATCCACTAGCTGCTCTACAAGGCACTATCCACTAGCCTGCTCCACAAGGCACCATCCACTAGCCTGCTCTACAAGGCACCATCCACTAGCCTGCTCCACAAGGCACTATCCACTAGCCTGCTCTACAAGGCATTATCCACTAGCCTGCTCCACAAGGCACCATCCACTAGCCTGCTCCACAAGGCACCATCCGTTAGCCTGCTCCACAAGGCACCATCCGTTAGCCTGCTCCACAAGGCACCATCCACTAGCGTGCTCCACAAGGCACCATCCACTAGCTTGCTCCACAAGGCACCATCCACTAGCCTGCTCCACAAGGCACCATCCACTATCCTGCTCCACAAGGCACCATCCACTAGCATGCTCCACAAGGCACCATCCTCTAGCATGCTACACAAGGCACCATCCACTAGCGTGCTCCACAAGGCACCATCCACTAGCCTGCTCCACAAGGCACCATCCACTAACCTGCTCCACAAGGCACCATCCACTAGCCTGCTCCACAAGGCACCATCCACTAGCCTGCTCTACAAGGCACCATCCACTAGCCTGCTCCACAAGGCACCATCCACTAGCCTGCTCCACAAGGCACCATCACTACCTGCTCCACAAGGCACCATCCACTAGCTGCTCCACAAGGCACCATCCACTAACCTGCTCCACAAGGCACCATCCACTAGCCTGCTCCACAAGGCACCATCCACTAGCCTGCTCCACAAGGCACCATCCACTAGCCTGCTCCACAAGGCACCATCCACTAGCCTGCTCCACAAGGCACCATCCACTAGCCTGCTCCACAAGGCACCATCCACTAGCCTGCTTCACAATGCACCTCCACTAGCCTGCCTCCACAAGGCACCATCCACTAGCCTGCTCCACAAGGCACCATCCCTATCCTGCTCACAGGCACCATCCACTAGCTGCTCCACAAGGCACCATCCCTAGCATGCTACACAAGGCACCATCCACTAGCGTGCTCCACAAGGCACCATCACTAGCCTGCTCCACAAGGCACATCCACTAACCTGCTCCACAAGGCACATCCACTAACCTGCTCCACAAGGCACCATCCACTACCTGCTCCACAAGGCACCATCCTCTAACCTGCTCCACAAGGCACCATCCACTAGCCTGCTCCACAAGGCACCATCCACTAGCCTGCTCCACAAGGCACCATCCACTAGCCTGCTCCACAAGGCACCATCCACTAGCCTGCTCCACAAGGCACCATCCACTAACCTGCTCCACAAGGCACATCCACTAGCGTGCTTCACAAGGCACCATCCACTACCTGCTCCACAAGGCACCATCCACTAGCCTGCTCCACAAGGCACCATCCACTATCCTGCTCCACCAGGCACCATCCACTAGCCTGCTCCACAAGGCACCATCCTCTAGCATGCTACACAAGGCACCATCCACTAGCGTGCTCCACAAGGCACCATCCACTAGCCTGCTCCACAAGGCACCATCCACTAGCCTGCTCCACAAGGCACCATCCACTAGCCTGCTCCACAAGGCACCATCCACTAGCCTGCTCCACAAGGCACCATCCTCTAGCATGCTACACAAGGCACCATCCACTAGCGTGCTCCACAAGGCACCATCCACTAGCCTGCTCCACAAGGCACCATCCACTAGCCTGCTCCACAAGGCACCATCCACTAGCCTGCTCCACAAGGCACCATCCACTAACCTGCTCCACAAGGCACCATCCACTAACCTGCTCCACAAGGCACCATCCACTAGCCTGCTCCACAAGGCACCATCCACTAGCCTGCTCCACAAGGCACCATCCACTAGCCTGCTCCACAAGGCACCATCCACTAGCCTGCTCCACAAGGCACTATCCTCACCGACTCAATAATCAACTCACTTTCCATAAATACATCAATAAAGATTTTTATTTAGTCGTTCACCCTTATTTCTGGTCCCTTTCCTGGGCAGTGCCCAGAAGTGGCCTGGGTAGTACCAAGCAGTGACCTGGTTGGTGCCTCTGGAACCTGGTCACTACGTTTCGCTCCGTCCTGGACTAGTGTCTAGGACGGAGCAATACCTCGCCCGAAAATTCCGCCTTCAGTGGGTTAGCTAGTGAATAAGGTTATAATATAGTACTGTGACAACTAGCACTAGTACTGTGATAACTAGCACTAGTACTGTGACAACTAGCACTAGTACTGTAACAACTAGCACTAGTACTGTAACAACTAGCACTAGTACTGTAACAACTAGCACTAGTACTTTGACAATTAGCACTAGTACTGTGACAACTAGCACTAGTACTGTAACAACTAGCACTAGTACTTTGACAATTAGCACTAGTACTGTGACAACGTAAGCGCTAGTACTGGTTAACAAACTCTAAGCACTAGTACTTTGACAATTAGCACTAGTACTGTGACAACTAGCGCTAGTACTGTAACAACTAGCACTAGTACCGTGACAACTAGAACTAGTACTTTGACAATTAGCACTAGTACTGTGGCAACTAGCACTTGTACTGTGACAGTAGCAGTAGTACTGTAACAACTAGAGCTAGTACTGTAACAACTAGCACTAGTACTGTGACAACTAGAACTAGTACTTTGACAATTAGCACTAGTACTGTGACAACTAGAACTAGTACTTTGACAATTAGCAC
This sequence comes from Cherax quadricarinatus, assembly GCF_026875155.1. Classification (NCBI taxonomy): domain Eukaryota; kingdom Metazoa; phylum Arthropoda; class Malacostraca; order Decapoda; family Parastacidae; genus Cherax; species Cherax quadricarinatus. The sequence goes on from NC_069448.1 coordinate 5,589,910, forward strand.
TATTACTGTGACAACTAGCACTTGTACAGTCACAATTAACACTAGTACTGTCATAACTAGCACTAGTACTGCCAAAACTAACACTAGTACTGTCACAACTAACACTAGTACTGTCACGACTAACACTAGTACTGTCACAACTAACACTAGTACTGTCACAATACTAGTACTGTCACAACTAACACTAGTACTGTTACAACACTAGTACTGTCACGACTAACACTAGTACTGTTACAACACTAGTACTGTCACAACTAACACTAGTACTGTTACAACACTAGTACTGTCACAGCTAACACTAGTACTGTCACAGCTAACACTAGTACTGTTACAACTGAAACAACTATGTACTTGTCACACTAACACTAGTACTGTCACAACTAACACTAGTACTGTTACAACACTAGTACTGTCACAACTAACACTAGTACTGTCACAACTAACACTAGTACTGTCACAACTAACACTAGTACTGTCACAACTAACACTAGTACTGTCACAACTAACACTAGCACTGTCACAACTAACACTAGTACTGTCACAACTAACATTAGTACTGTCACAACTAACACTAGTACTGTCACAACTAACACTAGTACTGTCACAAGTAACACTAGTACTGTCACAACTAACACTAGTACTGTCACAACACTAGTAATGTCACAACTAACACTAGTACTGTCACAACACTAGTACTGTCACAACTAACACTAGTACTGTCACAACACTAGTACTGTCACAACTAACACTAGTACTGTCACAACTAACACTAGTACTGTCACAACACTAGTACTGTCACAACTAACACTAGTACTGTTACAAGTATCACTACATATGTGAAACTAGATTTTATCTACGTGACCTGAAGTCTGACATTAACCTGCTAGTGTTGGGTGCTGGTGTAAGGTGCTGGTGTAAGGTGCTGGTGTAAGGTGCTGGTGTAAGGTTCTGGTGTAAGGTGCTGGTGTAAGGTGCTGGTGTAGGGTGCTGGTGTAAGGTGCTGGTGTAGGGTGCTGGTGTAAGGTGCTGTGTAAGTTGGTGTAAGGTGCTGGCGTAAGTGCTGGTGTAGGGTGGTTGTGTAAGGTGCTGGTGTAGGGTGCTGGTGTAAGGTGCTGGTGTAAGGTGCTGGTGTAAGGTTCTGGTGTAAGGTGCTGGTGTAAGGTGCTGGTGTAGGGTGCTGGTGTAAGGTGCTGGTGTAGGGTGCGGGTGTAGGGTGTGGGTTGAAAGGTGCGGTGTAGGGTGCTGTTTGTAGGGTGCGGGTTTGTAGGGTGCTGGTGTAAGTGCTGGTGTAGGGTGATGGTTGGGTGTGGTGTAGGTGCTGGTGTAAGGGCTGGTTTAGGGTGCTGGTGTAAGGTGCTGGTGTAAGGTGCTGGTGAAAGGGTGCTGGTGTAGGGTGCTGGTGTAAGGTGGCTGGTGTAAGGTGCTGGTGTAGGTGTGGTGTAAGGTGCTGGTGTAGGGTGATTTTGTAGGGTGCTGGTGTAAGGTGTGGTGTATGGTTGGGTGAAAGGGTTTGCTGGTGTAAGGTGCTGGTGTAAGGTGCTGGTGTAAGGTGCTGGTGTAAGGTGCTGGTGTAAGGTGCTGGTGTAAGGTGCTGGTGTAAAGTGCTGGTGTAGGAGAACAGACACCAGAGAATGTATGTTGAAATTAGTGAGAGTGGGATTAAAGTTAATTTTGGTTGTCTTGTATCTGACAGAGGCCTCCAGGAGCACGGGGAAGCCGATGACTTGGTTAATTAAATTAATAGCAAAGATATTACTTAACCTAGCTTGGGTTTCTCAGAGGATTATAAGCCATTGCTAGAAGAGAACTAGCAGAGGAGTTTGAAGAAGTAGATGAGAGGGACTAACTGATCTATCGTCCATCATGAAGTGCGTGGAGTACAACATGTTTATGGAAGAGTGAGTGTACAGAGAGAGAGCAGCACACTGGAAGACTATATTAGAGTGTACGAACCTTCAGGAGACACGTCCAGATGGACCAGAGTGGAAGCGGTAATAAATGAGACACTTATGTAATATTTAGGTATTTTTATTCTGGAAACGTTTCGTTAGCCAGTGACTTCATTAGTCCAATACAGAGAAGAACGGTGGAAAATGAGGAGTTTGAGCTAATCAGTCCCTTAACCTGGAGTCGATGTGTTCACTCAATCAGTCTTGATGGGCTCCAGGCTGAGGGACTGATACCTCAAAGTCCTCCTCCTCGTCTTCCTTTCTTCTCTGTATTGAAATGAAGAAGCCACTGACTACCCTAACATTTCCAGAACAAAAATGTTGCACAAGTGTCTCATTTATCAACTTCTCGGTTATCTAAACCGTTTATATATAATAATAGTTAATTTGAGATAAAGCCTATCAACTACTGGAAGAGTTATTAAGTCTGTATGTCAGGTGTTCACCACCTTGACAGTGGCAGGAAGATGTGTCACCTTGAAAGTTATTTATCCAGTGTTACTCACCCCGGGACAGTTCTGTGGAAAAGAAGAAGAAATAATTTGTTAAAAACACGCACACATCAACAAAAACAATAATAATAATGAATGCAGTTTGGATACGTGGTGTGCGGTCGTCTGAAGACACTGTCAGAGAACTAAGAATGGATGGTTGAGAATATTTACCTCGTCTAAGTCAACACTGCCTCACGTTATTATATTATTGGTAAACAAAACCCGGACTTGAACGAGTAAGACACACGTACAACACTGGTTTATCTTTACTGTAGAGACGTTTGGCCAAGCAGCGGCTTTATCATCCCGGTAGACAATAAACGATGGAAAATTGTGAAGAGATTATAAATATCTATTTGTGGGCAAAAAGTCTCCACGATGTGTCTTATTCATCTACTGTGTCACATGTGTCTCATTCATCTACTGTCACATGTGTCTTATTCATCAAGTGTGTCACATGTGTCGGGGTGGGCAGTTAGTGGTGTTTTGAGAGTCTGTGAATACAGTACTTTGCATTTCACTCTGGTGGTCCGGTTTGAGGCCAAACATTACCACTGGCTTCCTGATCAACCAAGCAAATACTGTTACTACTGGGCTGCAGGTTGCAGGACCATACCATCACAGCCCGGGTTACCAAGCACCTCATCTAGACACCCGTATAATAATAATAATAATAATAATAATAATAATAATAATAATAATAATAATAATAATAATAATAATAATAATAACTTTATTTACTACAAGTACATGTGCAAGGTATACAGTCCTAGCTGACATACAGAAAGCCGCTTGTTATGCTGAGCATTTCACGCAAATTAGGTCAGTTTTGTCCCAGGATCCGACCCACACCAGTCGACTAACACCCAGGTACCCATTATTACCGATGGGTGAACATTGACAACCGGTGTAAGGAAACACGTCCGATGTTTCCACCCCTTCGCTGGGAATAGCGTGCTGAAAATTTCCAGCCAAGACAGGACTCGCAGAAATGGTTTCAAGTTGGAAAAATTCAGATTCAGGAAGGATATAGGAAAGCACTGGTTTGGTAATAGAGTTT
>NC_069448.1:5598412-5663412 GCF_026875155.1 Cherax quadricarinatus
TTCTGTGATTGGTGGGACGCCAACATGTTCTGTGATTGGTGGGACGCCAACATGTTCTGTGATTGGTGGGACGCCAACATGTTCTGTGACTGGTGGGACGCCAACATGTTCTGTGATTGGTGGGACGCCAACATGTTCTGTGATTGGTGGGACGCCAACATGTTCTGTGATTGGTGGGACGCCAACATGTTCTGTGATTGGTGGGACGTCAACATGTTCTGTGATTGGTGGGACGTCAACATGTTCTGTGACTGGTGGGACGCCAACATGTTCTGTGACTGGTGAGACGCCAACATGTTCTGTGATTGGTGGGACGCCAACATGTTCTGTGACTGGTGAGACGCCAACATGTTCTGTGATTGGTGGGACGCCAACATGTTCTGTGATTGGTGGGACGCCAACATGTTCTGTGATTGGTGGGACACATTTCCAACACTTGTTGGAATTATACTTGAAAATAAATTGTTCTTTGGTTTTCTTTCTGCGAATTAACTTGTTCACAACCAAACATTACAGCAAAAAACTATCTGTAAGGAAGACTGCGTCAGTGTTTATAAATGAATGTTCCTCTGTATTTTCAGGCTGATTCAAGTGGCCATCTCAAACTCCCTGTGATGCTCGACTTGACGAACATCTTGAGTAGGTTAGACTAATACACGAGTGGGTGTGGGTGGGTGTGAGTTGGACTTGACTAGCTTGGGCCAGTAGGTTTAATGCACTGCTCTTTTCTTTTTATGTGGATGTGACTCACGAAATCGTAATGGCACGATTGCAAACAAACCATACCACGGGCGGGGATAGAACCCGCGATCAGAGAGTCTCAAAACTCCAGACCGTCGCGTTAGCCACTGGACCAGCTAGCCACAATAAGATTCGTCCAACTAGGTATATTTCTACACCATAGGAAGGTGGTGTAGAAATATACCTAGTTGGATGAATCTTATTGTGGCTAGCTGGTCCAGTGGCTAACGCGACGGTCTGGAGTTTCGAGACTCTCTGATCGCGGGTTCTATCCCCGCCCGTGGTATGGGTTTTTTTATGTGGATGTGTTATGGACCTGACTAGCTTAGGCCAGAAGGTGATTTGGACTTGCCTAGCACGGGCCAGTAGGCCTGCTGCAGTGCTCTGTTTAATGTTCGTCAGTTGAATAATACCCTGAGCTTGAAGCAGTGAGAGGTTGACACTCCCTCACCCATATTGTCTTGGCGTCAACCAATATGTGGTAGGCTCACCAGCACCCACCTGGTCTTGGGGTTAACCTTCAACCAACAAGTGGTAGGCTCACCAGCACCTACCTGGTCTTGGAGTTAACCTTCAACCAACAAGTGGTAGGCTCACCAACACCCACCTGGTCTTGGGGTTAACCATCAACCAACAAGTGGTAGGCTCACCAACACCCACCTGGTCTTCGGGTTAACCATCAAACAACAAGTGGTAGGCTCACCAGCACCCATCTGGTCTTGGGGTTAACCGTCAACCAACAAGTGGTAGGCTCACCAACACCCACCTGGTCTTGGGGTTAACCGTCAACCAACAAGTGGTAGGCTCACCAACACCCACCTGGTCTTGGGGTTAACCATCAACCAACAAGTGGTAGGCTCACCAACACCCACCTGGTCTTGGGGTTAACCATCAAACAAAAGTGGTAGGCTCACCAGCACCCATCTGGTCTTGGGGTTAAACCATCAACCAACAAGTGGTAGGCTCTCACCAACACCCACCTGGTCTTGGGGTTAACCATCAACCAACAAGTGGTAGGCTCACCATCACCCATTGGTCTTGGGGTTAACCATCAACCAACAAGTGGTAGGCTCACCAACACCCATCTGGTCTTGGGTTAACCATCAACCAACAATGGTAGGTTTCACCAACACCCACCTGGTCTTGGGTTAACCATCAACCAACAAGTGGTAGGCTCACCAACACCCACCTGGTCTTGGGGTTAACCATCAACCAACAAGTGGTAGGCTCACCAAAAACCCACCTGGTCTTGGGTTAACCATCACCAACAAGTGGTAGGCTCACCAGCACCCACCTGGTCTTGGGGTTAACCATCAACCAACAAGTGGTAGGCTCACCAACAACCCACCTGGTCTTGGGGTTAACCATCAACCAACAAGTGGTAGGCTCACCAACACCCACCTGGTCTTGGGGTTAACCATCAACCAACAAGTGGTAGGCTCACCAACACCCACTGGTCTTGGGGTTAACCATCAACCAACAAGTGGTAGGCTCACCAACACCCACCTGGTCTTGGGGTTAACCATCAACCAACAAGTGGTAGGCTCACCAACACCCACCTGGTCTTGGGTTAACCATCAACCAACAAGTGGTAGGCTCACCAACACCCACCTGGTCTTGGGGTTAACCATCAACCAACAAGTGGTAGGCTCACCAGCACCCACCTGGTCTTGGGGTTAACCATCAACCAACAAGTGGTAGGCTCACCAACACCCACCTGGTCTTGGGTTAACCATCAACCAACAAGTGGTAGGCTCACCAGCACCCATCTGGTCTTGGGGTTAACCATCAACCAACAAGTGGTAGGCTCACCAACACCCACCTGTCTTGGGGTTAACCATCAACCAACAAGTGGTAGGCTCACCAACCCACCTGGTCTTGGGGTTAGCCATCAACCAACAAGTGGTAGGCTCACCAGCGCCCACCTGGTCTTGGGGTTAACCGTCAACCAACAAGTGGTAGGCTCACCAACACCCACCTGGTCTTGGGGTTAACCATCAACCAACAAGTGGTAGGCTCACCAGCACACCCATCTGGTCTTGGGGTTAACCATCAACCAACAAGTGGTAGGCTCACCAACACCCACCTGGTCTTGGGGTTAACCATCAACCAACAAGTGGTAGGCTCACCAGCACCCATCTGGTCTTGGGTTAACCATCAACCAACAAGTGGTAGGCTCACCAACACCCACCTGGTCTTGGGGTTAACCATCAACCAACAAGTGGTAGGCTCACCAGCACCCATTGGTCTTGGGGTTAACCATCAACCAACAAGTGGTAGGCTCACCAACACCCACCTGGTCTTGGGGTTAACCATCAACCAACAAGTGGTAGGCTCACCAGCACCCATCTGTCTTGGGGTTAACCATCAACCAACAAGTGGTAGGCTCACCAACACCCACCTGGTCTTGGGGTTAACCATCAACCAACAAGTGGTAGGCCTCACCAGCACCCATCTGGTCTTGGGGTTAACCATCAACCAACAAGTGGTAGGCTCACCAACACCCACCTGGTCTTGGGGTTAACCATCAACCAACAAGTGGTAGGCTCACCAGCACCCATCTGGTCTTGGGGTTAACCATCAACCAACAAGTGGTAGGCTCACCAACACCCACCTGGTCTTGGGGTTAACCATCAACCAACAAGTGGTAGGCTCACCAGCACCCATCTGGTCTTGGGGTTAACCATCAACCAACAAGTGGTAGGCTCACCAACACCCACCTGGTCTTGGGGTTAACCATCAACCAACAAGTGGTAGGCTCACCAACACCCACCTGGTCTTGGGGTTAACCATCAACCAACAAGTGGTAGGCTCACCAACACCCACCTGGTCTTGGGGTTAACCATCAACCAACAAGTGGTAGGCTTACCAACACCCACCTGGTCTTGGGGTTAACCATCAACCAACAAGTGGTAGGCTCACCAGCACCCACCTGGTCTTGGGGTTAACCATCAACCAACAAGTGGTAGGCTCACCAGCACCCATCTGGTCTTGGGGTTAACCATCAACCAACAAGTGGTAGGCTCACCAACACCCACCTGGTCTTGGGGTTAACCATCAACCAACAAGTGGTAGGCTCACCAACACCCACCTGGTCTTGGGGTTAACCATCAACCAACAAGTGGTAGGCTCACCAGCACCCATCTGGTCTTGGCGTCAACCTCAGCATAATCTTCAAGAACAGTTTTCTAATTTAACTTTAGGGTCGGCTGGTGTGAGGACAGGGATGACTGAAATCTTTTTATTTATAGCGCAACACTGATTTGCTGAAACTAAATTCTTCTTCCTACATTATTATTATTATTATTATTAATTATGATTATTATTATTATATTAGTAGGAAATACTAAACCCGTGTCCCTTCATGTATGTTTCTGATGAGTGTGTTCATGTATGTACGTAAAGTGTGGTATAAACCTTGGTAATAAATACCGACAAGTTGGTTTAGAAAGACACGTAAGCAAACACTATAACATATTTATTAGAAAACGTTTCGGTCCTGGGACCGAAGTGATCAAGGTCCCAGGACCGAAACGTTTTCTAATAAATATGTTATAGTGTTTGCTTACGTGTCTTTCTAAACCAACGTAAAGTGTATATTCTACGTACACTGGCAGCTTACTAAGTCACCCCAGCATGAGTTCTTCATGACCATTAAAGTCCCCTACACATATAAATGTACATGTGTTCCTCCATAGAGCACCAATAATAAACTTGTCTCTTCTGACTGCAGCTGTTCAGAAAATGTTCACTTCAGAATGTGAACATACGTAACAAGTCAATATAAGAGCTCTTGACTGTGTCAGAAGTCATTGTTGGAACACAGGTGTGTCACAGTCAGTGTTGGAACACAGGTGTGTCACAGTCAGTGTTGGAACACAGGTGTGTCACAGTCAGTGTTGGAACACAGGTGTGTCACAGTCAGTGTTGGAACACAGGTGTGTCACAGCCAGTGTTGGAACACAGGTGTGTCACAGTCAGTGTTGGAACACAGGTGTGTCACAGTCGGTACAGGGCGTCTCGACTGGGTCGCAGTGCAAGTCTATTGTAAACATCAGCTATATTAAAAAATTGCATAGTGATGCCAACAAGATGTGGAAAAAGGCGTACAAATCAGAATATTTATTAAAATAAACGTTTCGCCACGAATGGTTTCTTCAGTCCTAATTAGGACTGAAGAAGCCACTAGTGGCGAAACGTTACCTCTAATAAGTGTACTTTTTCCACTATCAACCATCTAGTTTCTTCAGCTTTGCTTGGTCTACAAGTTACTGACAGTCACTCAAAGTGTAAACAATACCCAGATCTTCACAACGACTGACAACACTCACCCGTGAGTCCAGCTGTAGTGAAGAATGAGTTAGAGCCAGAGTGCGGTGAGTGTCGAGGGGCAGTGAGGGCCGGGATTTAACGAGTTCCAGGGTGCAGTGAGTTCCAGGGTGCAGTGAGTACCAGGGTGCAGTGAGTACCAGGGTGCAGTGAGTTCCGAGGAAGAAAGAGAATCAGAAAGTTAGCTCTCACACACTGTCTGGAATATGGGTAAGTAATTAGTGAAGATAAGACACCAAAAAGTTTGAGCAAGGATCGTAAACTCTGAGCAAGGATCGTAAACTCTGAGCAAGGATCGTAAACTCTGAGCAAGGATCGTAAACTTTGAGCAAGGATCGAAGACTTCGAGCAAGGATCGTAAACTCTGAGCAAGGATCATAAACTCTGAGCAAGGATCGTAAACTTTGAGCAAGGATAGAAGACTTTGAGCAAGGATCGTAAACTCTGAGCAAGGATCGACGACTTCGAGCAAGGATCGTAAACTCTGAGCAAGGATCGTAAACTCTGAGCAAGGATCGAAGACTTCGAGCAAGGATCGTAAACTCTGAGCAAGGATCATAAACTCTGAGCAAGGATCGTAAACTTTGAGCAAGGATAGAAGACTTTGAGCAAGGATCGTAAACTCTGAGCAAGGATCGTAAACTCTGAGCAAGGATAGAAGACTTTGAGCAAGGATCGTAAACTCTGAGCAAGGATCGTAAACTTTGAGCAAGGATCATAAACTCTGAGCAAGGATCGTAAACTCTGAGCAAGGATAGAAGACTTTGAGCAAGGATCGTAAACTCTGAGCAAGGATCGTAAACTTTGAGCAAGGATTGTAAACTCTGAGCAAGAATCGCAAACTTTGAGCAAGGATCGTAAACTCTGAGCAAGGATCGTAAACTCTGAGCAAGGATCGTAAACTCTGAGCAAGGATCGTAAACTTTGAGCAAGGATAGAAGACTCTGGACAAGGATCGTAAACTCTGAGCAAGTATTAAAAATTTCAAACAAGTCCCGTAAACTCTGAGAAAGTATCGCAACTATGCTTACAATATATAAAATAATTGTTTTTAATATATACCCAAAATGTACTGCATGTTGCATGTGGGTGTTGCACCTCGCCAGTAGTATAGTGCAAGTCGCCTCAGCCAGCTCACGCATGGTTGGCAGAGCCATCTAGTGGTGGTATACAAGCCTTGATGTGTTGGAGTGCTGTGGCTGTGTGACCCCTCGGTGGAAGGTTACTTAGTGGGAAGTTACCTAGTGGGAGGTTACCTAGTGGGAAGTTACCTAGTGGGAGGTTACCTAGTCCGATAAGCATTCTTCCCAGCTAGACCTTGTCAAGCTGGCTTAAGGATGAACATGTATCCATAGGAACATGTTTCTCACCGCGTATATGATGAGAGATTAATCTATTCCCTGTTTTAGGGGTTAAAATATTTTTGACTGTCGGTAAACAGGTTACATGCAGCTTTAATGACCTCTGAGCAGTCAATAGGTTTCAAACCCAATTACCTAATTAACCAAGCCAGGAGATGGCTTGGGATCGTACTCTATCACCTTTCTCTATTCTAAACCTCTGCTGATATATGCAGTGACTTGTGTTCAGCTTAGGGTACATAGTGGATATAGCAGATCATACGTTCTGGTGAAGGGAAGCAGTTACAAGCTCCTACTGTGTGCTGGCCTACATATACTGCACCCTTCTCTCCTTTATGTTAGTGTGACTTTGTAAATGGTCCAAGTAGGACCGAAACGTCGTCGAAAGTTCCTCTCTCCTATGTGCGGGTTATTTGCGTAAAGTTCCTACTGTATTGTGATGTGTAGATGTTAGTGTTTATTACACTATTGTACACTCTGTTGTCATGTACTGTGATGTGTAGATGTCTTGATTCATTATTAATGATAAGATTTGTGGGGATCTTTTAACCGCACACCCGTGCGGGGTGAAGTCTGTGGTTGAGCTCCATCAAATTTGCGTTTCTCTGACAGTCCCAGAGGGAACAGAGCGCGGAAAATAAGCGCGTGCATGGCATAAAGTCCATATACTCATTTAAATCCAACATAAAGGAAATATCAGTGAACAATGAATAGAACAATATAGATTATAGTGTCAAATTGAGAGTGCCGGCCTAGAATAACGACTGTTAATGTGTGGTGCCATAAAGGAAATGCAGATGTAGTACACAAAAACTTTGCAAAAACCTTTGACAAGTGCGATGATGGTGTAATAGCACACAAAATGCGTGCTAAAGGGATAACTGGCAAAGTAGGCAGATGGATCTTCACCTTTCTAACCAATCGAGCAAAAAGAGTAGTGGTAAACAGAGTTAAATCGGAAGCTGTCATAGTCAAGAGCTCTGTTCCACAGGGCACAGTACTCGCCCCCTATCCTGTTTCTCATCCTCATATCAGACATAGATATGTAAACCATAGCACCGCGTCATCCTTTGCAGATGATACTAGGATCTGTATGAGAGTGTCATCCATTGAGGACACGGCAAATCTCCAAGAAGATATAAACCAAGTTTTCCAATGGGCAATGGAGGACAATACGATTTTCAATTAAGACAAATTCCAACTACTCAATTATGGAAAACTGGAGGAAATAATAGCTAGAACTGAGTATATTACAAACTACAATCACACAATAGAGCGGAAAAGTAATGTGAAGGACCTGGGAGTGGTAATGCCTGAGGATCTCACCTTCAAGGATCACAACAATGCCACTATCACATCTGCGAGGAAACTGATATGATGGATAATGAGAACATTTAAGACAAGAGATGCCAAACCATTGATGATCCTTTTAAATCACTTTTCTCTAGGCTGGAATATTGCTGTACATTAACATCTCCATTCAAGATAGGTGAAATTGCAGATCTAGAGAATAAGTTCCATCAAACACCTTAACTACTGGGAATGTCTGGAAGCACTTGACTTGTACTCACTGGAGCGCAGGCGATAGGGATGCATCATAATCTACAACTGGAAGGTCCTGGAGGGACTGGTCCCTAATCTGCACACAGAAATCACTCGCTACGAAAGCAAAGGACTTGGCAGGCGATACAACATGCTCGCAGTGAGAGTAGAGGCGCCATTAGTACACTAAGGGAAAACACAACAAATGTCCGGGGCCCAAGGCTGTTCAACAGCCTCCCACCAGCCATAAGGGGACAGATACGTAAAGTCAGTGCCAGATCAGCCAGCACTGACTTTAGGTGCGACCAGCAGTAAAAGCCTCGTTGATCAGGCCCTGATCCACCAGGAGGCCTGGTCATGGACCGGGCCGCGGGGACGTTGATCCTCGGAATGTGCTCCATGGTCCAGACCACGGAGCCGAACTCTTCTCCAGGCTGAGGGACTGACCACCTCAAATATCATTTCTCCAAGGCTGATATACTGATTACATCATCTTGACTCCACCACTACACCTGCTGCCTCTGTATTTGACTGAAGAAGTCTACTGTGTAGGCGAAACGTTTCAACATTAAAGATACCCAAGTGTTGCACATGTGTTTTAATCATTAACTGTTTTAAACTGTTGTGGATTGACGAATGCACTGTACATAATACTGTGGGACACACTTCAACTCCATCCATTACGTCACTTTGAAGTGACATGAGTGTAATGACATAGGTGAAGTGACAGGAGTGAAGTGACATGGGTGAAGTGACATGGGTGAAGTGACATGGGTGAAGTGACATGGGTGAAGTGACATGGGTGAAGTGACATGGGTGAAGTGACATGGGTGAAGTGACATGAGTGAAGTGACATGGGTGAAGTGACATGGGTGAAGTGACATGGGTGAAGTGACATGGGTGAAGTGACATGGGTGAAGTGACATGAGTGAAGTGACATGGGTGAAGTGACATGAGTGAAGTGACATGGGTGAAGTGACATGGTGAAGTGAAATGGGTGAAGTGACATGAGTGAAGTGACATGGGTGAAGTGACATGGGTGAAGTGACATGAGTGAAGTGACATGGATGAAGTGACATGAGTGAAGTGACATGGATGAAGTGACATGAATGAAGTGACATGGGTGAAGTGACATGAGTGAGTGACATGGGTGAAGTACAATGTGGCAGTTGAGAGAAGGCACAGCTGAGAGTGATGGGACATTCAGAGGTGTGTCCACACTCTGACATCTGACAGTTCATCACCATCACACTATGACATCTCACAGTTCATCACCATCACACTATGACATCTCACAGTTCATCACCATCACACTATGACATCTCACAGTTCATCACCACCACACTATGACATCTGACAGTTCATCACCACCACAACACTATGACATCTGACAGTTCATCACCACCACGCTATGACATCTCACAGTTCATCACCACCATACTATGACATCTCACAGTTCATCACCATCACACTATGACATCTCACAGTTCATCACCACCACACTATGACATCTCACAGTTCATAACCACCACAACACTATGACATCTCACAGTTCATCACCACCACAACACTATGACATCTCACAGTTCATCACCACCACGCTATGACATCTGACAGTTCATCACCACCATACTATGACATCTCACAGTTCATCACTACCCCACTATGACATCTGACAGTTCATCACCACCACACTATGACATCTCTCAGTTCATCACCACCACAACATTATGACATTTCACAGTTCATCATCACCATAACACTATGACATCTCACAGTTCATCATCACCACAACACTATGACATCTCACAGTTCATCATCACCACAACACTATGACATCTCACAGTTCATCACCACCACACTATGACATCTCACAGTTCATCACCACACTATGACATCTCACAGTTCATCACCACCACAACACTATGACATCTGACAGTTCATCACCACCACACTATGACATCTCACAGTTCATCACCACCACACTATGACATCTCACAGTTCATCACCACCACACTATGACATCTCACAGCTCATCACTACCACACTATGACATCTCACAGTTCATCACCACCACACTATGACATCTCACAGTTCATCCCCACCACACTATGACATCTCACAGTTCATCACTACCACACTATGACATCTCACAGTTCATCACCACCACACTATGACATCTCACAGTTCATCACTACCACACTATGACATCTCACAGTTCATCACCACCACACTATGACATCTCACAGTTCATCACCACCACACTATGACATCTCACAGTTCATCACAAACCACACTATGACATCTCACAGTTCATCACCACAACACAATGACATCTCACAGTTCATCACCACCACAACACTATGACATCTCACAGTTCATCACCACAACACTATGACATCTCACAGTTCATCACTACCACACTATGACATCTCACAGTTCATCACCACAACACTATGACATCTCACAGTTCATCACCACCACAACACTATGACATCTCACAGTTCATCACTACCACACTATGACATCTCACAGTTCATCACCACCACACTATGACATCTCACAGTTCATCACCACAACACTATGACATCTCACAGTTCATCACCACCACACTATGACATCTCACAATTCATCACTACCACACTATGACATCCCACAGTTCATCACTACCACACTATGACATCTCACAGTTCATCACTACAACACTATGACATCTCACAGTTCATCACTACCACACTATGACATCTCACAGTTCATCACCACCACACTATGACATGAGACAGTTCATCACCACCACAATATGACATCTCACAGTTCATCACTACCACACTATGACATGACACAGTTCATCACCACCACACTATGACATCTCACAGTTCATCACTACCACACTATGACATGACACAGTTCACCACCACACTATGACATGACACAGTTCATCACTACCACACTATGACATGACACAGTTCATCACCATCACACTATGACATCTCACAGTTCATGACTACCACACTATGACATGACACAGTTCATCACCACCACACTATGACATCTCACAGTTCATCACTACCACACTATGACATGACACAGTTCATCACCACCACACTATGACATCTCACAGTTCATGACTACCACACTATGACATGACACAGTTCACCACCACACTATGACATCTCACAGTTCATCACCACCACACTATGACATCTCACAGTTCATCACTACCACACTATGACATCTCACAGTTCATCACTACAACACTATGACATCTCACAGTTCATCACTACAACACTATGACATCTCACAGTTCATCACTACAACACTATGACATCTCACAGTTCATCACCACCACACTATGACATCTCACAGTTCATCACTACAACACTATGACATCTCACAGTTCATCACTACAACACTATGACATCTCACAGTTCATCACTACAACACTATGACATCTCACAGTTCATCACTACAACACTATGACATCTCACAGTTCATCACTACAACACTATGACATCTCACAGTTCATCACTACCACACTATGACATCTCACAGTTCATCACCACCACACTATGACATGAGACAGTTCATCACCACCACAATATGACATCTCACAGTTCATCACTACCACACTATGACATGACACAGTTCATCACCACCACACTATGACATCTCACAGTTCATCACTACCACACTATGACATGACACAGTTCACCACCACACACTATGACATGACACAGTTCATCACTACCACACTATGACATGACACAGTTCATCACCATCACACTATGACATCTCACAGTTCATGACTACCACACTATGACATGACACAGTTCATCACCACCACACTATGACATCTCACAGTTCATCACTACCACACTATGACATGACACAGTTCATCACCACCACACTATGACATCTCACAGTTCATGACTACCACACTATGACATCTCACAGTTCATCACTACAACACTATGACATCTCACAGTTCATCACTACAACACTATGACATCTCACAGTTCATCACTACAACATATGACATCTCACAGTTCATCACCACCACACTATGACATCTCACAGTTCATCACTACAACACTATGACATCTCACAGTTCATCACTACAACACTATGACATCTCACAGTTCATCACTACAACACTATGACATCTCACAGTTCATCACTACAACACTATGACATCTCACAGTTCATCACTACAACACTATGACATCTCACAGTTCATCACCACCACACTATGACATCTCACAGTTCATCACCACCACACTATGACATCTCACAGTTCATCACCACCACACTATGACATCTCACAGTTCATCACTACGACACTATGACATCGCACAGTTCACCATCAGTTCCAACACTCACGGCTACGGTTCTCGTAATACATCACTAATGTTTAAAGCAGCGCATAAAGTGTACCATAATACGTTAAAACAGAACTGCCCATTAAATAAACACTCTAAGATGAACCAAAGACGTGACCTAAGATGTCACCGAGGTCTCCACAGACAACACGGTTATCATATAAGTTTTGCTCATATAAGTAAGAGAAATAAATGAAAACAGGAGAGGGAGAATAAGTAAACTGAAAAGAGAAGAGGGAGGCAGCAATAAAGGAGAAAAGAAGTAGCAAGGAAGAATGAAGGAGAGGGAGGCAGTAATACAGAGGGGCAGTAATAAAGCGAAAGGCAGAAATAAAGCGAAGAAGTAATAAAGAATGAAGCAGCAATAAAGATAGACAGTAATAAAGAGAGAGACAGTGATAAGGAGAGACAGTAATAGAGAGGCAGTAATAAAGAGAGAGGAAGTTTGTAAAGAGAGGGGCAGTAAAAAAGACCCAGCAATAAAAAGAGAGGCAGTAATAAAAAGAGGCAGTAATAGAGATGCAGTAATAAAGAGAGAGGCAGTAATAGTCAGTAATAGAGGCAGTAATAAAGAGAGAGGCAGTAATAGTCAGTAATAGAGGCAGTAATAAAGAGAGAGGCAGTAATTGTCAGTAATAGAGGCAGTAATAAAGAGAGAGGCAGTAATTGTCAGTAATAGAGGCAGTAATAAAAAGAGAGGCAGTAATAGTCAGTAATAGAGGCAGTAATAAAGAGAGAGGCAGTAATAGTCAGTAATAGAGGCAGTAATAAAGAGAGAGGCAGTAGTTAAAGAGAGAGGCAGTAAAAATGAGTCAGCAATAAAGAGAGAGGCAGTAATAGAGAGAGGCAGTAATAAAAGGTGAGACAGTAAAAGAGAGGCAGAAATGGAGAGGCAGTAATAGACAGGCAGAAATAGAGAGGCAGTAATACAGTAATAAAAAGAGAGTAATAAAGAGAGAGACAGTAGTAAGGAAAGAGGCAGTAATAGACAGTAATAAAAAGAGAGACAGTAATAAAGAGTAGGCAATAATAAAGATAGAGACAGTAATAAAAAGAGAGACAGTAATATATAGAGAGGTAGTAATAGAGAAGCATTAATAAAGAGACAGTAATGAAGAGACAGTAATAAAGAGAGAGACAGTAACTAAGTAAGTTTATTCAGGTATACACGAACACAGGTATCATACATAACAGCATATGTGACTTATTTCCATTTGGGTCCTTTTAATACTTTATTATTATACTATAAAGGAGATACTATCTTATTATTATACTATAAAGGAGATACTATCTTATTATTATACTATAAAGGGAGATACTTCTTATTATTATACTACAAAGGAGATACTATCTTATTATTATACTACAAAGGAGATACTATCTTATTATTATACTACAAAGGAGATACTATCTTATTATTATACTACAAAGGAGATACTATCTTATTATTATACTACAAAGGAGATACTATCTTATTATTATACTACAAAGGAGATACTATCTTATTATTATACTACAAAGGAGATACTATCTTATTATTATACTACAAAGGAGATACTATCTTATTATTATTATACTACAAAGGAGATACTATCTTATTATTATACTACAAAGGAGATACTATCTTATTATTATACTACAAAGGAGATACTATCTTATTATTATACTACAAAGGAGATACTATCTTATTATTATACTACAAAGGAGATACTATCTTATTATTATACTACAAAGGAGATACTATCTTATTATTATACTACAAAGGAGATACTATCTTATTATTATACTACAAAGGAGATACTATCTTATTATTATACTACAAAGGAGATACTATCTTATTATTATACTACAAAGGAGATACCATCTTATTATTATTATACTACAAAGGAGATACTATCTTATTATTATACTACAAAGGAGATACTATCTTATTATTATACTACAAAGGAGATACTATCTTATTATTATACTACAAAGGGAATACTATCTTATTATTATACTACAAAGGAGATACTATCTTATTATTATACTACAAAGGAGATACTATCTTATTATTATACTACAAAGGAGATACTATCTTATTATTATTATACTACAAAGGAGATACTATCTTATTATTATACTACAAAGGAGATACTATCTTATTATTATACTACAAAGGAGATACATATCTTATTATTATACTACAAAGGAGATACTATCTTATTATTATACTACAAAGGAGATACTATCTTATTATTATACTACAAAGGAGATACTATCTTATTATTATACTACAAAGGAGATACTATCTTATTATTATCTACAAAGGGGATACTATCTTTTTATTATACTACAAAGGAGATACTATCTTATTATTACACAAAGAGTACTATCTTATTATTATACTACAAAGGAGATACTATCTTATTATTATTATACTACAAAGGAGATACTATCTTATTATTAACTACAAAGAGATACTATCTTATTATTATTATACTACAAAGGAGATACTATCTTATTATTATACTACAAAGAGATACTATCTTTTTATTATACTACAAAGGAGATACTATCTATTATTATACTACAAAGGAGATACTATCTATTATTATATACTAACAAAGGAGATACTATCTTATTATTATACTACAAAGGAGATACTATCTTATTATTATACTACAAAGGAGATACTATCTTATTATTAACTACAAAGGAGATACTATCTTATTATTATACTACAAAGGAGATACTATCTTATTATTATACTACAAAGGAGATACTATCTTATTATTATACTACAAAGGAGATACTATCTTATTATTATACTACAAAGGAGATATATTAGAAATAATGTAAAATTAGTTGTTTACATTTACATGTATGTTGGCTAAAAAAATAAAAATATATTCTTCTCCCTTTTTGTGCCCACATTCATTAAGTACATTTTGGTTCTCTCTTGAACTGGTTCATGCTATGACTGGCTTTGACAAGTGCAGGCAGTCTGTTCCGGTTCTTTATTGCTGTACAATAAAAGGTGTTTGAAGCCTGGCCACTGACTGTGGTACTACAAAGTTGTGCTCTCTCCCCCTAGTACTATGATTACTTTGGTTCCCAACCTTGACAAAATTAGCAGCAAATATTCTGGACACTGTTTATGAGCAATTCTATAAACTTGATTTAACTTCAGTTGTTTTACTCTATCTACAACATTCAGCATATTCAATTGTCGTAATTCATCCTGGCCTACATGTTCTCCTGGATCCAGGTGCAGTATGAACCTTACCATTTTGTTCTGGGTGATTTGTAGTCTGTTTTCCATTTTTTTTGTCAAGGCAGAGTACCATGAAGAGCAAGCATAGTCCATATGACATTGTACAAGGGCTAGACATAGGGTACTGCGAGCCTCAATAGGTAGACACTGTTCTTGTCTGTAGAGGAACTTCAGTTTGGCATTCGCTTTCTTTACTTCACTGTTTCCTAAAAATTCTCCTGACACGCATGGGTAAAAGGGGATTCCCAGATATTTTACTGAGGAAACTGAAGTGATGGGTTCCCCATTACACCGGACATTAAAATTATTTGCCCTTCTCAGTTTGTTTCGTGCAAAAGAGTATGGCTTCAATTTTCCCGAGGTGTAACGATAGTTTGTTGTCTACTAACCATTTGCTGCAGGAGTCCAGTTCCAGTGTTATTACATTAGCTATACCTTGTGGGTCTTTACCTGACACTAACAGAGCACTGTCATCTGCATACAGTAGGAGTTTGCACTTGACACTGATGGGCATGTCGTTTACATAACATAAGAATAATAAGGGACCCAGAATACTACCTTGGGGAGCTCCACATGCTATTACCTGGAGTTTATCTGGAAAGGGTTTCGGGGGTCAACGCCCCCGAGGCCCGGTCTGAGACCAGGCATCATTGTGGATCAGGGTCTGATCAACCAGGCTGGTACTGCCTGCTGCACGCAAACTGACGTACGAGCCACAGCCCTGTTGGTCAGGTACTGACTTTAGGTGCCTGCACAGTGTCTTCTTGAAGACAGTCAGGGGTCTATTGGTAATCTGCCTTATGTATGCTGGGAGGGAGTTGAACAGTCTTGGGCCCCGGACACTTATTGTGTTGTCTCTCAAAGTATTCGTGGCGCCCTTGCTTTTCATCGGGGAAATGATGTACCTCCTGCCGAATCTTTTGCTTTCATTGGGAGTGATTTTCGTGTGCAGATTTGGTACTAATCCCTCCATGACCTTCCAAGTGTATATTATCATGTATCTCGTCTGCGTTCGGTATCGGCAGTGGTTCTGATTCTGTTTTGTTGATCTTGACAATTTGTTTCCTGTTAAGATAGGACTTAAATCACTCTACGGAACCTATGCCGACAGTTTGAAGTTTCTTACATAATATATTGTGGTTACAGTATCGAAGGCCTTCTGCAAATCTAAGGTTACCATTCCTATGAGGTTCCCTATCGACATTTCAGTTCTCATGTAATCCATCAGATTAATTAGGGAGGTGTCGGTTGAGTAAGATCTCCTGAAGCCTGATGGGTAACTATGAAGAAAGAATGTTGTTGTCATTAAGATACTTAACTACTTGACAGTACACCGATATTACACTGAGTATACTAACAGACCTCTAGTTGCTGACATCAGACCTATTATTATTTTTGAAGACAGGAGTAACTCTGGCCTCCTTGAACCCCTCTGGTACTGTATTAGTGGTGATGGACAAATTTATTATGTGAGCAATGGGGACTGATAATTCAGAGACACCATCTTTTAGGAACTCAAACAGGATGTTATCATGGCCGGTGCTCTTACTAGTTGACAACTGTTTGGGGTTACCCCTTAATTGGTATAGTATGTTTTAAATTTATCAGAGTCTGTGTTAAAGGTATTTGATGCAGCTGGTGGTTTACTTACTAGTGTTGCTACGACAGTTGCGTAGTATGAAATAAAATTTGCCACTTTAGTTGTTTCGTGACATACGTTCGTTATCGACATTTAGAACCGTGTTAGATCTATCTATGAATTTATGGCTATACCCCAACTGTTTTAGTTGTTGCCAGATCTTTCTAGGGTTATTCTTGTACTCTTCGATTTTTGAGCAATAGTGCCTTGCCTTTTCTCTTTTCATAAGCCTCTGCACTCTGTTCCTCACCCTTTGGAATTCATTTAGCGTTGTAATATCCTGTCTGACTTAAATTTTTTTTAGCAACTGGTCTCTGAATGTCATATTATCTAATATCTCAGTAGTCATCCAGGGTTCAGTTCTTCGTTTACTCTTTCACTGCAGCAATATTATCAAGGATGGTAGTGAACATTGTTCCAAAATTTTCCCAGGCATCATGCACGTCCGTGTGACTTGTTATTACTGTCCAGTCACTATTGTGTAGCCTATTTACCAGTGTTTATTTACTGTAGTTTCTAATTGACCTCATTTTTACTGTAATGGAGACATTAACAAAGAGAGAGACAGTAATAAAGAGAGAGTAATAAAGAGAGGCAGTAATAGAGACAGTAATAAAGAGAAAGAGAAAGTAATGGAGAGACAGTAATAAGGAGAGAGAGGAAGTAATAGAGAGAGGCAGTACTAGAGACAGTAATAAAGAGAAAGAGAAAGTAATAAAGAGACAGTAATAAAGAGAGGCAGTAATAAAGATAGTAACAAAGAGAAAGAGAAAGTACTAGACAGTAGCAGAGGCAGTAATAAAGAGAGACAGTAATAGAGATAGAGAAAGTAATAAAGAGATTGACAGTAATAAAGAGAGAGATATAATAAAGATCAACACTCACCTGACACATCTGAGAGCAAGAAGAAATAAAAATTAAATAATTTTTTTTTTTGCTAATAATTCCTTCTGACCTAAAAATATATTCAATACAATTATTATTATTATTATTATTAATTATTATTATTATTATTTTTATTATTATCAACGTTATTATTACCAATATTATTATTTTTATTATAGGTGATGAGGTTTGATCCAAGGAAGCGGAGCCTAGTTCCACTTCCCCGGATCAGAAGCCCAGGAGTGAGAACTTACCCTCTGCATCACAGCAGCGGTGGGAAGAAATGTATATAGGTTAATATAAACTATCCAGAGCATAAATGTGTATAAATCGAGATGTATATATCACTGTGCATATACACCATGAAGTGTATATCAAGGTGTATATTCACCTTGATATGTATGTCTTGGTGTATATACACCAAGATGTATACCTGCCTTAATGTTTATACTCTTGAGATATTTATCTTTTAATATATTTTCAATATATACCTGTATATCTCTCAGTGTATGAACAGTGATATATGTATATTTCCTAGCACATATAATCCAAGAAGTATATAATTCTATGTATATGGACTAAGACATGTATTTCTCTCAGAGTATATATTATATATATATATATATATATATTATATATATATATATATATATATATATATATATATATATATATATATATTATTGTAACCACGAACAAGTGGTATTTAATCAATAACAAACTGCGGCTAGTCGGGAAATCGAACTCATGTTGTTTTAGCCCGCCTCGTGGGAAGAGAGCGAAAATTCACGACGCTCTAAACCACTGGACCATATAATCCTACAAACAACATGAGCCTAGCGAACTAGGCTTGCTTCACATTGCGAGGACATACGATGGTGTAATTGCCTCAGCTAGCAGCAGTTTGTTATTGATTAAATACCACTTGTTCGTGGTTACAATAATATATGTACTACTTGTGGAGGCTAGTACACCAAACAGGGAGTAGAATGAAATTAGCTCTGAGGCAACCACACCATCGTATGTCCTCACATGATGAACTAGTTCATGGCTCACGTTGTTGTAGGTTGTATGTAGTTTATGATCAGTGCTTTGAGCTCGTGAATTTCGCTCTTTCCACGGTTCGTGGGCTCAAACAAACGGTTCGATACCGGCTAGCGAAGTTTTTATTATATATATATATTATATATATATATATATATATATATTATATATATATATATATATATATATATATATATCTATACCCGTGTTCGTAATACCTGTGTTCATAATATGGGGTGCTTGTCCTGAAATTTGTCTGTGAATTTTCTGTACGAGCCTACTTACAGTATTGCGCTGCAAACCTGCAAATCATTGTGTGCTGTTGCTTCATGTTGCATTGAGGGTATTGCAATCAGCATTTTGTTATAGTGGGTTATGCCACCAACACGTGTTAGGCGATGACTGAATATACCCTGCAAAACTTGCCCAGACTATCTCTACCGCACTGCTGGTAAATTGCTCGTTCTATTAGTACAGAGCATCAACTAACTCTTACTGCTGCACAGCTTCGTGAGTACATCAGCCACAAATTAAAGTGCGACTCGAGTAACATGTCGTTTCAGCCTGAGGAGTGAGCTTCGTTAGCGCTCGAGTTGGCTAAACTCAACCTTGAGACTGCCAGGGAGTAACGTGCACTTGCTGAGGAGGAATTTGATAGAGAGGAGAGGAAACAATTCTGGCGTTCTGTGGATGACCGTTTCAGTGTTCAGAAATCTGTGTGGTTAGTTCCTCGGTTTTCTGATGTTGAGCCTGAACAGTTTTTCGAGTCTTTCGAAAATCATGCTCGAGCTTCGCGAGCTTTTGTGCAGGAATTTACAGCTGGTTTGAGTGATGGAGATTTTGCTACGACATTGTGAAAGAAGCTGTACTCGGTGTATATCCGCGCATTCCCGCTAAATATGGGCGAGAATTTAAACTGAGCAAGCAGTTGGGTCAGTCCCATGTGAACTTTGTTCGTGAAAGATCAAATCGTTTACTAAGTGGTATAAATCCACTGGTGTCACTAATTTTAGTGGGTTAGTACAACTGATTTTCATTGACAATCTTCTTGGCTCAGTTGGACCAGAGGTTCAGGAGTTTGTAGACCATTCGGTGGAAGCTGCGCTGCAGGCGGCCAGGCTTCCTGACATATTTGAGGCCAACCACTCTTTATACGAGCGGTCCTTAAACTTTTTTACCCCAGCAGCTTGATATGGACAGAGATCGTCGTGGAAGGACCTCTGGGTTGATTGCGAAGGAGGCTGGAGCAGTAAAACAACGTCTGCCTCAAAGCCACGGTGCCCCGTGGCTTGGTGGCAAAAGCTCTCGCTTCACACGGCAAGGGTCCGGTGTCGATTCCCGGCGAGGGCAGAAACATTGGGGGTGTTTCTTTACACCGGTTGTCTATATTCCCCATCAGTAAAATGGGTACCTGGGTATTAGTCGACTGGTATGGGTCACATCCTGGGACAAAACTGACCTAATTTGCACGAAACCCTCGCATAACAAGCGGCTTTCTATATAGTAGTATGTCACTAATGTCAGCTAGGACTGTATACCTTGTACAAGTACTTGTAGAAATAGATATTATATTATGGGGCAAGACAAGAATCCTGAACCCATGACCTGTTACTACTGCCGTAAGCCTGGTCACATAAAGGCTACTTGCTCCAAGGTAAACCTGATAGTGGTAAGTTACCTAGACCTGTACCATTAAAAAAAAAATAGCTGTGCCTTCCGCTGAAACAAATCAGCAAGACATAGATGCCTGTATGGCATCCTTCTATATTCAGTGTCAGATATCCCTTAAAGAGCATGAAAGTCCCATTGAGGTATCTACCTTCAGGGATACCTGGCCTTATTGCTCCATCTCACGACGGGGAGTCCTTCCAATTTCTGAGACCTCATTTAAACGCCTCAGGGTTATTAGACGCCTGTGGGGGAGCGTTGTTTTCTGTTCTTTTGCATAAAATATTTATTAAAGGTCAGTATTATACTGGGTATTTAGCCGTATGTGTGTCCGGGTGATTCCCCATGAAAGATGCTGCATTGTTACTTGGTAACCTCCTCAAGGGAGGTTTTTTGACGCTGGTGAGGGGCTCTTGATCAGACGAATTGGATCTGTGCTCCAATTCCTTGAATTGAGCCTGAATACCTTCCATATCCCCCCCCCCCACAGGAACTGTATAATCCCTACGGGTTTAGCGTTCCCCATGAGAATATTGACAACAATATTCTAAATTCTAGATGTTGTCCCGAGCCCATTGTAACCAATGAAGCCTCTTCTCCAATGCTGGCCATAACTCGGGCAATGTCTAAAGGAATGTCGCAAAAGAATGCTGATCTATCCTTGGAGGGCTGCGATCTAGGCTTTCGTATTCCGGGGTCGCAGGAATGCCAGACGCTTCTGTTTCCATGCCCCAAGAACTGTCCTGTCGGGAAGAGCAACGAAGAGACTCTTCTTTATCTTCCGCTCTTAAAGCTGCCGTGGACGAATCCAATTCAAATCACCCGGTTAAATATAAAATTAAAAATAACTTATCAGTCTAGATAAGTTATTTTTATAAGTTGGTAAGGAACTTTGGCAAAGTTTAAAACAGGACGAACTGGTAATACGAAAGAAATTCACGAATCAGGTCCTGAATATATATATATATATATATATATATATATATATATATATATATATATATATATATATATTATATATATATATATATATATATATATATGTCGTGCCGAATATGTAAAACTGGTCAATTAGCAAGAACTCATTTAAAATTAAGTCCTTTCTAAAATTTTCTCTTATACGCTTAAAGATATATTTTTTTCATTAATGTTGATGTAAAAATTTATAATTTTGCACCAAAAGGGACTTAGAAAACTTACCTAACCTTATTATAACAAGAACAATTTATTTTAGCCTAACCCAACTAAATATATTTTAGATTTGTTTACAATAATTTAATACTAAACAAACACAGTGAAACATATTTTTTTCGTTAGGTTCAGAATGATTTTGGCGAAATTATTGCATACACAAATTTTCGCTTGTCCTATATGGCAAGATGAGCGTTGCTATTTAAGCCAAGATCGCAAATTCTGCCTATTCGGCACGACATATATATATATTAGCGTATTTTTTGGCGAAGGAAATATAAACAATTACTCTGCTGCCTTGTTGCTCGTGTCTAAGTGGTTATTATGCTACAGCCAGGTGTGCAGGCCTAGACTACACCTGCTGGGAGTTGTACCAGGACCTGGGAGTTGTACCAGGACCTGTGAGCTGTACCAGGACCTGGGAGTTGTACCAGGACCTGGAAATTGTAATTCTAAGCATGAGGCTATACTTCAGTTATCATCTGAGAGTGTCACTAGTTGTCCGTAAGACTTTCATGAGAGAAAATAGCAGTAGTAGTAGTATTAGTAGTAGCAATAGTAGTAGCAGGGGCGGGTGGCCACCTCACTCACCTGGATGCCGAGGTTCAGCTGAAAAGTGAAATAAAAAAAATGAGTCATTGTACGTGGTAATGACTGTCACAGAATAGTTGTGACACTCGTTTATAGTCACAATATATGGATAGTATACACACTCACACACACACACACACACACACACACACACACACACACACACACACACACACACACACACACACACACACACACCACACGTGCTTTGAGAACTGGTAACAAATTCACTAACGCACACCACTGCATTAAATCTAAGACTAGTTTTTAGACATCTAAGGAGTCATTCACGACACTGTATACCGTGTACGTCAGGCAAATACTAGAGTACGCTGCACTACTATGGAACCCACACCTGGTCAAGCGCATCAAGAGATTGGAGAAAGTGCAGAGGTTTGCAACGAAACTAGTCCCAGAGCTTAGGTACACAACTCTGGGTGCACAATCATCACTCAGTACACAACTGATGGAGGTGAACAATGGTCGTACACGCATATTTTGTTTTACAGTTGTATGATCCATTTCCGATTGATGCGCTGCACACACCTGTCTTGAGTTTATTAGACAAGATGCTACAACACATGAAATACTCATGTTAATAATAAATATTATGATAGTATGGTGTGGGTAGCACCAGTAGAGTGTTACTGGGGGAAGGTTATGATAGACGTACCGCAAGGATCGCTTTTGGCACTGAGAATGTTTGTGGTGCACATCACTGACACCAACGAAAATATCTGAGGGCAAGGTGAACGGACAAAATTTTGTGCATGGAAGACAATGTTCTACAGACTTCAGGTACCGTAAGAAGAACACAGGTGTTACAGCAAAAGAAAACTAAAGTTGACGTGAAGTTAATAATCAACACAGGCTGCCGTAACAAGTGGAACCAACACAGATAAAAAGGAATAAAAAAATTGATAAATATTCCAAGTTTCTTGTAGTAGTTAAAGCAGGGAACCCTCAGCCACAGAAGTATATATACTGGGAAAAGTTGAGCAAGAAACAAGGAATATCATAGCAACATTAAGCTGAGGGCTGCAACGCACTGGACTGCAGCACTAAGTTTAGGGCTGCAACACTAACCCGAGGACTGCAACACTAACCCGAGGGCTGCAACACTAAGATGAGCTGAAAAGCTGCTATATCCCTCATCAACGATTTGCCCCAAGATCCGATACATACTCCCTCGCCTCCTCTTGGAGTGCAAAGGACGAAAACTCCAGCCTTTGAGGAAGAAGTCTTAGTGGCTCGCAGTGACCGTAATACAGTTAACTCTCTCTATATATAATATTAACAGTTACATTCATGGGTGACCGTGAGACTCACACAATACCTAAGTAATGGTAAGAGTGGGGTTGTAATCAGGTTTGATCTGAGGAAGGGAAGGGAAACCCCAATTCCTGAGATAAAGAGCTCTGTGCTAGCATCAAGGCTTCTCCCCAACGAAGGGAACATACTAAGTAGGTCTAATCTAACACATACACCAGAAGCATCAACTTCAAGCACCTCGCACGACAATGACGATTTCTTCTCCTTCCAGAGAATAACGTAACCCAGGACTCACCCTTGCCATCACTCTTACCTTTTTGGGAGTGACAAGGCATCAACTCTGTCAGAATAATCATTCACAGGTCCACCATCTGGTGTAGCCATCCACAGGTCCACCATCTGGTGTAGCCATCCACAGGTCCACCATCTGGTGTAGCCATCCACAGGTCCACCATCTGGTGTAGCCATCCACAGGTCCACCATCTGGTGTAGCCATCCACAGGTCCAGCATGTTAGCCATCCACAGCACCACCTGGTGTAGCCATCCACAGGTCCACCATCTGGTGTAGCCATCAAAGGTCCAGCATGTGATGTAGCCATCCACAGTTCCACCATCTGGTGTAGTCATCCACAGGTCCAGCATCTGGTGTAGTCATTCACAGGTCCACCATCTGGTGTAGTCATCCACAGGTCCACCATCTGGTGTAGCCATCCACAGGTCCACCATCTGGTGTAGCCATCCACAGGTCCAGCATCTGGTGTAGTCATCCATAGGTCCAGCATGTGATGTAGTCATCCACAGGTCCAGCATCTGGTGTAGTCATCCACAGGTCCAGCATCTGGTGTAGTCATCCACAGGTCCAGCATCTGGTGTAGTCATTACAGGTCCAGCATGTGGAGTAGTCATCCATAGGTCCACCATCTGGTGTAGTCATTCACAGGTCCAGCATGTGGTGTCATCCACAGGTCCACCATCTGGTGTAGTCATCCACAGGTCCAGCATGTGGTGTAGTCATCCACAGGTCCACCATCTTTTGTAGTCATCCACAGGTCCAGCATGTGGTGTAGTCATCCACAGGTCCAGCATCCGGAGTAGTCATCCATAGGTCCACCATCTGGTGTAGTCATCCACAGGTCTACCATCTGGTGTAGTCATCCACAGGTCCAGCATGTGGTGTCATCCACAGGTCCACCATCTGGTGTAGTCATCCACAGGTCCAGCATGTGGTGTAGTCATCCACAGGTCCACCATCTTTTGTAGTCATCCACAGGTCCAGCATGTGGTGTAGTCATCCACAGGTCCAGCATCTGGAGTAGTCATCCATAGGTCCACCATCTGGTGTAGTCATCCACAGGTCCAGCATGTGGTATAGTCATCCACAGGTCCAGCATCTGGTGTAGTCATCCACAGGTCCAGCATCTGGTATAGTCATCCACAGGTCATCATCTAGCGTAGTCATCCACTGGTCCAGCATGTGGTATAGTCATCCACAGGTCCAGCATCAGGAGTGAAATAATCCTGGAGTAAAAAAAACCATACCACGGGCGGGATTGAACCCGCGGTCAGAGAGTCTCAAAACTCCAGACCGTCGCGTTAGCCACTGGACCAGCTAGCCACAATAAGATTCGTCCAACTAGGTATATTTCTACACCATAGGAAGGTTAGCATAGGCACCACTGTGACCACAAATGCAAGTTTTTACAGACGAATCTCCAGCTAAGCCTATGCTAACCTTCCTATGGTGTAGTAATATACCTAGTTGGACGAATCTTATTGTGGCTAGCTGGTCCAGTGGCTAACGCGACGGTCTGGAGTTTTGAGACTCTCTGACCGCGGGTTAAATCCCGCCCGTGGTATGGTTTGTTTACAATCGTGTCATTACGATTTCGTGAGTCAAGTTAATCCTGGAGTACCTCAGAGTAGTGTACTCTATGAGTTGTATCTCTTGAAGCTTCATTGTTGTGTCTTAGCCAAACTTCTTAATTCACTTTCAGATATTTATCAACAAAAGTTGAGAACCTAACAAAACCATGGATTTCCAGTCCACACATTAAATACTAACAATTTTGGGAAACAAATATACACAAACGCACACATTCACACACACACACACACACAAGCACGCACACACACACACACACACACACACACACCACCACACACACACACACACACACACACACACACACACACATTGGTAAGAAATTAAATACGTAGCAGATAAACTGAAAGGTGAAGAAATTAGCAATATTCATCCAACTTTACTCACCTGTGATGATCCCAGAATAAGACTTACCTGTAGTGATGATCCCAGAATAAGACTTACCTGCGGTGATGATCCCAGAATAAGACTTACCTGCGGTGATGATCCCAGAATAAGACTTACATGCGGTGATGATCCCAGAATAAGACTTACCTGTAGTGATGATCCCAAAATAAGACTTACCTGTAGTGATCCCAAAATAAGACTTACCTGTAGTGATGATCCCAAAATAAGACTTACCTGCAAGTGATGGTCTTAGAATAAGATTTACCTTCAGTGATGATACCAGAATAAGATTTACCTGTGAGAGGTAGACCAACGCTTCCTCTCTGGACTTTTATTCTAAATGGAGGTTATTAAAAAAGGCAAACATGCCTAAAAGTTCGGAACCCAAGTTTCAAGCAAACCAGTGACCGCGGTATCGAAGCCTCGTTATGGAAAACGAAGCAACAAAGAAACCATAATCATGGTATCGAAGCCTTGTTATAGGAACTGAAACAACGAAGAAACCAGTGATCGCACTATCGAAGCTTCGTTATAGGAACTGAAGCAACGAAGAAACCAGTGATCGCAGTATCGAAGCTTCGTTATAGGAACTGAAGCAACGAAGAAACCAGTGATCGCGGTATAGAAACTTTATAACAGAAACAGTAGCTACAAACGGTCCCGTGAACAAGACATCAAAACTTCATTATAGGAACTAGAGTTTTAAACAAACCTGTGATCAAGGTATCCAAGACATTTTTAAAATTACATAAACATGCGCTGGTTATTCTAGGTGCATAAATTAGTTTAAAACATACGGTCAGTGTATGCTGAAGTTCCCTCCACTGTTAGAAAAATATTGTTTAGAGTTTTATTTTTTTATATATATATATATTCAAGATGCTTTGACGGTACATGAGCAGAGTATAAATAGATACTGATGCAGAGCATCGACAAGGTGCAAAGCTGTGCTCTTAGCTGTAGAAATATATCACTTCATCTTTCTCTCTCTCATACACACACCAACAAATTATATATATTTAATATATATATATATATATATATATATATATATATATATATATATATATATATATATATTAGCAGAACCTCTGGTCACGAACGCTTCCAAACACGAACAAATCGGTTCACGACCAAAAAATTCGCCAAATTTTTGCATCTGGTCACGAACATATAATCGGGTGCCAAACAAACACAGCTGCACCAATTTTCACATTCCAATCCATTTTTTCACACGCACCAATTTTCCCCACTTCCTGTAATTACGACAGGTAGTGCCGCAATAGCTTCTCGCAGTGCCAGTACTCGGCTAGGGCTTGCCATATATGATTTTCGGGAAACATTTTTTTCCTCAGTTGTTTGTTGCGCTTTTATTGAAACTCTGGCAATGTACGATGGAAAGATGCTTCTTAAAGTGCACCAAAAATGAAAGAAATCGGACGATAAATAACAGAGTTCACTGCCCCTTAAAAACTCCTAGGACTTGTGCAATGTCAGTTTTCTCTGGAAATATTTGGTATAAAATGCCGACACAACGGAAATATAAACACTTAAGCAGTATAATGTGATCCTTTACTGACAACGTTTCGCTCACATAGTGGGGTTTATCAAGTCGCAAACACATCTGTTTGTGACTTGATAAAGCCCACTGTGTGGGCGAAACGTTGTCAATAAAGGATCACATTATACTGCTTAAGTATTTATATTTCCTTAGTTTTCTCTGTTGTTCAAGGTTTTCTCAGTGTTATTCAAGGTTTTTACATTTAGTTTACTGTTACACTGTGCATTCTATGGTGTAATTATTTCTGTGCTTAAAAATCTTAAAAAACAAACAAACAATATTTACATACAGTTCGTAGGGGTCTGGAACGGATTAATCGTATTTACATACAATCCAATGGGAAAATTAGGTTCGGGTCACGACCAAATCGGGTCGCAACCTGAGTTTCGGAACGAATTATTATCGTGACCAGAGGTTCCACTGTATATATATATATATATATATATATATATATATATATATATATATATATATATATTATATATATATATATATATATATAACTGGATAAAAACGTTGTCTTTAAACTTGCACTTGGGAAGCTTGGGATTTGAGATGGCGTGCATAATATCTTGAACAAAGTGCTTCACACAAGGCCTGGCTGCTTCGAACTATGTTCAGATAATAAAAACTATGAACCGTGGGAAGACAATATTTTCCTCTTTAACAAACTCAGTGTTCTTCGCATCCTGGCCTAATGATTCATATAATATTTCAAAATTCCCTCCGATGCAACCCACAATTACAGTGTATATACACTGAGAGATGTATGTCTCTCAGAGTATATACACTGAGATATGTATGTCTGTCAGTGTATATACACTGAAAGTTTACTTTAATCTATATTTTAGGTTTTAAAGTATACCTGAATGGTGGTGAACAGGCGACATGCAATATTCATGACAATAATATAGTCGGTAGGCTTTAAGTCTCGTTATCAGTATCCATCATTCCACAATAATTATAAAAAAAACAGGCGAGGAAACAGTTATAATGATAAAATAATGAATGCCTGAGATTGCTGGTTTTACTGGAAGTCATTCGGAAGTCTCATGCAAAAGCGTGTTTCAACATACTGAAGAAAGTTAAGACAGGACATTGTGTGTTGGGTAGTGGATGCCAGTGTTGGCACTGTAGTGGATGCCAGTGTTGGCACTTACCTTCCCGCCAAGGCTCTGGGAAAACAGTAAAATAGTTAATTATATGAGAAGATAAACGCCCATTACACACCACAGTTATGATATACATCACATATACTAATTCTAAATATCAACTCTAATACAGATTAAAATGCAAGCAACATCTGTATAAAAAATGATGAAATTCTAATAAATATTATGTAAGAGAACTTATACACACACTAATACAGTAAAGCCATTATTATTGGTATCTTTAATACAGGAACTGATACTTTTATCTAATATACCAGCAGTGTTACTACCTTACTACACTCTGTTACTACCTTATACACTCTGTTACTACCTTATTACACTCTGTGTTACTACCTTATTACACTCTGTGTTACTACCTTACTACACTCTGTGTTACTACCTTACTACACTCTGTGTAACTACCTTAATACACTCAGTGTAACTACCTTACTACACTCTAGTGTTAAATACCTTACTACACTCTGTGTTACTACCTTACTACACTCTGTGTTACACCTACACACTGTGTATACCTTACTACACTCTGTGTTACTACCTTACTACACTCTGTGTTACTACCTTACTACACTCTGTGTTACTACCTTACTACACTCTGTGTTACTACCTTACTACACTCTGTGTTACTACCTTACTACACTCTGTGTTACTACCTTACTACACTCTGTGTTACTACCTTACTACACTCTGTGTTACTACCTTACTACACTCTGTGTTACTACCTTACTACACTCTGTGTAACTACCTTACTACACTCTGTGTTACTACCTTACTACACTCTGTGTTACTACCTTACTACACTCTGTGTAACTACCTTACTACACTCTGTGTTACTACCTTACTACACTCTGTGTTACTACCTTACTACACTCTGTGTTACTACCTTACTACACTCGTGTTACTACCTTACTACACTCTGTGTTACTACCTTACTACACTCTGTGTTACTAAACCTTACTACACTCTGTGTTACTACCTTACTACACTCTGTGTTACTACCTTACTACACTCTGTGTTACTACCTTACTACACTCTGTGTTACTACCTTACTACACTCGTGTTACTACCTTACTACACTCTGTGTTACTACCTTACTACACTCTGTGTTACACTTACTACCCTGGTTACTACTTCTACACTCTGTGTTACTACCTTACTACACTCTGTGTTACTACCTTACTACACTCTGTGTTACTACCTTACTTACACTCTGTGTTACTACCTTACTACACTCTGTGTTACTACCTTATACACTCTGTGTTACTACCTTACTACACTCTGTGTTACTACCTTACTACACTCTGTGTTACTACCTTACTACACTCTGTGTAACTACCTTACTACACTCTGTGTTACTACCTTACTACACTCTGTGTTACTACCTTACTACACTCTGTGTTACTACCTTACTACACTCTGTGTTACTACCTTACTACACTCTGTGTACTACCTTACTACACTCTGTGTTACTACCTTACTACACTCTGTGTTACTACCTTACTACACTCTGTTACGACTTACTACCTTGTAACTATTACCCCTCTGTGTTACTACCTTACTACACTCTGTGTTACTACCTTACTACACTCTGTGTTACTACCTTACTTTCACTCTGTGTTACTACCTTACTACACTCTGTGTTACTACCTTACTACACTCTGTGTTACTACCTTACTACACTCTGTGTTACTACCTTACTACACTCTGTGTTACTACCTTACTACACTCTGTGTTAACTACCTTACTGACACTCTGTGTTACTACCTTACTACACTCTGTGTTACTACCTTACTACACTCTGTGTTACTACCTTACTTACACTCTGTGTTACTACCTTACTACACTCTGTGTAACTATCTTACTACACTCTGTGTTACTACCTTACTACACTCAGTGTTACTACCTTATTACACTCTGTGTTACTACCTTACTACACTCTGTGTACTACCTTACTACACTCTGTGTTACTACCTTATACACTCTGTGTTACTACCTTACTACACTCTGTGTTACTACCTTACTACACTCTGTGTTACTACCTTATTACACTCTGTGTTACTACCTTACTACACTCTGTGTTACTACCTTACTACACTCTGTGTAACTACCTTACTGCACTCTGTGTTACTACCTTATTACACTCAGTGTTACTACCTTATTACACTCTGTGTTACTACCTTATTACACTCTGTGTTACTACCTTACTACACTCTGTGTTACTACCTTATTACACTCTGTGTTACTACCTTATTACACTCTGTGTTACTACCTTATTACACTCAGTGTTACTACCTTACTACACTCTGTGTTACTACCTTACTACACTCTGTGTTACTACCTTACTACACTCAGTGTTACTACCTTACTACACTCTGTGTTACTACCTTACTACACTCTGTGTTACTACCTTACTACACTCTGTGTTACTACCTTACTACACTCTGTGTTACTACCTTACTACACTCTGTGTTACTACCTTACTACACTCAGTGTTACTACCTTACTACACTCTGTGTTACTACCTTACTACACTCTGTGTTACTACCTTACTACACTCTGTGTTACTACCTTACTACACTCTGTGTTACTACCTTACTACACTCTGTGTTACTACCTTACTACACTCTGTGTTACTACCTTACTACACTCTGTGTTACTACCTTACTACACTCTGTGTTACTACCTTACTACACTCGTGATTATTTTACTACCTTACTACACTCTGTGTTACTACCTTACTACACTCTGTGTTACTACCTTACTACACTCTGTGTACTACCTTACTACACTCTGTGTTACTACCTTACTACACTCTGTGTTACTACCTTACTACACTCTGTGTTACTACCTTACTACACTCGTGTAACTACCTTACTACACTCTGTGTTACTACCTTACTACACTCTGTGTTACTACCTTACTACACTCTGTGTTACTACCTTACTACACTCTGTGTTACTACCTTACTACACTCTGTGTTACTACCTTACTACACTCAGTGTTACTACCTTACTACACTCAGTGTTACTACCTTACTACACTCAGTGTTACTACCTTACTACACACACCAACATTAACTACACTCAGGTTAATTACCTATAATCTGGGGTAACACAACTTATACATTGTGTTTAATCTACAATTAATACACTAAGTGGTAACTACAATGTTATTAACTCTGGTATTAAACCCAACTTGTGTCACACAGTGTACATTGTTATACCTGTATAACCCAACGTTTCACACAGTAGTAATGATTATAAATCTGTATTAACCCACGTGGTGCACACAGTGTACATGATTATACTCTGTATTAACCGAACGTTGTTCACACAGTGTACATGTATACTCGTGTATTTACCCAAGTTTTGTACACAGTGTATGTTTATACTCTGGTATTAACCCGAACGTTGTGTCACACAGTGTACATGTTATACTCTGGTATTAACCCGAACGTTGTGTCACACAGTGTACATGTTATACTCTGTATTAACCCGAACGTTGTGTCACACAGTGTACATGTTATACTCTGGTATTAACCCGAACGTTGTGTCACACAGTGTACATGTTATACTCTGGTATTAACCCGAACGTTGTGTCACACAGTGTACATGTTATACTCTGGTATTAACCCGAACGTTGTGTCACACAGTGTACATGTTATACTCTGGTATTAACCCGAACGTTTGTGTCACACAGTGTACATGTTATACTCTGGTATTAACCCGAACGTTGTGTCACACAGTGTACATGTTATACTCTGGTATTAACCCGAACGTTGTGTCACACAGTGTACATGTTATACTCTGGTATTAACCCGAACGTTGTGTCACACAGTGTACATGTTATACTCTGGTATTAACCGGAGCGTTCTACCACAGTGTACATGTTATACTCTTGTGGTGACCCTAGCTTTATACTTCACAATAAACAGGGTTCAACAAAAGCACTCCCTAATTTCAAACAGGTATAACATGTAACTTTATTGAAATAATCTTGCACAGTTAGTAGCTTCAGATGCAGGATTTCATTCAATTTCATGTGGTATAGGGTAGCATTAAGGCACTCAATGTGCGTCCCTTTGGTTGTTCGGCAAACATCGATGTGATAGTCCAGTTCGGTCCAGACGCTCTGCAGCATATCTGGTGTTGTCATGCGAACTGCTTCAGTGATCGAAATTTTCAGCTCCTCCAGGGTTGCAGGCAGTGGTGGTACGTAAACTGTGCTCTTCACATACCCCCAAAGAAAGAAGTCAAAAGCAGGTCTGGTGACCTCTGCAAGTGGCCTGCGAGGTCACCAGACCTGCTTGTGACTTCTTTCTTTGGGGGTACGTGAAGAGCACAGTTTACGTACCACCACTGCCTGCAACCCTGGAGGAGCTGAAAATTTCGATCACTGAAGCAGTTCGCATGACAACACCAGATATGCTGCAGAGCGTCTGGACCAAACTGGACTATCACATCGATGTTTGCCGAACAACCAGAGGGACGCACATTGAGTGCCTTAATGCTACCCTATACCACATGAAATTGAATGAAATCCTGCATCTGAAGCTACTGTGAAAGATTATTACAATAAAGTTACATGTTAAACCTGTTTGAAATTAGGGAGTTTTTTTTTGTGGACACACTGCGTATACTGTTATATTTCTGGTGCTTTTCGAATCCCTCAGTTAACATTTAAAAAGAGTCAGTTATTGCCTCAAGCGTGATTTCTCGCATCAGTGAAGTAAATTGCTGTGTGCCATATATGTGTAATTTGTGTGTGTGTGTGTGTGTGTGTGTGTGTGTGTGTGTGGTGTGTGTGTGTGTGTGTGTGTGTGTGTGTGTGTGTGTGTGTGTGTGGTGGCAAGAAACAATGTTAATTATCAGGAACACACAACACACTATAGTGGGTAGTGAGAGAAGAACCTGAATTAACAGATATAAGCAGAAGTGATCACGAAAGAGCTAACAGTAGTAGTAATAGCAGTAATGGCAACTGTAATAGTTCTAGCAGCATAGTAGCAGCAGAAATAATAATAGTAACAGTAGCAGTAGTTGTACTGTGACTTCAGCATTTCACTCATTTCTTTGCTATTGTAAGTGTAAATTGAATCCTTTCAAGTAGAACAGCAGCAGCACGCAGCAGCAGCGCATAGCAGCACAGCAGCAGCACAGCAAGCAGCGCAGACTCAGCAGCACAGCAGCAGCAGCAGAGAGTTATATGTAAGTAACAGCAGCAGAAGAATTAGTGGTACAAGCTGTATACACCGAGGTGTATATGCCTCTCAGAGTATATACATTAACAGTTGAATATCTCGGACTATACACACCGAGAGTTATATGTCTCGGAGTATTTACTAAAACCTGAAAGGATTATTGTGTTTATACTATTAGTGAACAGGTATTATGCAACCTCGTGTAGCACTAGTAGTTAACAGGTATTATGCAACCTCGTGTAGCACTAGTAGTTAACAGGTATTATGCAACCTCGTGTAACACTAGTAGTTAACAGGTATTATGCAACCTCGTGTAACACTAGTAGTTAACAGGTATTATGCAACCTCGTGTAGCACTAGTAGTTAACAGGTATTATGCAACCTCGTGTAGCACTAGTAGTTAACAGGTATTATGCAACCTCGTGTAGCACTAGTAGTTAACAGGTATTATGCAACCTCGTGTAGCACTAGTAGTTAACAGGTATTATGCAACCTCGGTAACACTAGTAGTTAACAGGTATTATGCAACCTCGTGTAACACTAGTAGTTAACAGTATTATGCAACCTCGTGTAACACTAGTAGTTAACAGGTATTATGCAACCTCGTGTAACACTAGTAGTTAACAGGTATTATGCAACCTCGTGTAACACTAGTAGTTAACAGGTATTATGCAACCTCGCGTAACACTAGTAAACAGGTATTATGCAACCTCGCGTAACACTAGTAGTTAACAGGTATTATGCAACCTCGTGTAACACTAGTAGTTAACAGGTATTATGCAACCTCGTGTAACACTAGTAGTTAACAGGTATTATGCAACCTCGCGTAACACTAGTAGTTAACAGGTATTATGCAACCTCGCGTAACACTAGTAGTTAACAGGTATTATGCAACCTCGTGTAACACTAGTAGTTAACAGGTATTATGCAACCTCGTGTAACACTAGTAGTTAACAGGTATTATGCAACCTCGTGTAGCACTAGTAGTTAACAGGTAGTATGCAACCTCGTGTAACACTAGTAGTGAACAGGTATTATGCAACCTCGTGTAGCACTAGTAGTTAACAGGTATTATGCAACCCCGTGTAGCACTAGTAGTTAACAGGTATTATGCAACCTCGTGTAACACTAGTACTTAACAGGTATTATGCAACCTCGTGTAACACTAGTAGTTAACAGGTATTATGCAACCTCGTGTAACACTAGTAGTTAACAGGTATTATGCAACCTCGTGTAACACTAGTAGTTAACAGGTAGTATGCAACCTCGTGTAACACTAGTAGTTAACAGGTATTATGCAACCTCGTGTAACACTAGTAGTTAACAAGTATTATGCAACCTCGTGTAGTACTAGTAGTTAACAGGTATTATGCAACCTCGTGTAGCACTAGTAGTTAACAGGTATTATGCAACCTCATGTAACACTAGTAGTTAACAGGTATTATGCAACCTCGTGTAGCACTAGTAGTTAACAGGTATTATGCAACCTCGTGTAGCACTAGTAGTTAACAGGTATTATGCAACCTCGTGTAACACTAGTAGTTAACAGGTATTATGCAACCTCGTGTAGAACTAGTAGTTAACAGGTATTATGCAACCTCGTGTAGCACTAGTAGTTAACAGGTATTATGCAACCTCGAGTAGCACTAGTAGTTAACAGGTATGAAGCCTGGTGTAGCCACGAGGGTTCAGGTAACCTAGTAGTGTCCGACAGTGATAGCAGTAGTTTAGCAGTACTGGACGTTGAAGAAATAATAGTAATAACATTAGTAATGACAGCAGTAGTCAAATCCCAGGATGTGGCAGAACAGGTGGGATGGTAGTAGTAGTAGTTGTAGCATCAGCAGTGGTGGTGATGGTAGTGGTGATGGTGGTGGTGATGGTGGTGGTGATGGTGGTGGTGATGGTGGTGGTGATGGTGGTGGTGATGGTGGTGGTGATGGTGTGGTGTAGGTGGTGGTGATGGTATGGTGTTAGTGTGATGTGGTGTTGGTGGTGATGGTAGTGGTGATGGTAGTGGTGATGTAGTGGTGATGGTGTGGTGATGATGTGGTGATGGTGGGTGTGGTGATGGATGGATGGTGATGGTGTGGTGATGGTAGTGGTGATGGTGAGTGGTGATGGTGGTGGTGATGGTGGGTGGTGGTGATGATGGAGTGGTGATGGGTGGTGATGTGTGGTGATGTGGTGGTGATGGTGAGTGGTGATGGGTGATGGTAGTGGGATGGTAGTGGTGATGGGGGTGGTGGTGGATGGTGGTGATGGTAGTGGATGGGTGGTGGTGATGGTAGTGGTGATGGTGGTGGTGATGGTGGTGGTATGGTAGTGGTGATGGTGGGTGATGGTGTGGTGATGTGGTGATGGTGTGTGGTGATGGTGGTGGTGATGGTGGTGGTGATGGTAGTG
This sequence comes from Cherax quadricarinatus, assembly GCF_026875155.1. NCBI lineage: Eukaryota > Metazoa > Arthropoda > Malacostraca > Decapoda > Parastacidae > Cherax > Cherax quadricarinatus. The sequence continues at coordinate 5,634,917 of NC_069448.1, forward strand.
GTTGAGTGGTATGGTGGTGGATGGTGTGTGATGGTGGTGGTGATGGTGGTGGTGATGGTGGTGGTGATGGTGGTGGTGATGGTAGTGGTGATGGTGTGGTGATGGTGTGGTGATGGTGGTGGTGATGGTGGTGGTGATGGTAGTGGTGATGGTGGTGGTGTATGATGGTGGTGATGGTGGTGGCGATGGTTGTGGTGATGGTGGTATGGTGTGGTGGTGTGGGGTGTGTGGTGGTGATGGTGGTGGTGATGGTAGTGGTGATGGTAGTGGTGATGGTGTGTGAATGTGGTGATGGTGGTGGTGATGTGTGGTGATGTAGTGGTGATGTGGTGTGGTAGTGGTGATGGTGGTGGTGATGTGGTGGTGATGGTGGGTGATGGGTGGTTGATGGTGGATGGTGGGTGGTGGATGTGGTGGTGGTGATGGTGGTGGTGATGGTGGTGATGGTAGTGGGATGGTAGTGGTGATGGTGGTGGTGATGGTGGTGGGTGATGGTATGGTGATGTAGTGGTGATGGTGGTGGTGATGGTAGTGGTGATGGTGGTGGTGAGTGGGTGATGGTGTGGTGATGGTGGTGGTGATGGTAGTGTGATGGTTGTGGTGATGGTGTGGTGATGGTGGATGGTAGAGGTGGGATGGTAGTGGTTATGAGTGGTGATTATGGGATGGTGGTATGGATGATGGTAGGTGATGGTGGTGGTGATGGTATGGTGACTGTTGGATGAGTGGTGATGGGGTGTTGGTTTGATGGTGGTGGTGATGGTAGTGGTGATGGTGTGGTGTGTGGTGGTGATGGTGTGGTGATGGTGGTGGATGTGGTGGATGTGGTGAGGTTAGGGATGGTCGGTGATGGTCGTGATGTGGTGTGATGGTATGTGATGTAGATGGTGATGGTGTGAGATGGTGGTATGGTGGTGGATGGGTGATGATGGTGGTGGTGATGGTAGTGTGTGTATGGTGATGGTGTGATGGTATGGTGTGTGTGATGGTGTGTGTGATGGTAGTGGTGATGTGGTGATGATGTGTTGATGGTGTATGTGTGGTGATGGTGGTGGGATGGTGGTGTGTGATGTGTGGTGATGGTAGTGGATAGTGTGGTATGGTAATGGAGAATGGTGGTATGTGTGGTGAAGGTGGTGGTGATGGTAGTGTGATGGTGTGGTGAGATGTGTGGGTCGATGGTTGTGTGATGGTGGTGTGATGGTGTAGTGGTGATGTGGTGTGATGGTAGTGGTGATGGTAGTGGTGATGGTAGGTATGGTGTGTGATGTAAGTGTGATGGTGTGATGATTATCAGTGGTGAATGTGTGAGATGTGGTAAATGTGGTGCGTAGACATTGTGGTATCAGTGGGGTACTGTTCACTCATGGACACTTGAACGCAACATGGTAACTAATGTTCATGATTGGTATACATGTTACAACAGTGTAACAAGTCACATCAGGAGTAACGATTGTTACATCAGTGGCAACGATTGTTCTGATCAGAGGTACATTGTCCATGCAGTGGCCTGTACATGTTCTAACATTTATGTTCCATCAGGTAAAAGTGGTTACATCATTGGTAATATAATGTTCCATCAGTGTAAAAGTGGTTTCATCAGGTCAGGAACACTTTGTATTCATAGTGTTATCAGTTGTTATCAGTGGTACATTGTCTAACCACATGTCGTAATTATTACAAGTTTATTCCATCATATTTGATAACATATGTTTATGTCACATATGTGGGTAACAATTGTTTTTACTACATCATAGGTTTAACATTGTTCCATCAGTGGTAACATTGTTCCATCAGTGGTAACATGTTACATCAGTGGTAACATTGTTACATCAGTGGTAACATTGTTACATCAGTGGTAACATTGTTACATCAGTGGTAACATTGTTACATCAGTGGTAACATTGTTCCATCAGTGGTAACATTGTTCCATCAGTGGTAACATTGTTCCATCAGTGGTAACATTGTTACATCAGTGGTAACATTGTTACATCAGTGGTAACATTGTTACATCAGTGGTAACATTGTTACATCAGTGGTAACATTGTTACATCAGTGGTAACATTGTTACATCAGTGGTAACATTGTTCCATCAGTGGTAACATTGTTACATCAGTGGTAACATTGTTACATCAGTGGTAACATTGTTACATCAGTGGTAACATTGTTCCATCAGTGGTAACATTGTTCCATCAGTGGTAACATTGTTACATCAGTGGTAACATTGTTCCATCAGTGGTAACATTGTTCCATCAGTGGTAACATTGTTCCATCAGTGGTAACATTGTTACATCAGTGGTAACATTGTTACATCAGTGGTAACATTGTTCCATCAGTGGTAACATTGTTACATCAGTGGTAACATTGTTCCATCAGTGGTAACATTGTTCCATCAGTGGTAACATTGTTCCATCAGTGGTAACATTGTTCCATCAGTGGTAACATTGTTCCATCAGTGGTAACATTGTTCATCATAGTACATCATGTGGTAACATGTACTGTGGTAACATGTTCCATCAGTGGTAACATTGTTACATCAGTGGTAACATTGTTACATCAGTGGTAACATTGTTCCATATATTAACTTCACACTAAACAATCTTACAGTAAAAACATGCTAGGTATTGTACCTAACAATAAAAGCACAGCAGCAAATAATATGATAATTATTTAGTTCAGGCAGCTTTGTTGTGAGTTCAAAGATAAGATGATAGTCACTATCTCCTGTAGTTAATATGTTGTGTGATGGTCACAGTTGTGGTCTATGGGGCAGCAGCTGCTTTTCGGTAACCAAACCTAACCTAACCAACTAAACCAAATCTAGACTAGGAATTAAATTCTAGGTTAGATTAAACTGGGTTTGATAAGTTAGATTTGTTAAGGTGAGTTTGCTATGCTATGTTCGTTAAGGTGAGTTTCTTAGGTTAGATAGCATTGTTAGGTTAAGTTACCTGTAAATAATAACTTTCATGGCACAGGCCCAAGATATAATTATGTCCAATTAATATTTGAGAATTTATATACAATAAAAAACACAAGCCCCTAAACTGGATATTAAGCAAAAATATACATACAACAGTAACATAGCAAAAAAAAAAAAATGTATATATATATATAGCAAAGAAAATTTGCATCAACCCATATGATGTAAGGCCCCTGAGCTTTTCCTAGGATGAACAAGGCTTTGTATTATCCTTATATATATTTTTTTTACTACTCGAGCAAAGCAAAATCAAGAACCGACCAAAGCTTACCTCCACAAAATATCTAGGATTTGTTAGGTATTGTCTGTTTGGTTTAGAGACTCTTGAAGTCATAACCCGCTCGTTACTGACGCTATTCTGGAAAAAAGAGTATGACGCGTACCAGACTGTTAAGTTCAGTAGTGACACATACCATGAACTTCCTGCCCAAGTGATACATACCATGAACTTCCTGCCCAAGTGACACATACCATGAACTTCCTGCCCAAGTGACACATACCATGAACTTCCTGCCCAAGTGACACATACCATGAACTTCCTGCCCAAGTGACACATACTATGACTTCCTGCCCAAGTGACACATACCATGAACTTCCTGCCCAAGTGACACATACCATGAACTTCCTGCCCAAGTGAACATACCATGAACTTCCTGCCCAAGTGACACATACTATGAACTTCCTGCCCAAGTGACACATACCATGAACTTCCTGCCCAAGTGACACATACCATGAACTTCCTGCCCAAGTGACACATACCATATACTTTCTGCCCAAGTGACACATACTATGAACTTCCTGCCCAAGTGACACATACCATATACTTCCTGCCGAAGTGACACATACCATGAACTTCCTGCCCAAGTGACACATATGAACTTCCTGCCCAAGTGACACATACCATACACTTCCTGCCCAAGTGACACATATGAACTTCCTGCCCAAGTGACACATACCATGAACTTCCTGCCCAAGTGACACATACCATGAACTTCCTGCCCAAGTGACAATACTATGAACTTCCTGCCCAAGTGACACATACCATGAACTTCCTGCCCAAGTGACACATACATGAACTTCCTGCCCAAGTGAACATACCATAACTTCCTGCCCAAGTGACACATATGAACTTCCTGCCCAAGTGACACATACCATGAACTTCCTGCCCAAGTGACACATACCATGAACTTCCTGCCCAAGTGACACATATGAACTTCCTGCCCAAGTGACACATACAGAACTTCCTGCCAAGTGACACATAATGAACTTCCTGCCCAAGTGACACATACCATACACTTCCTGCCCAAGTGACACATACCATGAACTTCCTGCCCAAGTGACACATACCATGAACTTCCTGCCCAAGTGATACATACCATGAACTTCCTGCCCAAGTGACACATACCATGAACTTCCTGCCCAAGTGACACATACCAGAACTTCCGCCCAAGTGACACATACCATGAACTTCCTGCCCAAGTGACACATACCATGAACTTCCTGCCCAAGTGACACATATGAACTTCCTGCCCAAGTGACACATACCATGAACTTCCTGCCCAAGTGACACATACCATGAACTTCCTGCCCAAGTGACACATACCATGAACTTCCTGCCCAAGTGACACATACCATGAACTTCCTGCCCAAGTGACACATACCATGAACTTCCTGCCCAAGTGACACATACCATGAACTTCCTGCCCAAGTGACACACACATCTTGAATAATAATGACAAGAAGGCGAGTGAGAAGAGACGCATATATACTGATAGCAAGAAGCATTAAACTCGTTGTACAGCAGCACTTGCCTAAATCTTTACCCAAGTTTTCTAAGATGAAGTGAAAAAAAATATAATAGCCTCGTTTTCTGTTCTGTGACTTTCAACACCGGAATAAAATATATTTCTCTCTAATTAATGCAAATTAATGTAACGATGAACATCAAAATGGTATACAATACCGACAGGTTGTAAGGTAAGACACATATGCAACAGTTAGACAACTTTATTCCGAAACGTTTCGCCTACACAGTAGGCTTCTTCAGTCGAATACAGAAAGTAGGCAGGAACAGTAGAGATGTGAAGACGATGTAATCAGTCCATCACCCTTAAAGTCGTAGAATTTGAGGTTGTCAGTCCCTCGGCCTGGAGAAGTTCAGTTCCATAGTCAGGAACTATCTGAAGATCAAGCGACAGTGCGGAGACTTAAATACTGTCGGAAAGAGAGGTGCAGGGTAGTAGTAGTAGTAGTAGTAGTAGTAGTAGTAGTATTAGTAGTAGTAGTAGTAGTGAGAGGCCACTGAGAAGTCATGTCCCTCTCAGATCCAACACTTCTCACTTGAAAAGCTTGTCCAGGGTGTTTTCTGTACCAAGATGCCACGTGTTGCAGTGTCTGACAAGATGAACATCTTCAGATAGTTCCTGACTATGGAACTGAACTTCTCCAGGCCGAGGGACTGACAACCTCAAATTCTACGACTTTAAGGGTGATGGACTGATTACATCGTCTTCACATCTCTACTGTTCCTGCCTACTTTCTGTATTCGACTGAAGAAGCCTACTGTGTAGGCGAAACGTTTCGGAATAAAGTTGTCTAACTGTTGCATATGTGTCTTACCTTACAAATTAATGTAAGTTCCTGTTAGAGCCTTCATAAGGGAAATATCTTGTCATTTTTCTTCTGTTTAAAACCTTATGAATGGATGAGGACTAACGTACAAATAGTAATTTAAACTGAATATCAAAACAATTGTTTGTTAATCAAGGCAAAACAAAGGAAGTAAAACATTAAATTAATTTCTAACTAGTGACGAAGGTAAGTTCCCGCTCTCACCTCTGATTTAACCATGAAAAATGAGTCTAAATTTGACTGACGAAGAGAAAGCTTGTATATATATATATATATATATATATATATATATATAATATATATATATATATATATATATATATATATATATATATATATATATATATATATATACCATGCATCGCCTTGTCAGCATTAGCTCAAATCGTCCAAAATAAAAAATCTGATCCAGTCCCTCTATCTCGAAAGCTTTTGCATGTACACTTCATGGATACTTTCTTAAGTACCTTGATCACTCACCAGCAACATTGTTATGTTCTCGAAATTCATGGATACAGGATCTCTAAGGCCCATTATATTTGTGGTCTCTTTTTACTTCATGTTTGGCTGCCTACACCTCGAAGTTACTGTACAGTGAGTCGTTTGTTATGGCTCGGGATATTCACAGAGCTGTGTCATATCTGAATATTTACAACGTCTTGGTAGGGTTGACATCAGCTGTTACTCTCCAAGCCGATACTATTTACCTTTCTATCTTTTTTCTTTAGGCTGTTCTTGAACATCGTCATTGATGACGGTTTTGTTGTCATTGGTGGTGGTGTTGCAGCCACTATGAACACTGGTGTCAATGGTGGTGGTGTTGCATCCACTATGAACACTGAGGTGTCAATGGTGGTGGTGTTGCATCCACTATGAACACTGAGGTGTCATTGGTGGTGGTGTTGCATCCACTATGAACACTGAGGTGTCAATGGTGGTGGTGTTGCATCCACTATGAACACTGAGGTGTCATTGGTGGTGGTGTTGCAGCCACTATGAACACTGAGGTGTCAATGGTGGTGGTGTTGCATCCACTATGAACACTGAGGTGTCAATGGTGGTGGTGTTGCAGCCACTATGAACACTGAGGTGTCATTGGTGATGGTGTTGCATCCACTATGAACACTGAGGTGTCAATGGTGATGGTGTTGCATCCACTATGAACACTGAGGTGTCAATGGTGGTGGTGTTGCATCCACTATGAACACTGAGGTGTCAATGGTGGTGGTGTTGCATCCACTATGAACACTGAGGTGTCAATGGTGATGGTGTTGCATCCACTATGAACACTGAGGTGTCAATGGTGGTGGTGTTGCATCCACTATGAACACTGAGGTGTCAATGGTGGTGGTGTTGCATCCACTATGAACACTGAGGTGTCAATGGTGGTGGTGTTGCATCCACTATGAACACTGAGGTGTCAATGGTGGTGGTGTTGCATCCACTATGAACACTGAGGTGTCAATGGTGATGGTGTTGCATCCACTATGAACACTGAGGTGTCAATGGTGGTGGTGTTGCAGCCACTATGAACACTGAGGTGTCAATGGTGGTGGTGTTGCATCCACTATGAACACTGAGGTGTCAATGGTGGTGGTGTTGCAGCCACTATGAACACTGAGGTGTCAATGGTGGTGGTGTTGCATCCACTATGAACACTGAGGTGTCAATGGTGATGGTGTTGCATCCACTATGAACACTGAGGTGTTAATGGTGGTGGTGTTGCAGCCACTGAGGTGTCATTGGTGGTGGTGTTGCATCCACTATGAACACTGAGGTGTCATTGGTGGTGGTGTTGCATCCACTATGAACACTGAGGTGTCATTGGTGGTGGTGTTGCATCCACTATGAACACTGAGGTGTCAATGGTGGTGGTGTTGCATCCACTATGAACACTGAGGTGTCAATGGTGGTGGTGTTGCAGCCACTATGAACACTGAGGTGTCATTGGTGGTGGTGTTGCATCCACTATGAACACTGAGGTGTCAATGGTGGTGGTGTTGCAGCCACTATGAACACTGAGGTGTCAATGGTGGTGGTGTTGCAGCCACTATGAACACTGAGGTGTCAATGATGGTGGTGTTGCAGCCACTATGAACACTGAGGTGTCAATGGTGGTGGTGTTGCATCCACTATGAACACTGACGTGTCAATGGTGGTGGTGTTGCAGCCACTATGAACACTGAGGTGTCAATGGTGGTGGTGTTGCAGCCACTATGAACACTGAGGTGTCAATGGTGGTGGTGTTGCAGCCACTATGAACACTGAGGTGTCAATGGTGGTGGTGTTGCAGCCACTATGAACACTGAGGTGTCAGTGGTGGTGTTGCAGCCACTATGAACACTGAGGTGTCAATGGTGGTGGTGTTGCAGCCACTATGAACACTGAGGTGTCAATGGTGGTGGTGTTGCAGCCACTATGAACACTGAGGTGTGAATGGTTGTACAAACCTGCAACAAGACGTCTACAGTGATCATCAAGTCAGGTGCTGACACAAGTACTCTGGCGTCTCCCTCTTCTTTCATTATTTAGTGATATTTAGAGTGCATACATCAGTGTTTTATACTAACATGATGACTACTTTGTGTACTATTCTACATTATATTCTCTACATCGTTCACTCCTCTATATTGTTCACTCTTCTACATTGTGCATTTTCGTACATACTACAGCCATTAGTTATCCCCGAAGGGATACCTTTACGAGGTTGCCTGACATTTTTCTTTCTTCAGCTTTTCAATTTTATTTTGCTCATAACTCGAGAACGCCTCATCCAATAGGTTTCAAATTTTCAGGACTTGTGTAGGGTGACGAGGACCAAAGTCTTGGGAGTAAACATCTTCTCATGTCCTGTGACTCAAGTTGTTGAACCCCATTCCCAGAATCCCAGAATCCCAGCATCCCAGCATCATAGCATCCCAGCATCCTAGGATGCTGGGAGAGAGATATTCAAATGTGCTGATGCAGATTTCACAACTTCTGTGTAAAACAGAGTGAAACTTTTATTCCCGTTAAATCACGTTAAATAAATTTTAGTTTATTTCTAAACAGCATCAATAATTAATGGCTGATGCATCTTAAAATCAGGATAACAATTATTAAGTTTCGTTTATGTGTAAGCAAATTCGTTGATGTAGTAAAAAAAAATGGAATCGTCGAAATCCGTGAATTAACTGGAGAATGGCTCATCTGATCGGCTTCAAATTTTCACCACCAGTCTGGCTTCCTGAACACAAAGATTCACGCTGCTGTTGGTGGCATATGGCCAAATTTGCCAATTTTATTGAATAAATAATGATATTAATTTATTTTATTCGGTAACGAAAGACTGCTTCTTATTATTGTCTTAAAAATAATACCATTGACAACGTTTTCTGTAATGAAGATGATAATATATAAGTTTAGTCTGAGTTACAGCAAATTATGAAATTTTACTGAAATATTTAAAAAACTGAAATAGTCGGAATCAGGTCAATTATTGATGTGATTACCTGTCACACCTGTGTGAGGGTAAACTCTGACACCTGTGTGAGGGTAAATTCTGACACCTGTGTGAGGGTAAACTCTGACACCTGTGTGAAGGTAAACTCTGACACCTGTGTGAGGGTAAACTCTCACACAGGTGTGAGGGTGACACTTGTACGACAAACTCGAGACATTTTCTATTATTAACTGTGATCTTGTCCTGTGAGAGATGTCAGAGTAACAAAATTAATTTTAAAAACCCGATACAATCATAAAATTTTTGTTCCTGACGATGTAATGCTACCGTTTGCCTTTTTGAGGGGGAGGACGGCCTAAACCCACGGGTTTTGATGGGAAATAAAAGCCCTAAAACCACTGGTTAAGGGGGGCCGGTCGTCCGGGTTTAAGCGCCTTTAAATTTACTATACAATCTCTTAGGGGTTGTCCATTCAGAAGGACCAATTTATTGCGCTTTCGTATGAGCCGTCAACTTTTGTGAAGGGTTGAGGCAGCGGGTCAAACATGGAGCCCACGGGGCCCCTCACTTCTTTTAGAAAAAGGTTTGTAAGGATGAGGGGGGGTAAACGGTTCCCCCCAAACACACCCCCCAAACACTTTTTCCCCCCAAACTCTTTTACTGCCCAAAATGTTAAAACCACCATAAAAGACTAGGTTGTCCCTTTCCCTCATTGTTTTTTCCCCAGGCCCAAAAACACTTTTAAAACTGTATCATTTTTTTGAAAAATTTTTTTTTGATTAAAATTCTTATCCCTTTTGAATTTGCAGAATTTACTAATTTATAAAATTTTGGGGATTTATATGATAAAATTTTGCGTCTCGGGGCCAGACACGATGTATTTTCTCCTTAAAATTTCTAGCCCCTTTTTCCCCGTTTTTAAAAAAAAAGGTCAGTAGTTATTAAAAAACTTTTTGGGGGTTGGGCATCCTGGGGGGAAAAACTTTAAATGGAAATTTAAGTAGTAAATTAAGATATTTTTGTGCGTTTTTTTCATAGATTAAATGATTTTTTTTTTTCCAAAGGGGGCGAGTGTGGGGGAAATTTTCGGCCCCTTTAAAACTCTTTTATATTTTTTAAATTAATCCCCCAAAATGCAGCATATTTTTTTGGTATTATCCCCAAAATTCTACAGTCCCTTTTTTAAAGGTTGGAGGGGGGCCTAGTGCAAAACAATGAAGTTTTTTTTTATAAATTATATTGACTTGCATAAATAACAAAGGCTTTCATTTAAAAATTTATGTACGTAAATTCAGTGTAATTCGGTCAAAATTATTCCCCGAGGTTTTCAAACGGGGATTAAAATATGGGCGTCTGGTTAAAAGCAGGTCAGAGGTGGTTTCCTAGCTTTTTTTTAAAAAATTTTTTAAAAAGGGGAAAAAAGAAAAAAGAAAATAGAAAAACCAAGCCAACCAAAAGTCATTTTTTTTAGTTTTTTCCAAAAAAAGTTTAAACACTTTTAGGTTAAATTAAGACAAAAACGTTTTTTAAATTTTTCCCTACCTGAAAAAGTTAATTTAAATATATGCCCTTTTTGTGATTTTTTAACTAAATAGTTAACTAACTTATGCTTTTTTTTAAATCGTGTTTTTAAAATTTAACAAGCAACTGACATGAACGTTGCTGAAAAAACTTACGTAATATAAAATATATTTTTTTTTTAACCAAAAGAATTTCCCAATAAGCTCTTTTAATTGTTTTCCAGGGAATATTGCAGAGAAAACTTGTTTAATGTAAAAACCCAAAAGGGGAAGTATCAGAAACCCTCTGTCCCCAGGGTAAAAAAGGGAAAGGAAAAAAACCCTTGTACCTTTTTCCCGTTTCGGGGAATTACTCAAAAAAAACTGAAAATCAAGTCCTCTGTCCCAGATTTCCCCCTTGGCCGATTTCAGGGGGACTCAGAAATTAACCGGGGTGGGCAAATTGGGAAATGACCTGATATGGGTCAGGTAGGTGGGGGTTGTTGGTTGCCATTATGACGCGTTTGGGAACATAGTTTAGCCCCCCCAAAACGACTTTTTTCCAATTTGGGAAAATTTATTTAAACAAAAAATGATCCCAAATGGTAAACAATAGTTTAAAAAACATCTCATTGGTCAAATGAGGGGCCCTATATGGGGCCTTTTAAAAAAAAAAAGGGGAGGGGCCCAAAAAGGAAATAAATTTTTAATTCAAATAAAGGGGAGAAAAAAGGGAAAGGGGAAAATAAAAAAAAGCTAAAAGAGATTATGAGGCTAAGAGGCGGGATTCAAAGACTAACCCCAAAAAAGGTTTCTTTCAGGTATACAGAATTTAACTTTGGGGAACAAAAACAGGCCCATTTAAAAAAGTTACTCAGAGAAAAGGGGAAATTTTGTAAAATTTTTTAATATTTTTTTTCCTCTCATTTTTTAATACAAAAACCTAAATTAGTAAAAAAAAGGAGGGTGAAAAAACTATGCACGTTTGGAATTTGGAATTGGTTCTCAGCCAAAGGAAAAATTTAAAAACCCGAACTGTTTCCCCCGGCCCTGATGAACTGGTTTGCAAAGAGTTTTAAAGTGTAAATAGGAGTTAGCAAACCTTTGGGGCTAGCCCTTTTAAAACAAATCATTTACAGTTCCCATAGTCCCTGAAAAGGTGGATAATGATAATATAATCCCTTATTTAAAAAGCAGGAGACGGATCCTTAGCTTCAAAACTATGGGTTAATAACCCTTACCTCCCATAGGGGGAAAATTTAGGGGAATTTAAATAATTGCCGAGGAAAACTCGAAGCCCATCTTAAAAGGCAAAAATTTGATTAATGAATTTGACACGGTTTTACAAAGGGGAATTCTTTTTTTTACGAATTTAAACTTTTTTTCACAAGGTATCTGAGGGGGGTAGATTTGGAAGGGAAATTTATGATACTGCGTATATGGACTTCCCCTAGGCTTCCGATAGGGGTTTCCACTTTAAAAGGGAAAATTTTGGGGCCACATAAAAATAGGAGAAATTTTTTCCTGGGTAGGGGGCGGGGTTTTGGGAAAAATAGGCAGCAGTGTGTTTTACATAAATTGGGGAAAAAATCAGAGTGGGGGAAGCATCATAAACGGCTTTCCCACGGGGGTTTTCAGGGGTTGGGCCCTTTGTTGTTTACATTTTTATATAAAGGACACTGTGGGGGAAAAAAGAAAAACATAAGCAAGTTTGCCGAGGGAACCCCAAAAATTTAGGTCCCCAAAAATTTTTTCAAATTAAAGGGAAAATTGAACCCCGGGAAGATTTGAATAGATAAATGCAGTGGTCAGAGAATTTGGCAGATGAAGCTTAATATAGACAAATGCAAATTTCCTTAAACTTTGGAAAAAGGGAAAAAAAAACCATGCTTTTATAAATAAATAATATGTTTTGATATTTAATGATTGTAAAAAGGATTTAGGATTTTCGGTTAGCAGAATAAAAAAACCAAAAAAAACAGTGCAAAAGTTTTCCCCAAAATTTAAATTTGAACAGAACCCCTTGGGCTTCATTTTAAAGGGCAAAAATTTAATAGCAGTCCTCAGGTTTTTCAAAAAACGACATATCTTTGGTTGGGCCCTTAAATTTGATTATGTCCCCATTTTGGGGTTTCACCGATTACAGAAATGGATATGAATAAACGGGGAAAAGAAATGAAGGGGATGGAAAGTTGATCCCATGTATCGGGAAAACCTTCCTATGGGGAAATAGACTGAGGGCCCCTTTTTGAATCTGCACTCTCTAGAAAAAAAAGGTAAAATTTTAAGGGAAAATATGATTGGGGTGTTTTAAAGGGAAAAACAGGGAAAAAATTAAAAGGAATGTAAATAGCGTGCTTAAAATGTTTACCCAAAGGGGACGGGGACTGCAGCAGGGGTTTTTAAAATTTGGGGAAAAATTTCAGATTAAGGAAGGTTTAGGAAAGCTTTGGGTTTTTGGTAAATAGAGTTGTGGATGGTGGAACAAACCCCCGAATCCCGTCATAAAATACAAAAAAACCACGCACTTTAAAAAGAGAGGAGCTTACGCCCCGACGTTTCCGCCCGTTGGACCATTTAAAAAAGAAGTTTTTTGTGTATCGTTCCAGTCACGGTTTTTGTCCCTTTTTTTTATTTTTTTCCCGCCATAAAAGGGGGGATTTGGGTGTTTTTTTAAAAATTTAAAGGTTTGGATAAATACATGGTGGGGGGTGGGTGGGTGTGATTTGGGGCCCTTTGGCTAGCTTGGGGATAATAGGTCTGTCCCTGCCCTTTAGTGGATGTGATCAAAACCCTGAGTAGGTGGGTCTTTGGGTTTTTTAACCCCGGGAGGGGGACTTGAACTTGCCCGCATGGGTTTGTACCCCCCCCCCCCCCCCCCCCCCCCCCCCCCCCCCCCCCAATGCTGCGTTTTTCATCCTTTTTAATGTTCTTATTATTTTTTAAACACAATGGGAAAGTCATCTAGATATTGAAAAGATTAAAAACCAAAAATTTGGGCCCCATCACAAAATCAAAAACGAATGCCGTTTAATTTAAGTTTAAGACAAGTTGGAAAACCCTGGGAAAAAAAATGTCTTCTCATTTTAAGACATGTAAACTAGCCGGGGAGCAGTGCCCAAACTTTTCAAAGGGACCGTGAAACCCCTACGTCCTTTTTGTCTAAACACACAGGTATATATACAGTATATACACAGTTTGTGGGGGGGGCCCGCTAACATGTTTGAACCAACGGAAAATAACGTAACATGACAAACCCTGTCTGATTCCCCCACTTGAAAAGGGAAAGTCGAGCAGGTCAAGGGGGGCCCGGGGTGTGGGATGCGTGGCCGTAGAGCTGTTTTTCGATTAGTGGGGCGGGGGAGGGAAGGGGGTACTGTAGGAAAGTCCGCGCCCATCGGGTCAAGAACCACGCCCATCCCTCTTCGGGGAAAGATTTCTGTTTTTAAAAATTTTAAGGAACCCCTGGTTATGGCTGTCAGTAAATTTTCCAACTACCCCCCCCCGGAGGGCCCCAAGAAAGAAGCCCAGAAGAAAGAAAAAAGATGAACGCCCCCCAAAGGGGAAACCCCCGGGGGCCCACTATCGGGAGAAAAACCCGGGCCGGGAAGTAGGGCAAACCCCTTTAATGAATGAATGAAGAAATCACGTTTGTGCTTTCACCTTACACCCCCGACGTCAAAAATATGGCTACAAGCTCCCCACTCACTTTTTCCCTTTTCAACGTTTTTTTACAATTTCATTGCAGGGGAACTTTTAAACAACTAATGGCCCGGATCCCCCATATACGTCGGCTACAGAGCGGTTTTCCCCAAAAGCCCAGCAAAAATCGAGGAAATTTATTTTAAAATTGATAGTATTTTCACAGCTTTTAAATAAAACCAATACTCGCTGCTGTCACACACACTGAAAATTTTTGTCCCCCTTCCTTACATAACTTTGCTGTCTCGCCAAACCAAAGTCCCTTAAAAAGTTTACCCAATTTCATCGAGTTTCGGTTTTTAAAAAGGGTTAGTTGTGTCAAACCTTTTTTAGCAAGCATAAAGTTGTTTTGGTTGGACACGGGAAAAAACTGACGACATGGTAATGTAAAGATTTATCGACCGTCCGGACCCCCAAACGGTTTTTCCCATTTTTCCCCTAAGGAAATCCCTTTTATTTTTTAAATTTTAGGTACTGTTTTGGGATGGAAAAACAAATGAAAATAATGTTGGTCAAAAATCGAAAAGAAATTTTTTTTTCTTTAAAACCAAATTTTGAGCCCCTAGGTAAAATTTTTAAATCATTGCTTCCCCACTATCTGTTTGTGAAAAATTCAACTGACTTCCCAAAGGGGGGGGCGGGTTTAAAAAAACTTTATGCACCTCTATGGGGGAACTGCCAGATGACCTAACAGTTTACTATACTTTAAATTTCTTTGTATATCAAAGTTTCACGCAGAACCCCTTTTTCATAACCCTTTTTATTTTTTACTAACACACTCATTTTAACACGCCCTCCCCGAAGTTCCCATTTTTCGTTACGGGGACTACTTCATAAACTTTTAAACATAAAGAAACCCCCAGTGTTAACAATGATTTTTAAATTTGACACCTTCATTTAACCCCTCGGTTCGTTTAAACCCTTCCCGCAACATTTAACCCCCTTTTGTGCTCAAATTTGGACCCCTGCTAGTCTGTCTGTATTTCAAATTTAACAATAAATAAAGGCCCGGGAGGGGGAAAAAAATTTTGACAACATTGTATCAATAATTGTATTAATTTATCATTTATAATTAAAAATTTCTGTCCCGGGAATTTTTTTTGTGTATCTGAAATGAAAATTTTTAATTATTAGAAATACATTTTAGATTTTCCCCTTAAAATTTTTGTTATTAGATGAAGGGAAAATTACATTGAGATCATGTTAAAGTAAACACATTAAAATAATTTTAGGGACCCCTTTTTGGGTTTTTTATCTTAACTCAAGGAAAAACAAATTACCAGAAAAAAACAATTAGAATTTTTTTTTGTATTGCATTTTTAAAAAAGCACAAAAGAGACAAAACAAGACAAGAATTTCAGCTGAAACACATTTGGGAGCGCTGATCATAGTTATCATTATGATTGATCATAATAATCTGTTTTTTTGGGCCCTTGTGATTCCACATGATATTTTGTCTTGTGAAATTACACATGATATTTTGTTTTTGTGATTTTTAAAATGTGTTTGGATGGGTCTGTGATTTTACACATTTTTATTTTGTCTTGTTTATTTTAAAATGATGTTTGGATGTGTCTTGTGATTCACCCCTTTTTTTTTGTCTTGTGATTTACACATGATGTTTGGATGTTTTGTGATTTAAAACATGAAAATTTTTTTTTGTTTGTGATTTACCAGGGTGTTTGGATGTTTTCTTGTGATTCAAAACATGATATTTTTGTCTTGTGATTTACACATGAGGATGTGTCTTTTGTTCACACATTTATATTTTTTCTTGTTGGTTTACACATGATATTTTTTCTTGTGTTTTACACATGATATTTTGTCTTGTGATTCACACATGGGTATTTTGTCTTGTGGGTTCAACATGATATTTTGTCTTTGGATTTACACATGAAAATTTTGTCTTTTGATTTTCACATGATGTTTGGATGTGTCTTGTGATTCACACTGTTTTTTGGAATGTGTCTTGTGACGGGCACCATAAAATTTTTTTTCTTTGATTCACCATGATGTTTTTGGGTTTTGTTTGTGATTCACACAGATATTTTGTTTTGGATTCACAAAGATATTTTGTCTTGTTTTCACATATGTTTGGATGTGTCTTGTGATTCACCATGATATTTTGTCTTTTTGATTTTACCAAGGGGGGGCTTGTGATTCACACATGTGTTTTTGGGTGTGTCTTGTGAATTTACACATGATATTTTGTTTGTGGGTTCACACATGATATTATGTCTTGTTTAAAACCCTGATGGTTTTGGGGTGTCTTGTGATTTAACATGATATTTTGTCTTGTATTCACACATGATATTTTGTCCCGTGATTCACACTGATGTTTTGTGCCTTGTGATTCACACAATGTTTGATTGTTTTTTGTAATTCACACATGACGTGGGGGGACATCATCCAGCCCCTGTAAGCAAAATCCATTTTAGCACTGTGGAAACAAAATCCATCCAGCACTATGGAGACATCCCCTCCAGCCTGTGGAAAAACATCCATCCCCAACCCCTGTGGACACATCATCCAGCACGGGGGAGCAATCCCTCCCGCACTGTGGAGCACATCCTCCAGCACTGTGGAAGCTCATCCTTTCCCGCATGTGGAACCATTTCCCCAACCCGTGGAAACACCCTCCTCCAGCACTGGGGAAAAAACCCTCCATCCAGCCAAAGTGGAGCACATCCATCCAAAAATGTGAAGCACTCCATTCCCAAAAATGTGGAAACACATCCAGCACTTTTGGAACACATCATCCACACTGTGGAGACATTTGTTTCCGCACTTTTGGAGCAATTGTCCGCACTGTGGAGACATCCCTCCGCACTGTGGAGGGACATTTCCCTTTCCCGCCCCTTTTGGAAACACATTTTTTTCCCGCATGGGAAGCACATCCCCTCCAAAATCTGGGGGAGCAAAATCCATCCGCACTATTTGGGGCAAAATCCATCCAGCACCCTGGAACATATTATCCAGCATCTGGGGCACATCCATCCAGCACTTTTTTGGGGGGGACCCTCATCCCACTGTGGAGAAAATCCCTCCAGCACTTGGGGCACATCTTCCCGCCCTGTGGAGCAATCCATTCCGCACTTTGGAAAAATCCATCAGCCTTTTGGGGGCACATCATCCAGCACTGTGGGGCACAATTTCCCTCCCAGCATGTGCAGCCAACTTTTTCCGCACTGTGGGGGCCCATCCATTTCCCCACTTTTGGGGGAAACATCCTTTCCCGCACTGTGGGGGCACATCATCCAGCACTGTTGGGGCACTCCCTCCAGCACTGTGCAGCACATCTATCCCGCACTGGGAAACACATTTCCCTTCCGCCCCTGTGGAACACATCCATCCCGCAATGTGGGACTTTATCCAAACACTTTTGGAGACATTCCCCTTTCCCGCACTCAATCGAGACTCTGGGCTGATCTGGTCAATTATACTTCCTTTTTGGTGGATTATCAGTGTACTTCACCCGATTGGCAAATTTCATACTTTTTCTTTTAATTTCCTTTTGGGCCCCAAAAGGGCGGTTCAAATTTGATTTTTTATTTAGTGTTTTTAATTGTTTAAAAAGGGGGTTCTCGAGATGCAAATTTTGTTCATTGCCCAAATTTTCTGAGTCTGTTCATTTCCCTTTTTTTTTTTCATTGAGTATGTTGTGAGCTTTTTTTTTTAAAAAGGGGGAAACTGGGGGGCTGCCGTAGGGTTTAAAATGGAAATGGGGTGCAGTAGAGGTTTAAAGTGGAAACTTTGGGGGCAGTAGGGTTTAAAGTGGGAAAGTGGTTTTCCCGCAGTTTGGGGGGTTTTTAAAATTTGGGAAAAGGGGGTGCAGTAGAGGTTTTTAAAATGGAAACTGGCGCCTGCAGTAGAGGTTTTTTAAAATTGGGGAAAAAAGGGGCTGCAAAAGGGAGAGGTTTTTTAAAGGGGGAAAGTGGTGTGAGTAGAGGTTTTAAAAATGGAAAAATTTGGGGCCTTTGGGAGTAGAGGTTTTTTAAAGTTGGAGCTTTGGGGCCTTTCCGTGAGGTTTTAAAATTTGGAGCTTTGGGGTGCAAATAGAGGTTTAAAATAGGAGGGGGTTTCTCAAAATTGAGGTTTTTTAAATAGGAGCCGGGTTCCCCGCAGTAGAGGTTTACAAAAAAAGTAAACCCGGACCGTGACTGTTCTTTTGGGGATGCCACTGGATTGTTTTTTTAGTTTATGCGCTGCTACTTAAGCCGAATTCTGGATCTAGCAAGGGCCCTGTGGGCAAAGGGTTACTAGAAAACACAGGGGAAACATGGGGAAAAGTGTGAATTTCAAAATACCAAGCTCCAGAAAATAAAACTTTTAAGGGGCAAAAAAATACTCTTATAGAATTTTCTCAAGTCAGGGCCTGATAAAGCTTTCTGCACAATGACTCAAAAATTACCTCAATAAAAGTTGTCTCTGTTGTGAGCTTGTCGCAAAGGGCATTGTTTCCCCCGCTCGTGGTTTAAAACAAAGGTAACCCCGGGCCCCCCCCCCGGTTTTTTGTATCGAGGGTTTTCCATGGGGAAAGGGTAACTATTTTGTTACCTCTAAATTTTTTTGGGAGAGAATTTAGATTAGGGGGAAAAATAGAAAAATCCCCCCAATCTCTCTTGCCCCAATGCCAGCTGTAATTTTCTTTTTGGGGACAAAAATAAAAGGGGCTAAATAAATTTTAAAAAAATTGTGGAGGGGAGAGTTAAAACGTTTTACTTAATAAAATAAAATGTTTACTATTTTTATTTATTTACCAGGAAAATGTGTCAGGGGGATAAACTTACATAGTTCCTGAAAATTACCCCAGGGTTTTTTACTGGCTTCAGTCGCAGATCAGCAACCTTTTCTTCAGTTAATATTTGCAAAAGGTTTTAAGTAATTGTAAGTTTATTCAGGTATACACAAATACAGTTTTCATAGAAAAAAAATTTACATAGCAGCATTTGCGTAGAGAACCTTGGATAACTAAAAAAGTCAGAGTGCTTCAAAGGCCCCTTTTTAAATGTGCCCGATTTTATTGAAAAATGGTGTAGGTGCATGGGAGAGGGAAATTTAGACCGGGCCGCAGGGGGCCAGACTGGGGGCCCCAGGGGGCTGGGGACTGGGGCCCCCGGGGCTGAGGGCTGGGCCGCAGGGACTGAGACCGGGGCCGCAGGGGAAAGAGGCCCCCCAGGAACCATTAAGATATGCAAAAATGTATTTGGTTTAATTTTTAGTTATTTGAACCTCAAAAAAGAATAGTGTAATGTTGTACTTTAAAAAACATGTACCCAGTTATCACAGCATGATTTGGCTTTGTGGCCGTGGCTTTGTAAGGGGGGGGGGAGGGGGGGGGGGGGGGGGGGGGGGTTTCTGCCCCATTTAGGGGGTGGGAAAATAGAGGGCCCCTGAGGGGTGACAAATAAGGCACAAAACAGTGTTCGCAACATAAAAGAAAAATCCTTTTGGGTTTTTATATAGCCTTTTATAAGATTACGGTAAAATAGGCCTAATAGGGGAAAATCATTGTTTTGATGATGTGGAAAAAATGATTTTGCAGGTTGAAAGCAAGAAAAAGTAAGAATTTAGATTTACTGAGATGTTACCCTTTTCTCAAAGGTCAAATCGGGAAAATAGTATATTGCAATGTTTTTTTTTAATTTTCAAGTTTTTTTCATTTTTGGGAAAATGAATATAAAAGTTTGGATTTTGTTGCTGTACCAAAGTGGTACTTTAGGTTTTTGTTTTCCCCAATATTTCTACGATTTTTTATTTTATTTATTAATAAAGTTAAGAAATGTTCTCCGGTTTGGTTTTTGGTCCTTAAACGTGACCTGGTGGGGTAAAAAACTCCCACTTCACCCCGGAGGTCCCCGGGGGTTCGATTCCCGGGGGGGGAAAAAAATTTGAACCCTTTTTTTACACCTTTTTGTCCTGTTTACCCCAGGAAAACAAATAGGGTACCTGGGTGTTAGTCGACTGGTTGGGTCGCATCCTGGGGGGGCAAAAATGGAAAAAAAGTTAGGGAAATCCCCCCGATTTACCACTGAAATTTTTGGGTTTTTCCTGGGTGGCTAACCCCCCCGGGGTTTTAAAAAAACCCAAAGGGAAATCTTTCTTATCTTATCTCACGCTAAAATTAAAACCCCTGGTCATGCAGTAGTGATTTTAACTGCCCGTTTACTTCTCCCCCTCCCCCGCCCCCTGGTTTCTTTTTGGGGGGACACCAATCCCAGCCCAAAGCCACTGGGGTAGGCACCCATGAACCTTGTCCCCCCACTTACCAAATTTACCCCACACACACACGGAAACAACACGAGGCCAGGGCTGAAATCTCGACCCCTGTAAAACCCCAAATTAGGGGAGTACGAGTACAGGCTAGGGGGTCAAAGACTGCCAAAAATGACTCCCAAAAAAAAGGATCCCTGGGGTTTTAAACCCGGGGTTTTCCTGGAGAGGGTTTCGGGGGGTTTAACGCCCCCCCCGGCCCGGCTTTAAAACCCGGGGCCCCATGGTGGAAACAGAGTTTGATCAACCCGGCTGTTTTTCTGTGGCCAACGCATTTTGGAACCCTACAACCCAAAGCCCGGTTTGGGCCAAAGGGAAAGACTTTAGGTTCCTGTCCAGGTCTTCTTTGGGGGCGTGTCAAACTTATCTAAACCTGAACAATACGCCCTCTTGTCTAAACACACAGGTATATATACAGTATATACACAGTTTGTGGGGGAGGCAGCTAACATGATGAACACACGGAAACATAACGTAACATGACTAACCTGTCTGACTTGACGCTTGAGAGGGAGTCGAGCCAGGTCAAGGGGGGCAGGTCGTGGGAGCGTGGCCGTAGAGCTGAGGTCAGTAGTGGGCGTGGAGAGGTACTGTAGGAAAGTCCGCGCCATCACAGGGTCAAGAACCACGCCCATCTCCTCATCAGAGGAAGATTCTGATATAGAAATAAGAACACCTGGTTATGGCTGTCAGTAAATCACTACCCTCCACCCGGAGGGCCCAAGAAAGAAGACAGAAGAAAGAAGAAGATGAACGACACACCCAACCGGGGCCACCGCCGGTCACTATCTGGAGAAGACCCGGGCCGGAAGTACCGGCAAATCCCTAATGAATGAATGAAGTAAATCACGTTTGTGCTTCTCACCTTACATCCCCGAACGTCAAAATATCGGCTACAAGCTCTCACTCACTCTTCCTTCAACGTTTTTATTCACATTCTCATGCAGTGACTGTTAACACTAAATGGTCCAGATCCTCATATACAGTCGGCTACAGAGCGGTCTCTCCAAAGACAGCAAATCGAGGAAATTTACTAAAATTGACTAGTATTTTCACAGCAGTTATATACAATACTCCTGCTGTCACACACACTGTAAACATGTCCACCTCCTTACATAATCTTTGCTGTCTCAGACTACCAAAGTGCATTACAAGCTATCCATATTTCATCGAGCTTCGTATACAAAGTTAGTTGTGTCGACTTTCTAGCAAGCATAAAGTTGTTTTGGTTGGATCACTGGACAAACTGACGATCATGGTAATGTGAAGACATACTCGACCGTCCGGCCCACCACGGTCTTCCAGTTTTCCATAAGGAAATCCCTTTTATAATTTATTTTATTGTACTGTTTCTGAGATGGAAACAAATGACAATAATGTTGGTCAGAATCAGACAAGAAATTGTTTTTCATTAAACCACATTTGAGCTCCTAGGTATAATGTTATCATTGCTTCCACACTATCATGTTTGTGAAGAAGTCACACATGACTTACAAACGGATGCTGTTTACAAAAACGTTATGCACCTCTATGCAGGGACTGCCAGATGACACTAACAGTTTACTATACGTTAATAGTGTCATGTATATCAAAGATCACGCAGAACTCACTTTCGATATCTTTATTATACTAACACACTCACTCTAACACGTCCTCACCAGAAGCTCCACATTTCGTACAGACTCACTTCATAAACTTTTAACATAAAGTAACCAGTGTAACAATGATGTTAATTTGACACCTTCACTAACCCTCAGTTCGATTACCCTTCGCAACATTAACCACCTCTGTGCTCTATGACCCATGCTAGTCTGTCTGTATTTCAAATATTAACAAATAAAATAAAGGCTGGACGAGAAAAAATTATTGACAACATTGTATCAATAATTGTATTAATCTTATCATTTATAATAACATTGCTGTCAGAATTTATATGTGTATCTGAACATGAATTTCTACATTATTAGAAATACATTTGAGAATTCCATTAACTTTTAGTTATTAGACTCGAAGGTAAAATTACATTGAGATCATGTTAATGTAAACACATTAAACATAATGTAGGGACTCTGATGTTTATTATCTTAACATCAAGAAGAACAAATTACCAGAAAACAATTAGATTTGTTTTGTATTGCATTAAAACGCACAAGAGAGACAATACAAGACAAGAATTTCAGCTGCACACACATGGCAGCGCTGAATCATAGTTATCATTATGATTGTACTCATAATAATCATGTTTTGTGCCTTGTGATTCACACATGATATTTTGTCTTGTGATTTACACATATTTTGTCTTGTGATTTACACATGATGTTTGGATGTGTCTTGTGATTCACACATGATATTTTGTCTTGTGATTTACACATGATGTTTGGATGTGTCTTGTGATTCACACATGATATTTTGTCTTGTGATTTACACATGATGTTTGGATGTGTCTTGTGATTTACACATGATATTTTGTCTTGTGATTTACACATGATGTTTGGATGTGTCTTGTGATTCACACATGATATTTTGTCTTGTGATTTACACATGATGGATGTGTCTTGTGATTCACACATGATATTTTGTCTTGTGATTTACACATGATATTTTGTCTTGTGATTCACACATGATATTTTGTCTTGTGATTCACACATGATATTTTGTCTTGTGATTCACACATGATATTTTGTCTTGTGATTTACACATGATATTTTGTCTTGTGATTTACACATGATGTTTGGATGTGTCTTGTGATTCACACATGATGTTTGGATGTGTCTTGTGAGTCACACATAATATTTTGTCTTGTGATTCACACATGATGTTTGGATGTGTCTTGTGATTCACACATGATATTTTGTCTTGTGATTCACATGATATTTTGTCTTGTGATTCACACATGATGTTTGGATGTGTCTTGTGATTCACACATGATATTTTGTCTTGTGATTCACATGATATTTTGTCTTGTGATTCACACATGATGTTTGGATGTGTCTTGTGATTCACACATGATATTTTGTCTTGTGATTCACACATGATATTATGTCTTGTGATTCACACATGATGTTTGGATGTGTCTTGTGATTCACACATGATATTTTGTCTTGTGATTCACACATGATATTTTGTCTTGTGATTCACACATGATGTTTTGTGCCTTGTGATTCACACATGTTTCGCATGTGTCTTGTAATTCACACATGACGTGGAGCACATCATCCAGCACTGTATAGCACATCCATTCAGCACTGTGGAGCACATCCATCCAGCACTATGGAGCACATCCATCCAGCACTGTGGAACACATCCATCCAACACTGTGGAGCACATCATCCAGCACTGTGGAGCACATCCATCCAGCACTGTGGAGCACATCCATCCAGCACTGTGGAGCACATCCATCCAGCACTGTGGAACACATCCAACACTGTGGAGCACATCCTCCAGCACTGTGAAGCACATCCATCCAGCAATGTGGAGCACATCCATCCAACAATGTGAAGCACATCCATCCAACAATGTGGAGCACATCCAGCACTGTGGAACACATCATCCACCACTGTGGAGCACATCTGTCCAGCACTGTGGAGCACATCTGTCCAGCACTGTGGAGCACATCCATCCAGCACTGTGGAGCACATCCATCCAGCACTGTGGAGCACATTCATCCAGCACTGTGGAGCACATCCATCCAGCACTGTGGAGCACATCCATCCAGCACTATGGAGCACATCCATCCAGCACCGTGGAACATATTCATCCAGCACTCTGGAGCACATCCATCCAGCACTCTGGAGCACATCATCCAGCACTGTGGAGCACATCCATCCAGCACTGTGGAGCACATCTATCCAGCACTGTGGACACAATCCATTCCGCACTTTGGAAACACATCCATCCAGCACTGTGGAGCACATCATCCAGCACTGTGGAGCACATCCATCCAGCACTGTGCAGCACATCTATCCAGCACTGTGGAGCACATCCATTCCGCACTTTGGAACACATCCATCCAGCACTGTGGAGCACATCATCCAGCACTGTGGAGCACATCCATCCAGCACTGTGCAGCACATCTATCCAGCACTGTGGAGCACATCCATTCCGCACTGTGGAACACATCCATCCAGCACTGTGGAGCACATCATCCAGCACTGTGGAGCACATCCGTCCAGCACTCACTCGACGACTCTGACTGATCTGGTCAATTATACTTCCTTATGAGTGTATCATCAGTGTACTTCACTGATTGGTCAAATTTCACTACTCTTCTTTAATACCTCTGACCACACAGGTCTGATTCTAGTTTGACTTTTTATATAGTGTATAATTGTGAACGTGTGTTCTCGAGATGCAATATTGCTTCATTGCAAGTATTCTGAGTCTGCTTCATTTCCCTTTTTTTTTTTACATTGAGTATGTTGCTGAGCTTGGTTTAAAGGGGGAGCTGGTGCTGCAGTAGAGGTTTAAAGTGGAAACTGGTGCTGCAGTAGAGGTTTAAAGTGGAAACTGGTGCTGCAGTAGAGGTTTAAAGTGGAAAGTGGTGCTGCAGTAGAGGTTTAAAGTGGAAACTGGTGCTGCAGTAGAGGTTTAAAGTGGAAACTGGCGCTGCAGTAGAGGTTTAAAGTGGAAACTGGTGCTGCAGTAGAGGTTTAAAGTGGAAAGTGGTGCTGCAGTAGAGGTTTAAAGTGGAAACTGGTGCTGCAGTAGAGGTTTAAAGTAGGAGCTGGTGCTGCAGTAGAGGTTTAAATTAGGAGCTGGTGCTGCAGTAGAGGTTTAAAGTAGGAGCTGGTGCTGCAGTAGAGGTTTTTAAAGTAGGAGCTGGTGCTGCAGTAGAGGTTTAAAAAAAATGTACCAGGACTCGTGACTGTGTCTGGTGATGCACACTGGGTTGTTTATCTAGTGATGACGCTGCTACTAAGCCAGACTTCTGGATCTAGCAAGGCCGTGTGGAGCAAGGATTACTTAGAGCACAGGAGAACACAGGGGAAAGTGTGAATACAAAATACCAAGCTCCAGAAAAAAAAGCTTTTAAGGAAAAACAAATACTCTTATAAAATTTTTCTCAAGTCAGGACCTGATAAAGCTTTCGCCAATGACTAAAAAAGTTACCTCAATAAAAGTTTCTCTGTTGTGAGCTTGTCGCAGGACATTTTTTCCCCCGCTCGTGGTAAAGCAAGTAACAGACCCCTCGGTCTGTATCGGGGGTCTCCATGGAAAGATAACTATTTGTTACCTCAAAGTTTGTGTAAGAATTTAGATTAGGGTAATATAGAAAAATCCCCCCAATCTCCTTGCCAATGCCAGCGTAATTTTCTTTTTGGCACAAAAAAAAACGTCTAAATATTTAAAAAAATTGTGGGGCAGATTATACTTTATACTTAATAAAGTAAAATGTTTACTATTTTTTTCTTTCACCAGAACTGTGTCAGAGGATAAACTTACATAGTTCCTAAAAATTTTTACACAGGGTTTTACTGGCTTCATCGCAGATCAGCAATTTTACTTCAGTTAATATTTGCAACGGTAAGAAATTAAGTTTATTCGGGTATACACAAATACAGTTACATAGAAATTATTTACATAGAGCATTTGCGTAGAGAACCTTGGATAACTAAAAAAGTCAGAGTGTTTCCCCGGCCCTTCTTAAATGTGCTGTTTGTATTGAAAATGGTGTAGGTGCATGGGAGGGGGATTGAGACCGGGGCCGCGGGGACAGACGGGGGCCGCGGGGGACTGAGACGGGGCCCGGACTGAGACTGGGCCGCAGGGACTGAGAGGGGGCCGGGGGGACGAGCTCCAGGAACCATTAAGATATGCAACATTATTTGTAAATTTTGTAGTATTTGAACCTCAAGAAATAGTGTAAGTTGTATTTAATTCATTACCCAGTTATCACAGCATGATTAGGCCGGGGCGTGGCTCGTAAGGGGGGGGGAGGGGGGGGGGGGGGGGGGGGGGGTGCTGCCCATTTAGGGGGTGAACCCCTAAGCCTCTGAGGGTGACACAAAGGGCACAAAACAGTGTCGCAACATAAAAAAAAAACCCCTTCGTTTCTATATAGCCTTTATAAATTACGGTCAAAAGGCCTAATAGGGAAAATCATTGTTTTGATGATGTGATAAATGATTTTGCAGGTTAAAAGCAAAAAAATGTAAGATCAATTCACTGAGATGTTCCCTTACTAAAGGGGTCAAATCGGAACTAGTATTTTGAATGTTTTTTTTTAATTTTCAAGTTTTTTTCTTTTTTGGAAGTGAAAAAAATTTTAGGATCGTTGCTGTATCAAATGGTACTGAGTTTATTTTTCCTCAATATTCTACGATGTTTTTTTTATCATTAATAAAGTTAAGAAATGTTCCCGTTTTGGTTTTTGGTCCTTAAACGGACCTGGTGGGGTAAAAAACTCCCACTTCACCAGGAGGTCCCCGGGTTCGATTCCCGGGGGGGAAACATTTGAAACCCTTTTTTTACACCTTTGTCCTGTTTACCCCAGAGCAAATAGGTACCTGGGTGTTAGTCGACTGGTGGGTCGCATCCTGGGGGACAAGATGGAAATAAGTTTGAAGTCCCGATACCACTACTTTTTGGGTTACCTGGGGGGCTAACCCCTCCGGGGTTAAAAAAACCCAAAGAAATCTTTCTTATCTTTTCTCCGCAAAATTAAAACATGGTCTGCAGTAGTGATGTAACTGCAGTTTACTTCTCCCCCTCCCCCCCACCTGGTTTCTTTTTGGGGGACACCAACCCACAACGCCCTGGGGAGGCACCCATGAACCTTGTCACCCACTTACCATTGACACACACACACACGAAACCCCCACGAGGGCCGGGCTGAGTCTCGACCCCTGTAACCAAATTAGGGGAGTACGAGTACAGGCTAGGGGTCAAAGACTGCAAACGACTCAAGAAAAGGATCATGGGGTTTTAAACCCGGGTTTACCTGGAGAGGGTTTCGGGGTCAACGCCCCCGCGGCCCGGTTTTAAGACCAGGCCTCATGGTGGACAGAGTTTGATCAACCAGGCTGTTATTTGCTGGCCACACGAAAATTGACGTACGAACCACAGCCAGGTTGGTCAGGTATGACTTTAGGTGCCTGTCCATGTCTTCTTGAAGACAGCCAGGGGTCTATTTAGTAACCCCCTTATGCATGCGGGGAGGCAGTTGAACAGTTTTGGGGCCCCTGGATATTTATTGTGTTGTCTCTCAGTGTACTCGTGGCGCCCCTGCATTTCATCGGGGAAATGTTGCTCACCTGCTGAGTCCTTTGCTTTCGTACGGAGTGATTTTCGTGTGCAGGTTTGGTGCGAATTTCCCTCCATGACCTTCCTAGTGTATATTATCATGTATCTCTCGCCTGCGTTCCAGGGAAAACAGATCAAGGACCTTCAACCGTTTCCAGTAATTTAGGTGCCCTTTTCGTATTTATATGTGCCGTGAAAGTTCTTTGTACACTCTCCAGGTCTGCAATGTCGCCAGCCTTGAAGAGGGGCCGTTTTGTGTACAGAAGTATTCCCGCAAGAGAGAACAAGAGATTTGAAGAGGAATCATCATGGGCTTGGCCCTTCCTCGTTTTGAAGGTTCTCATTATCCATCCAATTTTTTTCTTAGCAGATGAGGTAGATACATTGTTGTGGTCTTTGAAGGCGAGATCCTCTGACATTATCACCACAGGTCCTTCACATTACTTTTTCTTTTTTATGTATGGTTAGAATTTGTTCGTATTACCCTGATACTTTTTTAAATTTCCTCAAGTTTTCCATATCTGATTAGTTGAAATTTCTCTTCATTGAACTTCTTTATTGTTTTGAGTGGCCCATTTGAAGATTTGGTTGATGTCTGCTTGGAGTCTCGCGGTGTCTTCAATGGAGGTCACTGCTATGGCAATCCGGGTGTCATCCGCAAAGGAAGACACGGGGGCTATGGCTTACATCTCTATGTCCTTTAATGAGGAAAAGAGAATAGAAA